>JAECZD010000022.1:100000-527500 GCA_024349325.1 Pogonomyrmex californicus
TTGACAAATATTCTTTGTACAGTTGCGTATGATAAATTGTGTTCTCGAGCAACGATCCAAATACTCGTTTCCAGATTTTGCTCGAAAGCACTATAACGGTCCTCGTTTACGTTGTCGTTCGAGTTCAGGTGCACGGATGTGCTCGTCGGTTGCCGGGTTCGGTAATTAATAAAAGTGTGTAACTCAGTTGTTTGGTAAAAGTATATTTTATTTGTATCAAATCAGGTGGATACACAGCGGTGTGAGTTCGCCAGGCGTGCTTGCTGACGGGTGTGATGTACGGCAGGCCGCGAAGTTCTTGGTGCGCACGCGATATGTGTGATGTGTACAGAGTGCGTGACGCGTGTGTCGGGACAAGAGATTGGCTCGTGTCGGGGCCTACGGGCCGCGCCGGCGTGCGATTGGTCGAGCAGTGATTTGGTGTTAGCATCGATGGTGTGAGCCGCGTTATTCCCGCGCGGTTGGCATGTATTCGAATGTTCGGAGCGAGAATGCTCGCTCCGCTTCGCGAATTCTGCACGAGAGACAAGTATATTTGTCGGGGACCGAGAATACTCCTGTGTGCTCGTGTACTGGCGGGATTGATGGGACTCAGAATGCTCCGTCTCGGAGTGGAAGATAGAGAGGAACGAGTGACAAGTATGTTTGTCGGGGACTGAGAATGCTCCGTCCCGTGTTGCTCGTATCGTTGTAAGGAAGCGTTGAGACTGAGAATGCTCTGTCTTGAGGGAAGCGAGAGTCAAGTACGCTTGGCGGAGACTAAGAATACTCTGTCCTGTTTTCTCACTTTGTGCGGATCTAGGATGCCGAATGTCGAGTATGTTCGACGGAGATCAGGAATGCCTGTTCTCGGTTTCCCGGTATCGGTCGGAGATGCGGACAAGTCGGAGGATCGGATCGGTCTGGTCCCTTTATCCGGATTCGACCGGGTTTATATACCCGGCCGCGTTTGTTATTTGTTATTAACAATTTAGCAACGAACAGCGCGGATCGTCAGCGGTGTTCGGTACGCATGTGGCGAGTGCGTGCTCGGTTGCGCGCACAACTGTCGGTGTGTTCGGTAATGCACGCGTCGGTCGGCGTGTTCGGTAACGGGCGCGCAACCTGGTCGCACTTACGACTAGAACGAGGCGCGGAAGGCGTATCGTTACACCTCCTTCCCGCTTTATGGAGGAACGACAAATAATTTAACACAACGCTATGAACAGCAGGTACATTTATTTGAACTCACGTATGTATAATATTTACATTGCCCGTTGCGATCGAAACGCAGCGTGAATCGTTTGCTTCCGATGCGAGCTTTGTAGACCCGGGATATATGTACCGCAAAGTACGGTACTTCGACGGTCCTTTCTTGGCCGACATCAATGATGACAGGTGGTGGCGGTGCGGCAGGACCGTATACGGGCCGGGCGGCGGTGACCGTTGGGGTGACCTGAGGAACCCTTGAGGAGACCGTGTCTCGATTATGAGGCGGTGAGACGGTGAAATCGGGATGTCGCGGATTGGATGACCGGCGATCGCATCGTCTTGTCTGGCGTGTCGGTGGACGTACGGACGCCGGGTTTTCCCCGCGGGCCTCACGACTTCCGGCCCGGGCATCTCGACCTGTGATGGTGGTGGAGGCCTTGCTGGCAGGTCTTCGACCAGGTCAAGGTCGAAGATGTCTCCGAACAATTCCGCCAACTTGGCAGCGCAGCGGCTGGCTCCGGCGGCCGGATTTTGGCGGCGTGGTGGCGGTGGTGGAGACGGTTGCAGCAGGGCCTATCACTTCTGGGCCTTCCTGGGCCGTCGATCGCTCTACCATTGTACCGGCCTTCGGTATTCGCCGGCACGGCGTCGTCCGGTCGGTCCTGTTGCTCGGTCGTGGTCCCGGGCTGTTCAGTAGGCGCTCCCATAGCACTTCGAATTCCAGGTCGTACTTCCCGGTACTGGCCTTTTTAGGCGACAAGATTATCTCGCGATCGCTGCTGTCCATGACTTCGCTATTCGTTATTCTCGTTAGATTTCGCGCTCGGCTATTATCTGACGCTTTACTTTGACCGCGGTATATTTATATCCGAAATTTTTTTGTTTCGACCGCGAACCTTCTCGAGGCTTCTATTTGTCGCGGGTCTTTGCTATCGTTGCTTTTATTATTGTCGTAATTATTGTTTGTCATTCTTTCCGCTGTTATTATTGTTTTTTATTGTTTTTGTCCTCGGTAGTTTACCCTTCTCATGCGACTTAGTGTCTATTTGTCGCGGGTAGTGTCGTCATCGGACATTTCCGGCGGTATTTTTAATTTCGCGTTCGCGAACGCTTCCGACGTTGTTTTCGGTCGGCGCGGACTTAAGATCTTGTACATGTATGTGTCGGTACATTTTCCCCGCTCGTCGCGCAGATCGAAGATGACAGGTGATATGATTTTTTGTACCGTTAACGGTCCGGTGAATTTCGGGAAGAGTTTTGCGGCGACGGCGTCAGTTTTATTAGACAACAAATGGAGCCATTTCCATACTTTGTCGCCGAGTGCCGGCTGCCATGGCCGGCGTCGCAGGTTATAATATTTTTCTTGCCTTTGAAAGACGCGGGCAAAGTTGGCGCACACGACCTCGTATGCCTCCTTTAATATGCGATTATTGGTATCGGATGGGGACAGGACGCCGATCTTCGCGATGGGGGCCGTTCAACTCGCGATCGTGGTTGAGATACGCAGGGATGTATCCGGTGGCCTCGTGCCATGCGGTGTTGTACGCAAACTGGAGGGCCGCAATGTGTTGGTCTCATTGTCGGTGACTTTTCGGAATGAATTGTTTGATCATGGTTTTGACGGTGCGGTTTGTACGTTCCACCGGATTGCAGTGCGAAGCGTAGGCAGGAGTGAGTGATTAATGTTAAAACTTTTTAATACTTTTCCGAATTGGCGGATCCCCCATATGACGGCTAGGCACTCGAGCTCGGTGGCGCTATAATTGCGCTCAGCCCCGTTTAACGTACGGCTCGCATAAGCTATTACGCGTTCTCCTTCCTCGAATTGTTGAGTTAGTACGGCCCCAAGGCCGGATGAACTCGCGTCGGTCTGTAGTACGAAACGCGGATCGAAGTCCGGGCAGGCCCAGATTGGAGCGGAAGTGAGCGCTCGTTTGAGTTCTTGAAAAGCATCGTTCTCCTCTGAGCCCCACCGCCACTTCGCATTTTTTTTCGTTAGTTTAGTTAAAGGGGCCGCGAGGGAGGAGAAATTTGGTATGAACTGTCGATACCAGAAGGCTGTTCCCACGAATTGTCTTATATTCTGTCATATATTCGTGGATGACGGCCATTGGAAAACCACGCGAACCTTGTCTGGATCGGTTTGTATGCCCCGTCGGTTTACAATATGACCTAGGTATTTTAATTCATTTATGCAGAAGTGGCATTTGTCGGGATTCAGACGGAGGCGGGCCTCGCATAATCGGCGAAATACTTCCGCGAGATATTCGAGATGGCTCTCAAGTGTTGGGCTGACCACGATTATATCGTCCAAGTATACGAATACGTGCGGTTCCAGCTCAGGACCTAGGACGCCATCCAGCAGGCATTGAAAGATGGCCGAAGCGGAATGCAATCCGAATGGCATTACGCGGAATTGCATTAAGCCCCGGCCGGGAACGGTGAAAGCGGTGATGGGACGGCTGTCAGGTGACAAAGGTACCTGCCAGTACCCTTATTTAAGGTCAAAGGTGGATAGATATTTGGCCCCGCAAAGCTTGTCCAAGGTGGCCGTTATCTGCGACAGGAGGTACGCGTCGTGTTCGGTGACCTCGTTAATTTTACAGAAATCAATGCAAAACCGTGGTTTACCATCCTTCTTCTTGACGATTACCACCGGTGAACTCCACGCGCTACTCGATGGCTCGATGATTCCCTCCGCCTCCATCGCGCGTATCTCATCGTCGATGATGCGTTGCATCGCGGAGTTTCGGGGCCGGTATCGTTGTTTGATCGGGAAGTTGGTTTTAACGCGGATGATGTGCGAGATTTTATCGATGGGGCCGCGAACGTCGCTGAACTTGGCTAGTTCGGTGGACAAGAATTTTTGTAAAACGCGGTTTTCTCGCGCGGTTCGCGTTGCCAGTCCCGGTGTAATAGGCCATGTGGCCGGAAGGATAGATGTGCGGCTGAGATGACGGAATGATGATATTTAATCAGGCCCATAGGTTGATTCCGATGAGCATTTGGCTCTCAAGCGCGGGGAGGATGTGAAAAGTATGTTTGTACTGCCGCCCCAGTATTTCGAGCGGTAATTCAACTTCTCTCGGTGTTGTCGCGAGTGTACCATCGGCTAAATGCACCTGTCCCTCCCTCTCGGTCGGTCAGATCTGCAGCGTTTTCGCCATTTTCGCGGTCGCGTAATTGATAATTGATATCTTGGATCCCGTGTCTAAAAGTGCGCTGACCTGGTAGTCGCCTATAAGCGGTAAAGTGGGGTCGTGATGTATATTCTATGCACGCTCGGTCTGCGGCCGGGGTGTGCTCGGTACCCCCGGCCGCGGATGCGTTTCCCGGCCGCAAATGGCAGTCTTTTGTCAGAACCCCGCATTGAGAACAAAATTTTTTCGGCGGTCTTTTACAGTTAAAACGGTCGTATCCGTGTTGTTTGCACCACCAACAGGTATTGTCCCGATCGTATGCGGGTGTGGTGGCTACAATATTTGCGGCTCCCCGATTAGGTTGCTTCTCCCCATTTTCTTCTTGGGGCGGGCTTTTTAAATATCTTCGTATTCTTGAACCTGGTCCGCGAGGTCGTGTATGTCGATGACGTCAGTCAGTCGAACGTACATTTTTTATATTCGGCGCGCATGTTCTCGAATAAACGGTCGTTTTTCTTGTCGCGAAAAGTTTCCTGCGCGGCGCATCATAGTGAGCACCGCGGTGGAATACTGTTCAAATGTTTCGTTGCGTTTCGTCGCCGGTCCTGAATTTCCCGTGTTAGGCAAACCTGGAAGCGTTTTGGCAAATATTGTCGTCGAAAAGCGTGCAAGAAATTTTCCCACATTGCCCATTTGTTCATGTTATTGCGGTACCAAGCGAGCGCGTTTCCTCGTAATATTTCGGGTAAACCGTCCAGCATGGATGCATCGGTATGTCGGTATTGTCGCTGCAGTTCGTTCGAGAAAAGAGAGAGGGTCACGCCCATCGAAATGGCACCCCCACTTTCTGATTTGATTCATAATTTTTGCGTGAATGAATTCATCTGCCGTGACGGACAGTGCTTCGAAAAACAGGGCGAGTTTTGTTCGAGGCTGGTTGAGGATCCGGCTTTTTGCATAGCCATAGTGTTTGGCTTGATGATCTGGCGAAGCTGGCGGCGTAATTCGTCGATTGTATCGGCCGGTTCGATGTTTAGCAAGAGCGCTATGCGAATTGCCTCCACTTTGGAAAGGTATTGTACTGTCCAACTGGTCATTAGCTATTTATTAATTTTTTAATACAGTCCCTGTTCGGACGCCATATAACGGTCCGTGCGTTGGGACGAGAGATTGGCTCGTGTCGGGGCCGCGCCGGCATGCAATTGGTCGAGCGGTGATTCGATGTTAGCGTCGATGGAGCGGGCCGCGTATTCGATATTTCCGCGCGGTCGGCATGTATTCGAATGTTCGGAACGAGAATGCTCGCTCCGCTTCGCGAATTCTGCACGAGAGACAAGTATGCTTATCGAGGACCGAGAATGCTCCGTCCCGTGTTGCTCGTATCGTTGTAAGGAAGCGTTGAGATTGAGAAGCGTTGAGAATGCTCTGTCTCGAGGGAAGCGAGAGTCAAGTACGCTTGGCGGAGACTGAGAATACTCTGTCCCGTTTTCTCACTTTGTGCGAATTTAGGATACCGGATGTCGAGTATGTTCGGCGGAGATCAGGAATGCCTGTTTTCGGTTTCCCGGTATCGGTCGGAAATGTGGACATGTCGGAGGATTGGATCAGTCTGGTCCCTTTATCCGGATTCGGCCGGGTTTATATACTCGGCCGCGTTTGTTATTTGTTATTAACAATTTAGCAATGAACATAATATTCAATGTACTGTTCTTATCACTGCGTTTAATAGCATTTTTTATTTTATATCAAATAATATGTGTAATCTACTACAGTACGCGGGATATTCGTGTTTTCCTAACTTTTTCGAATTTTACATATTGCAATCATACATAATAATTAACCTTAAATCTTGATAATATGTAAAGAATGATTAGCTTTCTAGAGGTTATGAAATATATCAGATGCATTATATAATTGTCATTATGTATGTATTATTAAAACAATTAATAAGTTAAAATTTTGTATGAATATATATGTATATATATATATATATATATATATATATATATATATATATATAGGTGTACAAAAAAGTTCTGAGCTTCTTTTTGTAAAATTCAATCTTTATTCAAAAACAAACAACAAAATATTAAGCAGCGAAATATTCCTCGTTGCATCAACGACCTTTTGCCATCTTTCGGGTAGCTTGCGAATTCCTTGACGAGAAGCTCACCGGCTTCGAAGCGATAAAGTCATCAATGCATTTTCGTATCTCTTCAAATCTCACGAAATGAGTATCAGCCAAATGATGCTGCAGCGACCGGAATAGGGAGTAATCGGAAGGCGCCATGTCTGGGCTATACACCGCGTGCGGGAGAAGTTCCCAGCCTAACGCAAAGATATGGTCCTGAGTCGCTTTCGCAACATGTGGTCGAGCATTGTCATGAAGCAAGATCACTTTACGACGTCCTTGGCCAGTAAATGGCCTCTTTTCTTCTAATGCATCGCTCAAATTGGTCAATTGTTGTTGGTAGCGGTCTGCCGTGATTGTTTCACCCGGTTGTAACAACTCGTAATACAACACACCTTTCCAATCCCACCAGATACAAAGCAAAACCTTCTTGGTGTGGATATTGGGCTTTGGCATCGATGTCGAAGGTTGATCAGAATCAACCCATGATTTTCTACGTTTAGGGTTATCATAAAGAATCCACTTTTCATCGCCTGTAATGATTTTGTGCAGAAAATCTTTTTTCCGGAACTTTGAAATCAAAGTGAGTGCAGTGTCACGCCGACGATTTTTGTTGTCTTCGGACAATTCATGCGGAACCCATCTGCCTTCCTTCTGAACTTTTTCCATCGTATGTAAACGTACGGAAATGGTTTGCTGCGTAACGCCAAGTTGTTCTGCAAGCTTCTTTTCAGTTTGCGCAGAGTTTATATCCAGCAATGCTTACAATTCATTCGTTTCAATCTTTTGAGGGCGTCCAGCACGCGATTCATCTTCAAGACTGAAATCTCCTCGGCGAAATTTTTGATACCATTTTTTACATATAGTATGACTTACAGCGTTCTCTCCATATGCAGCACAAATCATTGCAGTGGCTTCAGCAGCATTTTTCTTCAGATGAAACGCGAAGTGGATGGAAAATCGAATCAGCTCTTTTGTTATTGCCATCGTGAACACTACTGATTTTTGAGATTATGTGCATCAAACGCCAAACCGTATGGCATTTTAGAAGGCCAAATGTCAACGCTTTAAAACCGCAAAAGGGCGGGAAGATATATAAAATTTAAATTGTTATTTTGGTTGTATGAAATCTAAAGCTCAGAACTTTTTTGTACACCTAATATATATATATATATATATATATATATATATATATATATATAAAGTAAAAATACAAAGTTATTTGTTGACTGTTTTTATTGAAAATACTGGCGGGATTATCGACATATTACAGCCGGCATGAATTCTTGAATTGGCTTTACAGATTGCAAAATCCTTTCGTGCAATTGAAACATAGCACAAAAAAAGTACGGGATGATCGATGTAACGAAAATCGATAAAAAATTAAATTTATTTTATTTTAACAAGCTTGTTGAACATTTTATCGATCTTATAGATCGTTTGTCCGTCATGTCTTTCCTTTACAGCGCCATCTATTGTAAGATCTGTCAACTATAATACAATTACTGTTCTACTTATCATTTTATATCTGCGCCAAGCATATATATATATATATATATATATATATATATATATATATACGCGTAAAGTCATACACAATCTGTTCATGTGTTAAACATTTTTTCTAAGCTTTCAATCATAAGTCCAAAAATATAGTATTGTTTGTTCATCTAGTCCGAAATGCGGAACGCACTCATTTTGTATATACGAGCTGTAGAATTTTTCTATTAAAAAAACGAAGATCTGATGTGACAATTATACAAGCTAAAATTAAGTGAGTTTTTTAATTTTTTTCTTATTTACTCATTAAATCGATCGTCCCGCATATTCTTTTTGTACGTTTTAATTGCCTGAAAGGATTTTGCTGTCTGTTAAGTCAATAAGAAGTTCTTTGGTGCATTGTAATATGTCGGTAATTCCCGTCACTTTAGAATCCCCTTAAGGTAGAATAAAAGCTGCTATTATTTGTGTTAGATGTTATATTACATCATTTGTGTTATATATTATATTATTTCAGTTGAAGTAGGTAATAAATTGGGCAATTTTATATTGTTACTTTTTAAAAAGAATTAGCGTTATTGTCACTTGAATTAGAATAAGAAGATTCTTCAATGTGAATACAAAGATACGTACCACTTCGGTTTTATTTTTCAAGAGCAGTTATTAAGATACACGGTTTTGGATCGCGCCAAGGCGCGAGCACGAAACACGGGCGAGAGACCAATCGTGTATGTATACATATATCTTTACATGAGCGCTTCAATTACGAGTATCTAAGATTATCAGATCGCAAAAACGGCTGGATCGATTAAATTACTCGTATGTTCTATCGATAACTTAGGAAAGTATTATATCTAAAAAATCTTTCTATCTTTTTCTTATGTGCCCCATAGACGGAGATATTAACGTGTAAAAGTTGAAATGTAAAAATTTTCATTTAAGAAATGTCTCCCTCATCTCCGTGGTCGCTCATTTTCTTTCACTCTTCCTCGCTCTCCCTCGTTCTCTTTTGGCCCTTTATTGTTCTCTCCCATTCTCTCTCGCATTCTTCATCTCTTTCTCGTTCTCTTTCATTCTTTCACAATCTCTCCTTTCACAATTTTTCCTCCCCCCTCTCTTTCGCGCGCGTCCCCCTCTCTCTCTCTCTCTCTCTCTCTCTCTCTCTCTCTCTCTCTCCACTCTCCGCTCTCTGCTCTCAGCACTCCGCTCTTCGCACTCCGCCGGCTACCCGCCAACCGCTACCCGCCTTCCGATCGCCGCCATCCGTCTTCCACCCTCCGCCCTCCGCTCTCTGCTCTCTCCCTTTCTCTCTCCACTTTTTCATAATCTCACTTTTCCTGTCTTCCTTACTTTCTCTCGTTTTTTCTCGTTTTCTTTCGCTCTCTCTCACACATAAATCGTAAATAACAATTTTGTATGTTAAACCATTTTTAATTTTTTTGGCCGCCATTTTAAAAATTTTTATTTTTCATCATATGGACTTTAAATTAAGGATTTATATATGTTTATTTAAAACAGACATTTTGGCATAGTTGTGACTTTGAAGTTTCAAAAATATTTCTGATCATTTCTTATCTTATTGTTTTCATAATCTATAGACATAGAGGATCGTAAATAACGCAATCTTGTACTTTAATTTGTCGATGAATAGGGTGTAGGCGACAGGATGAGAATGGTCCGAGATTAGGAAATATGTCAGATAACGGACACAGAATTTATTTAAAATACATCCGATCTCTTCGGGCGCTTGCTGAGGACTGACTGTGTCGTCAGACGCAGGCAGTTTTGCCCGCCTTCTTTCTCTTTTTACAAGCGATGTCACTGACATCAATAATCGCGGCGTAGAATATAAACAAAAGAAGTCGCGGCGAGATAAAACACAGCGGTCTAAATACGAGTCGTACTCCGTCACCTACAGTTCGGCCATTCTTGGGCGTCCCCGCCAAGTGCTAAACTGAAGTTGACTTGAAATTAACATAAAATGAAATGTAAAATTACCTAATAATTAATGTAAGATAAAGTATTCAATGTATAATGACGTTCTTATATCTGACGTAGTAAAGTTTTTTATTTGGGCTTAAAATTATTATGAATATATGTACGGATGCATTTGATCAGGTGCGACTACATCGGTATAAGGTCGTTGTGTAAGTTGAAAGCCGTCTACGTCGGTGATAACAAATCGGTCTCGGTCTAACACCTTTTTAACTATATATGGTCTTTTAAATAATGGCACAAATTTTTTATTAACTCCTGGTGTAGCATCCGTGTTACGGATTTCTATGTAATCGTCTACCTTATATGTACGTGTTGATTTTCGCCGTAAATTATATCGCTTCGCATTTTCCTGTTGCGATTTTTCGATATTTAACTTAGCCAATTTTCTAATCTCCTCAAGATTGCGGTCTATATGTTTGTTTTGAGTGATTATTTCATGTATCCGGTCGTTTATCTCTCCTCTCTGTGCAGTGCCAAAAAGTAGATGAGCTGGCGTTTTTTTTAGTCGCGCGACAAAAGGTATTATTCGAAGCATGTTCTATTTGTTCTGGCACACGATCCCATTTGGAAAGTGTCTCACTAAGTTTGGCCAACATTTGTGTAATAACGCGATTGTACCTTTCAACTTGCCTGTTAGTCCTTGCCTGTTAGTTGGAGTGCCGTGTTGTGCCGCTCCAGGCGCAACTCGAGAGTGCGTATCGGAAGAGGGAAAGGGGGGCCACAATCACACGTTGATTATTAAATAAAACACATTTATTTAATCAACTTGGGTGTTCGTTAATTTCGAGTCACCCACCATTGTCGTATCACACTTCCTTACGATCCTACGCGTCGGTACTCGTACGTCCGCGCCTCTGATTCTAAGTCCCCGCCTGATACTCTCGTCGCTCTTTTATCGGTCCGCTGTTACGCGGCCTTGGTGCGTCCTCGTGTTGAAACGTAGATGGTGCGTTAGCGTTTCGACACGTGTTGTCGGAGTCAGCCGGATTACACATCGGTTGCAGTAGACGCGTTCGCGCATTATTCTTTATTATTTTTTAATTCATATTTTAATTACATATTTTAATTTTCGAGTTAGTCAGAATTCTTGGGATTCTAACTAGTCGGCGATGTCGCGAGGTCGGGTTGCTTTATTTAGGTTGCCTCGCAGCATCCTTCCCCTCTTGGAAAAAGAAAATGAGGGGGAGTTTTCTTTTAGCTTAGCGCTTATACTAGTCGTACAATAATATTTCGAAACGCAGTATGCAATGCTTATGCTAATCTTATAGTTAAGTTTTACATGAGTTGTTATTTCGTTTTGTACATCTATTTTTACATTTGTTTTACATTTGCTCTTAATACATCATTGCTTCGTCGCAAACCTTTGGTGTTACGATGGGGAGTTCTTTATTGCAATCTCTCTTTTTTCTTACAATTACAATTATTATATATAACGTATAACGTATAACGGTAGCGATTACAATTACTATTAATCTGTTAAAGCTAATCGGATATACAAAATGACTATTTCTGAATGTATACATATTTTCGTCTACCTGTTTGTTCGTCTTTTAATATGCTTAGCCTAGCGAGTTCGAGTGGATTCTTTAACATCGGTTGTAACTTAATATTTTTTATCGGTTGATTAATTCCGCTGTCGCGCGGCGTGAGCGTTAAATTAAAGTCTGGTAATTGTATCTGTATATATCTTGTCGATAGTTGTCGCTTCGTTACTAATGTTATTATATATATTTTTGGATCATACGCCAGTTTTCCACCCGTATTGTAAATGGAAAATGTAGACCTTCGGTCAATTGAGTCGCTGCTTCTCGCAGCTCTGTTATGATCGAACGGTAATAACCGCGCGTGTACTATCCCGTTTTTTCCAGTCAGTGATAAATAATCGATTATGTTTTCTACGTCTTTTGTGAGGTCCGTCATTATTGTCCGCAGTATTAATAAGTTTTCGTCCATGTCCTCGCATTGCGTATATTTCGCAAGCTGCAATTCCATCCGTGCCGTGACATTCCGCAGTATATTTTCGTTGTGACTAACCGTTTTTTTCAATGCATCCATGTGCCCTATTTACGTTGATAATTTTGATCTGAGTTTTCGCCGCGTGTTGTAAGGTCTGTTGATTTTCTTGCAGCATTTGTATTTGTTCATTAAGATGTTTCTCATCCTCGACATCCATGGTGCCGAATAACGTTTTGCTTATCGCGCCAATCGCGTTTATCAGTCCTTTTGCTGTCTCTAGTGTAGTAGACAGTTCTCGCGTTAACAACTGTGTTAATTTTGCATTGTCTTTTTGTATTATTTGCATTATGTTTTTACATATAAACTGGACGGGTCCGATGATGCTCTTGCATCGCTCACTGGTTTGATCCAGGTAATTTTCCATCTGTCGTGTTTTTTTTTCTAGCGCGTTGATCTAATTTGATTATTAATTTCCAGATCATTTGCACCTGGTTTATCGATCCTGTTTCTTCGAAAGAGATGCCTGGCGTGTTTTGAAATTTTTTCAGCATGTATGGAGGTGCGGCGTCCGCCTCGGCGCTGCATAAGTACCATTATATGGCCATTATCCTGAAAAGTTCGAGAATCATATTACACTTCCTTATTCTATTTAATTTTTCTTATGCTGTTTGGTGCACGCCAGTTCACCAGTAGCTTTCGCACCGGACTGTTATTCTGAATATACTGGAAAGTTTGTTATAGCCGTTATTTTTGATGGATCCGAAATTATACGTTTTCCGAAATAATGTGACCTAAATATGTCACCTTTTTTCTTAAAAATTCACATTTGCTCGGCTGTAATTTCAGATTATAGTTTCTCAATTTTTGGAACACTTCGATTAGTCGTTTATTATGCTCCTTTAAATTTGATCCGTAAACGACGATGTTATCTAAATATACAAGGCATCTTATGCCCTGTATTCCCGCTAATACCGAATTTATTAATCGCTGAAACGTGGCGAGCGTATTTTTTAACTCGAAAGGCATTCGATTAAATTCGTTATGCCCGTATGACGTGGAGAAAGTTTTGCTTTTATCTTTGTCATGCATTAATGATAACGCATCCGCGAAATCTAGTGTCAAGAAGTATTTCGCATTCCCGAGCTGGTCGAGGATGTCCGTAATATTCGGTAACGAAAACGAGTCTCCTCCGTTAAATTATTTAGTTTCCGGAAATCTACGACTATGCGTAGTTTAGATATTCCGGACGCATCGACCTTCTTTGGGACGACCAATATTGACGCGTTCCACTGACTTGTGCTTGGTCGAATAATTTTTTCCTCGAGCATTTTCGTTATCTGCTTATTCACCTCCGCCTTATACTTCTCAGGCAGACGGTACGGTCGGACATTGACCGGTGCGTTATCCGTGCGCGTGGCGATCTTATGTTGCACCGCGGTCGTGTGCGAGAGTGAGTCACCTTCCAAATAAAATATATCGCCATAATCATTACATATTTGCTCCAATGTTTCTTTCTCTTCAATGTTGAGGTGATCTATGCGTAATTGTTCTCGCATTCATTTTTTTCTTTTGTTTATAGTCTTAGTGTCCTTTTTCACCTTAATGAGCTTTTCAGTACTGTGTTTCTATCTCTTCTATTTCTTTTAAGTTTACCATCGGTGTGCTTATTTCAACGGGTTCTTCTGTCGTATTTATTATACTTATCGGACAGGTGAATTCCTTGGGATCCACCAGACAGCATCCGATAAATACTTCCGACCTCGGTTGCTCTTGCCTTGTTATCCCTACTTGATTTCTATTGGTAAACGCTTCGATTATTGTTTCACTCCGTGGTTTCAGCAGTACTCTTTGATATGGTTGCAATTTTAGATTTGTTTTGCCGATACTTAGTATCTTTTTTCCGTGATCACATCTTGCCTTTTGTTTGGCTAGGAAATCAATTCTGAGTATTCCTTCGTAATGCATAGGAAAATCATCTCTCACCGTATACTGAATGGCGAATTTCTTCTTTTCTTAATTTTATTGTTAATTTCACCTTTCCTAGCGTGTGGATCTTATGTCCCGTCATGCTGGTTAATTCAATGCGTTTCTCACGCACCGGAGTTTCGCTTTTAAAATTTCCAATTTTCATTAAGGTGAAGATAGCAACGGTGTCTAACAGAAAAGTTGCCTTATCCTTTTTTACTTTTATTGATAGTGTTACCAATTCTAGCCCGTTACGCGCTTCTCCTCGCGTTACTTATGCTACTTGATACTTTCCGGCCGTGCGCGTAACCCTGGCCTTCGGTCTGTCGCTTTCATCACTACTACTGCTGCTTGACGCTGAGTCAGCGCTCTCTCTTCGCGGTTTATCTCGCTTCATCTTTATCATTGTATTTATTCGCGTTTTATTCGCATTATTATTTGCATTATTATTTTTAACTTGGCGAGTGCTTTTTTCGATTTTATCGTGAAGTATCCAGCATTCTGCACGATTATATCCTGCTTTCTTGTAGTGCATACAGTATTTACTCATTGTGTTTATACGTAGTTGTCTGTCTGGTTGTGATAGAGGGAATCGATCGTGTATTTATTCGTTCGGCAATCTCGGCCATAGTGCCCCGTTTTTCCGCATTTGTGACATTGCGGCAGTCTATTCTCGCGGGCGGATGGGTGGGGTATATTCGCTTTCGGACGTCCGAAATTCCCCGTTGGTCCCTTAAATTTTTCCTCAGCGCTCGCGCCGGCGTCTGGCAACGTCGTGTAATGTTGCGCACGCATTAGTAATTTTATATCGTCTTGTAATCCTAATTGGAAGTTATATAAGGTTTATTGCTGTATAGTTTCTAAGATCGCTCTCTTCGATTCTGTTTTGCCTTGTCACCCTTCGGTCATGGATTCATATAATTCCATGGCTAATTTATCTGTGCATAATCCGAACGCTTTTGCCGATTCTCTCGACTTTTGTTTCAATGTATTAAATTCTAGCTGCAAATATGTGGTACTCTTTTTGTTGAGATAGCACACTTCCAGTTCTCGTTTTTGTCTCGTAATTGTGCAAAGTCGCGTATATCTCGCGTTTGGAAATCGGTCATGGCTCTTTTAATTTTGTGCATATTGCTTCTAATAGCTAAAGTGCTTTCCTCTATTGGATTTGTGTTTTTCATGGCATATGTTGCCGCGCTTAGGAATTCCGGCAATTTGTGCGAAGCTCCGTCGAATTCCAGAATCATGTCGCAAGCTTCTTTTAATCGCATGTACGCGTTCACGGGATCTCGTGAGTTCCGGACATCGTTCATCATACGTCCGTATAGCCCAGTTTCTCTCGATTCATTAATTCCCGTGTCTGTATCCCGATTGTAATTTGTCATTTCTAGCTGGCTCATATGGTTCTGTAACGCTCGCATTCCTTCCAGTATTTCGGTGAACATCATGTCCCGCAAGTCGCGCGAGGTTTCTGGATCGGTTTTCCAGTGTGACTGATTTAAAGTGGTTCTCATTTGCTTTGCTTCGTCAACTAAATGATTCCGCGGTCGCTTGCGTTCGTATTGTTACATCGGATCTTGCGTCTATCGGGCGTAGTAAATCGTCGCGTTTCTCGTTACTCGGCAGTAAACTGTTATTAATATCGCTGAGCGAGAATACGTGTTCAATTACAATATTCGGATGTCAACTAAGATAATTCTTTCGTTCATCATTTTAAAACTTTTTATTTTTATTCATGATCTATGAACTTACAGAAGTGACATTAAAATTTATAAATATAAAGATATAAAAAAAATTTTATTAATTGAATAGAAAATTATTTGACATTATGTGAAAAATATATTGAGAGATGAGAAGAAAACAATATTATCTCAAATTATTGATGACAATGATAGTTTTTTCGAGCATTATACTGTTACGTTCAAGTCCCGATTTGATGATTACAAATCAAGTTAAATAGGGCAGAAGTCGGCAAAACGCTGAAATTGGGCATGAGAGCCCGCGGGCGCCCGCGAATGCCTGCCTGTTGTGCAGGAGCGTACCTAATATTTTTTGTACCTTGGGATAAAGTTTCGCATTTCACACTTACAAAAATAGCGTTGCATGTATATATGAACAATAGTACAGTCTTAAATTACTAGTACTCAAATCTTTGTAATATCATAAAATTTTTTTATAACAGTTTAGCTAAACCATTTAAAGATGAAATATGCAAAAATATGTTGTAATATATAGGACTCAAAATGCATAAGTTTTTATAAATTCAACTTATATTTAGTTAATTTTTTTATTAGTCAAATAAAGAAATGTGCCCTAGCATGTTTTGATTGTCCTAATAATAAACATTCATTATAAGAAAATTTTAATTAAAATGCTCATCTCTATTTTTAAATATTGTAAGTTGTCAAAATTTGCTTTAGCATATAATTTATTAAAAATTGTGTAATATAATTATTAAATATGTTTAACGAAAATTTAAATATAACAAAGAAATAAAACAATAATATAAACAATATCAATGTATTAAAATATAAACTTATAACAATACAATCATAAAATTATGAATACATATATCACGTTTAACAGAAATTAGCGCTTTAAAATTATATTTTAAATCTAGGAGAATAGTTCTTTTTCCGCGAAGAAAACTTCCAACAGTTTCAAAATAAACATCTACTAAACATCAATCTGCTAAACAAAATAAAAGAAAAATAGTAACTAAGCAACGATATAATCAAATTTTGCTCTTGTCTAGAACAGTCAAACACATTTGCGATCTTGTAATTTAATGGATAATCAAAATAATAATAATAAGTATAATATAATGAATATAATATAATGAGTATGTATAATGAGTATATTCGGTTCTATATATTCATATGAACAATTATTTTCTATTATGAAATTAAATAAATCGCGATTACGCGAACAGTTAACAGATTCACATTTGAATGCAATAATTCGTTTAAGTTGTGCCAAAACAATAACATCTGATATATCGTATATGATATCGAAAAACTATGAGTCAAATACTAATTAAATGTTATAAGAATTGTTTATTTAATATTGTTGTAAGAAATGTTTATTTAAAATAGATAGTTATTATTTTATGCTAATTCTGGGTCTGAATTTGTGCGACACAATATCTTTTGACTCCTTGAACAACACGTTTAACGAACAGACGTTCCTGCTATCTCCTCTCCTTCCTTTATTGCGCCTAGCGGCCTAATGCTAGCCCTAGCGCGCTCAACTGTTGCCCGCGGGCATTGGACGCTCGCGAGCAGTGCCTACTTGCCGATCCCTGAAATAGGGCATGGAAGGACGGTCAGAAGCTTCCTTTTCTCGCAAGCTGATGCTCGGAAGCCGATGCTATTAACCTGCGAACGCACTTTTTCATCTCAGAGCACTGGATCAACATGTGAGACGCTATGACGTCTCTCTTGTGACGTACATTCGATGATCCGTTTTCAGGTTAGAAAATTTAATCCTTTTAATCTAGAATAGGATCTCGTGCGATTCTCTCTTAGCAGAAACGAAGGAGATTTATAAATAAGAAAAGAAATTTAATTTTAAACATTAACGGATGAGTCACAAACAAAAGGAAATAAAAAAAATTAAAATTATAAATACATTATAATTATTGTTCTGTGTCGTAAGATAAAAGAAAATAAATTTAAGATCATAAAGTTATTACAAATATTATTCTGATTTTTAGTCGTGAAACGAAAAAAAAATAAAATTAAAATTACAAGTCATTATAAATATTGTCCTAAGTCGTAAATGCATACGTGGAAATGTGTGCGTGCATTCGTGCGCGCGCGCGCGCGCGTGTGTGTGTGTGTGTGTGTGTGTGTGTATGTCGCGTTCCACATTTCAGGAGTCATCGAGCAAGAGTGAGAGAGAAGTATAACGAGAAAAGAGGCTGAGAGAGAAAAAAGAAGTTATTAGGATTTTCGGGGAGAAACGAGTAATCGCGAAAAAAGGAAACAAGAAGGGTATCGTCGTCCCAAGTTATGATAAGATAATAATTGAAAAGGCTTATTGTTGTCTGTTGTTCTGAGATGTATTTCGCGATCCAGATGATTGATTGGAGAAATCTTAATGGCACTGGTGTCATAACGATTTTAATCGCACACAGACTCTAACTTCTGAGTTCGAAAATTGAATATGAAAACTTGATGTAGCGACAGTCTTCATGATGAGAAGTGAAGTAAAACAGAGAAGAGAGTGCGGGCTTGATGTCGCGAGTTTATAAAATGTTTCTTGGCAGGCGGGTTGATCTCAGGGACGTGCTGGATTAGTCTTGAATAAGTGTATAGAAAAATCGCATAAAATAGGGAAAGGAGGAAAGTGGCGTTACTTGGACTATGATTGCTTTTGTGTCTTTAGTTTCTATCGAATGATTGAGCGAATTTCCAAAGATTTCTATTTTTCTTAAGACACATTGATTTTATTTTCTTGGCACGTTCACCACTGACTGCTAATCGGAAACTTCCGATTGATGTAATCTTAGTCTCACTCTCGGATTCGGGGGGGTGATCTCAGAAAATTTGTGTTTCTCACGTCGGCACTTTCCATTTTATTAGTGGAAACTATAAAATTTTTTTATCGTATAGTAGAACACGTTCACAAAAATATTAAAGAATTTAACTATTTGCAGATGGCCTGCAATTCAACAGGCTATTTGTTAGGAAGCGGATTCCCCTACACGCCAGAGTCTGTTTTTACATTCTAAGAGAGAATCACGTTCGGCTCTTTGTCAGCAAAACCTTTTAAATATTCAAGATATTGTTGGTTTGTCGATGAGTAGCCATTAGCTTTATTGCGAAAGAGAAGAATCGCCGGACGTAATAATATTATATAATATTAATGCTATATGGTATACTAATAACACTATATCCTTTATATGAAAAGTAAGCAAATAAAACTGCTGTGGCTTTGCATCAAATGTTAAAAATTCAAGATGCACCATTGGATAGCTGTGAAAAATCTTTGGATTTGTTATGTTTTCCAAATTTATATCTTTTCGACATTAACGGACAATATGAGACTAAATAGATTAAACTTCATCATCATAAATTTATTGAATGTCGCTTAATATCTACTAAAAATTCGCAATATGGATTAAATCAACAATATTTGTTTTACTTATTAACTGATGCAAATATTCGTCAACTAAATTGTGGAATTTATCATAAAAAATGAATGTGAGTAATCATGAGCGATTTCGTTATTGCAAAATATTTAAAAACAATGTCGATAGCTTTACTGGAATCTAATCTAAGTACAATATTTTCCACACTTCGAAATACAGAATAGTATAGGCGTAAATCAAGAAATTATTTAAATGTATGACGCAACATTATGAATCTGCAACATGGTTTTTAACGAAGCGTTCCTCCCCACTTTATTCCAACTACTTCCTTCGCTCTACTATCCGTTGAAGATCGCTGATCACTGGACGGAGTGCAACATGACATCGCAAATTAGCGCTTGCGCCAATTTTTAATCCATATCAAAAATTCTTTTATTTCGGAGAATTCGCGAGCGAATTCGACAAATTCGCAGGTGTTTACGTGGAAAACCTTTCCACGCCGCGCTGAACACCGCGCCACAGAATAAGCACGTTCCCCGTCACGGAGCAAGCATGCTCCTCGCGTCGCGCCGAATACCGCATTACGGAACAGGCATCCGAGCACCGCGCTACCAAATTCCTATTCCTTTTCCTCGCTTCAAATCCTAATTTAACTCTAATTATTGTACTTATTCCACAATATTCTTTATCACCTCTGTGGAGGAGGAGTTCGCCCTCGAGATCGGTCAATCCGATCCGTATCGAAATACTGCAGCCGATCTTAGATGAAAGGGGCTCATTCTCCACAAGAATCATTTGTTTCATCCTTGGAGTTTAGGAAGTTCTAAGAAGCAACACTTTGCAAGAGAAGAGTCTAAAACCCGTGTCACACTACGTATTGCGGATCGGATTGGGATCGCGAATCGCGGATCGAAAGTCAAGGAAAAGTAGCTTCGGCTGCGAATTGCAGATTGCAGAATAGACGCCTCTCTATTTTTGCGATTCGTGATTTAAAAGAGGAGGACGCGGACTTCGGAACACCGATTTTGAAAAAACTTATATATGTTAAAGTACTTTACTAGAAGAGTACTTGAGTAAAAGGATAGGACACAATATTCAGTTGTTTTCGAGAAAAACCAGTTTAAAGTTTATAGCGTTCCTTATATACCGGCCACGTTAAGCTCATTGTCGCCGAGATTGGGTAGCGCGGGCGTCTGGCCCTGTATTACCAATCTGTCGACCCGGGCTCGATTTTTGCCTATTATACTTTTTTTTTAATCTAGAAAAGATTTATTTATTATATTATTATGTTAAATATGTAATATATTATTATATAAAATAAAATTAATTTAATTAACAATTGTTTATATTAAAAATTTTTACCTTTAATTTCAATTAATATCTGATCCCGTCACTAGCTCACGTTGAAGTGATCGCTCACTGTCTTTGTTCAAGAACAGGATGAGAAGGGATTTCAAATTTCTTTGTGTAGAGATATACATTACGGTAGAAAAGTCGTGTGGAAGGGAGGTCAAAAACTGTTACCTGAGGACATCAGGTAGCAATCGGACACAGTACCAATCAGACACAATAGGAAATGGATGCAGGGATAGTTGGAATCATGACAGTTTTCCTAAAAAAGTGTTATTATATTCGAAGTGCAAGATGCAATCTTTCGCCTTACTAAAATGATAGATCCTAGAAAGATTGGCAAAGACCCCTACGCAAGAGTTGGGGATGAAGACGTAATCTTTTGCCTTGAACCAAATTGATGAGTCTATCATATACTACATAAAATGATAGATCCTAGAAAGATTAGCAAAGACTCCAACGCAAGGATTGGGTGTGAAATTTTCGCTAATCATTTTGTTACAAATATAATTTTGTATTGTTTTTGTAATTAGTTCTGTGATGGTGAGGGGGGGGTCGCTTCCCCAACTCCCCCACCAGGGAGCTTTGCCCTCTGGACCCCTAACCGGAGGGCTTCGTCCCCTGGATCCCTGACGAGGGGGCTTCGCCCTCTCGTCTTTAACTGTCCGTCCATTTCCTATTGTGTCCGATTGACACTGAGTCCGATTGGCACTGTGCCCGATTGGCACTGTGCCCGATTGGCACTGTGTCCAATTGGCACTACGTCCGATTGCTACTGTGTCCGATTAGTATTGTGTCCGATTTTCAATGTGTCCGATTGCCACTGTGTCCGATTGTCACTGTGTCCGATTGTTACTGTGTCCGATTGCAGCTACCGTGTGTCCATTTCCTACGCAACTGGGACTTCCCCCGTACAAAGGTAAATAAAAAAGTACCCATATTTGAAGACAGACGGCGTTACTGATGCAAGATGTGGCGGTTTATTTAAATGTACATCATAATATTTAACTTAACGAATTTTATTGTAAAAACGTATTTATAGTTCGATGTCTGGAAAAAGAATAAAAGACATGTTTATAACAAAAGTTGTTGTTGTTTTTAATGTAACTAAGTAACAAAAAAAAGAATGGTAAAAACATCGAAGAAGTGAAGAGCAGAAGATGTAAGAGAGTTGTGAGAGTGCATGAATGAGTTAGTGAGTGAGGCGTCACAATATTTCTCCCCCAGCGACGATTATGTTGCGAATCTAACTCTCTTCTCAGCAGGATAGGTGCGCAAAAATCTTCCTTCAGGGCCAGAGGAATTGTAGATGATGTGGAAGGAAATCTAGAGAGACTGGCATAATCATAGAGGATTGCTGAGTAATAGAAAGAGCGTCTGGAGATAAGCCGGACGAGTTATCAACATTTCTCTAGATAAGAAAGCCGACTTTAAACGTTCTGTGGAAATATTTACAATTTTCCTTACAACATTTATTGAAAACAAATAATCAAAGATACAATTAACAATAGAAAAAGGATCAGAATAAGAAGACTAGAGAGATTTTTTGACAATATCTTCTCTTATCCAAACATAAGTATAATCGACTAAATTTTTATGCACAAAAGGTGATTTTCTACGATAATTTTTCTATGATAACTTGTCGGAGTGGATTTACGTTCCTCATGTAAATTCTGTGTTTCTCCAAAAATTTCTCCAAGAATCCACTGAAAAATCTTCTTCAGTAAAAAATTCTCCTGGAATTCGAAGTGTTCCATAGAAGAATTCAACAGATGAAGCATTTAAATCTTTTTTGAAACAAGAGCGAAGTCCAAGAACTGAAGATAAGGATTTCAACCAATTATGTGTTTGGTGACACATTGTAGTAGTTTTAACTGTTCTATATCTTTCAAGAATGCCATTCAAAGCAGGATGATAAGTCGAAGTACGAAATACGAATGCGATTGTATCTAATTAAGTTCGTTAAAGTTTTCAGTTATGATGCTTTATATTACGGACCTTGATCAAATGTAATGGTAATAGGGGATCCATATTTAGCCACCCAATGTGAATAAAATGATGTCGAAATTGTTTCAGCTGAAACATTCTTAAGTAATATAAGTTCAGGCCACCTTGAAAATAATTGTAAGATAGTACTGAAAATTCTGACATGTAGGAAGAGAACCAATTAAATCCAAACATGTTGAAAACGTTGATTAGAAATTAGGATTTGAACTGGCACATTCTTGGTATGTCTAGAAATTTTTGCTTGTTGACATGCAAGACAAGTACGTGTTTATTCTTTGAAAAGCCAAATGAACTTTTGCAGTAATTGTTTGGTTGTAGATCTTCCACTGAGATAAGAAAGACCATGAATAACATCAAAAATTTTCTTAGGAAGATATTGATGAGGAATATAAGGTCGAATTAGTTCCAAAGAACAATCTATAATATATAAGTGCTGAAGATCCAGTGAAAATCAACTTCCTCAAATGTAACGAAGAATCTGAAGAGAGTAAGTTTTGAAATTCTTCGTCTTCTTTTTGATGGTCAGCTAATTCCTCTAGCGAAATTACAACTGGTATTGAAATTGATTCAATTCTAGATAAGGCATATCAACCTTTCCTGAAATGTGAATTATGTTAGAAGAAAATTGAATAATAAAATCCAACTGCTTTATCTATCTTGGAGATTTTATCTAATTTTTAACGAAAGGCATAAATTAAAGATTTGTGATCCATGTGAATAATACGTTGTTTTCCTTCTAAAAGATATCTAAAATGTTTGATATCCAAGTAAATGCTCAGAAATTCTCATTTATCCTCATTTATTATAAGTACTATAATTTCTTTGAGTTTTGTCTAATTTTCTTCAGAAAAGACTGCAATAGACTTATTAACATTATCTATGATTTGCTCTAGAGATGCACCAACAGCAAAATCAGAAGCGTTACAAGTAAGAATTAAGGGGACTTGAGATGCAGGATGAGAAAACAAAGAAACAGAGATTAATGAGATTATCTTTATATTTCTAAAAAACTTGTTAAGCTTCTGAAATTCATAAAATTTCTCTTTTGTTTCTTTTAGAGAGTTTCTTAAATTATCAGTAAGCAGCACTTGTTGATTAGCTGCATTCTTGAGACAATGACGGTAATAAATTTACACCAATCTTTTCAGACTCAATAAGACATCTGTTTTAAACATCAACAAGAAGATTGAAGTGAGCTAGAAAATCTGCGCCTAAAATAGGTTTCTGAATGTCAATCACGCAAAACTTTCAAAGTCCTTCGTAAACCAAGATCCAACGTGACAGTTTTTAAATCGTAAGTGTTGATTTTAGATCCATTCGCAGCAAAAAGTTTAAAGTCAGAAGGTATTTGTATTTAAATATTTTTCTAGGAAGCAAAGAAATATCCGCGTCCGAATCAATGAAAAAAAACTGAGATTACAGAATCTATTATAAATAATGACACAGCGACAATTCGAGGCTGTCAAAAGTTGCAGGTTCCAACGCCAAACTTAGTTTTCCTGAGCATCAAAAAGTTTTTAACATGCTACAAGGTATAGTACATTTCTTAGTTTTATTATCAAATTTTCTATGATAAAAGCACATAGAATGGCCTTCAGTGACTACCTTTCTATTTCATGAATTTGATTAGGAATATCTTCTACTTAAACAATTTCTAGATTTACTTCGCCGATGCGAAACTTCTAAAATCGCAATTCATTTTTCAAGATAAAAAAAATCGGGTTGTTTGGCATCAAGAGAGGAATTGACAACGACAGCTAGATATCTAGTATCGCGTTTAAGAATTTTGTCAAATTCAGTTAACTTGGTTAAAGGGACATTTTCAACGATCGCAAGAGTAGCTTGAACTTTATACGATAATCGTTGTAACCAAATAGAATGAAGCATACTATCAGACAAAGTGCCTCCAGATAATTGCCGAATTTCACGTAAAAGTTCTGTACGCTTTCTATCATTTAACTCAATTCCCGCAATTAATTGTCATAAATATTTCTCTTCTGAATCAGTAAAACGATTGATCAAAGCGTTCTTCAAATAATTATATTTATCAACTGACGGCGAATTTCTAATTTCAGAAACTGCAATCAATGCTTGTTCATCGAGATGCCGAATTACCGAACTATATTTCATTTCATTAGATCATATGCGAAAAAGTAAAAATTCGCTTTCAATTTCAGCAAACCACAATTTTGGCTGTTTATGTCAAAAGGTAGGTAATTTTAATTTAAATTGATCTGACTTACTAGCTTGCAGGTTTGGCATACTCGAAGTTCCGACTCTAGCTTGTTGCAATAAATCCAAAGTCGTAATAGTAACCACCTTATCCGAATTAGCTTTTACAAGAGTTGCCTATCAACAGGCATCTCGAAGCTCAATGATTATTTCTCCCATGAAGGCTTGACAAATAAGAAGTTTCCAATGCACTTTCAAGAAAATGCAGCTGCTCAGCAATTAAACTTCCCATTTATGACACTTCACAAACACGACTGCGTAATTCAACGATGTCTCACGTTGGGGTCATCAAAATTTGTGGCGGTTTACATAAATGTAACCAAATGTATACAATATTTAACTTAACAAACTTTATTGTAAAAATACATGTTTTCAGTTTGATATCTGGAGAGAGAATAAAAGGTATGCTGTTTATAACAAAAGTTGTTTTTAATGTAATCAAGTAATAAAGAAAAGAAGATTAAAAACATTGAAGAAATGAAGAGCAAAAGGTGTAAGAGAGTTGTAAGAGAGTGCATGGATGAGTGAGTGAGTGAGTGAGTGAGTGAGTGAGTGAGTGAGTGAGTAAGTGAGTAAGTGAGTGGGTGGGTGAGTGAGTGAGTGGGCGAGTGAGTGAGTGAGTGAGTGAGTGAGTGAGTGGGTGAGTGAGTGGATGAGTGAGTGGATGAGTGAGTGGTGAGTGAGTGAGTGAATGAGTGAGACGCCACAAGTTGGTATTACTATGAGATAATGATGAGGAGCGCCCGGACGTAGTTACTGATGAAATCATTGAAAAGATCAATGACATGATTCTCGCTGATCGCCGAACTAAAGTATATGAAGTAGCAGAGGCTATAGGCGTGTATGGAACAGTATTCATTATTTTCCATAATAACTTGGGAATGAAAATACTGTCGGTCCAATGGGTGTTGCGATTGCTCACAATGGACAGCAAGCGGATGCGGCTATCAATTTTGAAGCAGTGTTTGGAGCTGTTTAACACGTAACTGCTACGTCGATTTTCTGACTTTCCATTCGCGCCACTCGACACCGTAAATGGGCGAGCGTGTCAGAACATGCTCAATACGTAAACCAAAGCATAAACAAATGATAAACGTAAGTGAGTAGATATTGGGACAGTTAATGTTTTCTTACAGATGATGTTTCAATCTCACAGAAAGCACAGTATACATAATTTCATTTTTTCCAGTAAAACAAAAGTCAGGCGCCGGTTCGTGGGGAAAATCTAGTGCCGATTCCTAGAAACTGGTGTGGCAGTTAACGTGTTAAACGCCACAAGAGTTTTTGCGTCGAGTCATAACATGGATGCATCACTACACTACCGGAGACCAAGAAACAGTCAAAACAATGGATTTCATCCGACGAACGTGCTTCGAAGGAGGCCAAGAAAGTCCCATCGGCCGGAAAGGTGATAGCCATTGTTTTTTGGAATGCGCAAGGCGTGATCTTCATCGACTATTTAGAGAAGGGAAAAACTATCACAGGGCAGTACTATGCTGATTTATTGAGCCGATGTTGAATTGAAGAAAAAACGGTCTCATTTGGCAAAAAAAGTGTTGTTCCACGTGTTGTTCCAAGTGTTCACGACAATGCACCGGCTTACTCCTCCGTAGTCGCCACAGCCAAATTGGTCGAATTGCGCGTACGCGATTGCTGCCGCATCTACCGTACTTTCCTGATTTGACACTCTGCGACTTCTTCCTGTTTTCAAACTTGAAAAAATGATTCGGTGGAAAGAGATTCACGTCGAATGAAGAGGTCATCGCCGAAACAGAGGCCTATTTTGCAGAGTTCGATAAATCATATTTTTCGGAAGGGTTGCCAAAAAAATAGCAGGAGCGTTGGGAAAAGTGTATCCTCCTAAAAGGAGATTATGTTGAAAAATAAAATAAAATAAAATTTTTATAAAAAACTTGCGTCTTCATTATTAACACGATACTTATTGATTTGCTCTTGTATATATGATTTATTTATTTTATTTATTGAATTTAATGAATTTATTTATTGAATTTACGTTATTGTTTGAAATAATAATATGAATAATTAGATTTGTAACTTTGAAAAAATGAATAGTGTGAACGTATATACATACATAATTAGTTATTGAATAAGATTATGTGATGTTGAAATGTTACGTTAAGATGTTGTGTTGTTATCATGTTATTCAATTAATATTGTAACGGCATGCATACCGTTACTAGTTTAGGGGCCGACCACCAGCCCAGTCTCTTAGAGCGCCATTACCCGTGTAATTCCTACCGTGGGGAACTTCTCCCACTGGGGAGAATCGTAGAAGTAGGGGCAGCCGGAGCGGTATATAGGCCGGTTCGCCGGTCGAGTCGGCACCAGTTCCCGTCTCGAGCGAGACAAGGTGCTCCCGAACCTCGGCCAAAACTTCTTTCTCAGCCTTCCTATCCTGACAAGATCACGGAGAAGGGTGTTCTCTTTGAAGCCAGGATGCTACCGGCGTTGGTCTTTTTGACTATCCTAACGAGATCACGGAGAAGAGTGCTACCTCTCCAAAGCCGGCGTCGGTAACGTGCTTGAACGCGCGCGGCTGCCCTCGCTTGGGACTTGTATATAGTGTACATAGTTAGCTCGTAAGTCTCTCCCGTTTTCTCTTGCACCATATATCAATTCACTCCGCTTCTACGAGCCTTGCATCTCTCATTATATCGCTACTCCGCTTTAGCGAGCTTGTGTGTTCCGCTTATCGTTGTAAATATTATCACCGCTGCGCTCGCATATCACACACACACACACACACACACACGCGCGCGCGCACTGACTCTCTGTATATAATTAGTCACTCAATAAACTTTATATTTTGGTTAATTGCTGTGTTGTTTGTAAGCTCGGATCATCCCTTTCTTCTGAATCCTGGCACCGGTGAGCTAATTCGCAACGTCGGAAAAGATGCACCGTTACAATATTTTCTTTCACTAAATTACTGCAGGAAATATGGTTTACAAACAATTTCAAAACATGGAAAATTTTTCGTGAAAATGAAGGAAAAATAAAAAAATCAAAAGCTCGTTGTAGTGGGAAAGGAACAGATAAAATATATAGTGGGAAAGGAACAGATAAAATATATAAACAAAGTGGGAATATTATGATATGCTCTCATTTTTATAGAGAACTTGTGCACAGAATGACAATCTTTCCTTGCAAAGTGATATTTTTTTATCCAGCCAAAAACGATGGATCCTTTATTTATTTAAATTTATATTATGATTTATGGTTACAAATAAATATTATGATGAAAACGTTAAAGTAAATGTAACATTTTTATGTTATTGTATTTCTATTTGCTATTATTTCTAATGGAAATTTTTTATCATTTATTTATCAATGAATATATCTGTGAATATTATTAATTTGTTCAATATCATTAATATAAAATATTTTTTAATTATTTTTCGTAAACATTGTTTGATATATTTTTATTTTTATTTTTAGCAATATGTGCTTATTCCACTTAATTTATCTGACTGCAATACAGCAAGTACAAACCACTATCAAATATTACTATTTTCTATAGAATCAGAATCATACATTTCATCTAAATTTGTACCAAATCCAGCATCACTTGAGTTTACATTTAATCAATCACCTATCACATCTGCTAGTCAAAATAAATTGACAATAAATGATACATCAGATCTTTCACCTCAAATGATTACTTGTCTTAGACCCGTATTAGCTCCATTAAATATTAAACGCCCTATTAAAAATTCATTGTATGTGAAACGGTGAAATTCAAAAAATCTAAAGTAATGGATGATGCCCTGAATATCATAAAAGATATGGCAAGAAAATGTATCTTCTCCAAAAATGGATACATTTGACATGCTTGGTGCATACATCGCAGCTAAGCTTCGATTAATGACTCCGAATGATCGAGATATTATAAAAGGAAAATCTTGTCTCAGCCAAAATAAGTTATTATATAGTAAGTTGTTTAATTTTACACAAATTTTTTAAATAGCAATAATTTGTATTATTTTTAAGTTTGTACTTTGTTTTATTTTTTATATTATGTTATATTACATTTTGATTTTTATTTTTATTTGTTGCTAAAAGGAAGAATATATACGAGTATGTTGATTTTGAATTATTATATTATATTGTAATAGCTCGACTATAATTCATTGTCTCAATTATTAATGTCTTCGTTAAATTATTTATTTTTTGAAATACTGAAGTATTGTTGAAAGCCAAAGTTTCTTTATTTTAATCTATAAGATTGTATTAGTAATAAGAATTTTTGTAAGATTGATCTAGTAATAAGAAATAAGTAAAATATAATAAATAAATGAGATAATATATGATAAAATATAAATTTCATTTTTCAAAACAGAGTAAAGCATTTTATTTCAATATATGTAATAATACATATATGTAATAATATATTATAATAACAGTTACATTTATTGTTTCCAATAATTCATTGAATCATTCGTTGCCAAGAAACTGCACCAACAGTATTGAAATAATCATACCACCTATCTCTAAGTGCAATTGCTTGACTTGGATATCGATTGCCATCTCGGTGAGCTAAATTTATTATGCCTCTTGCATTTTCGGCTCTTCAATCTCCACAACGAAATTCCTGAGATCTTCTCCATCAAGAAATGAAGAGAGTATATACATAATTCGTCCAAGAGACTCACTTCTTAGCATATTATGCAAACAAGATATACTTAAAATGATTTTACATACGTCATCCGGATCATATCTCATTGTGGATTGAAAAATTTGGAAACGAGCAGCCATCACATCAAAAGCATTTTCCGAACAACGTCGAACTCCAGATAATCTATAACACACAATTAGTATTTTAATGTTGTGTAATTTGACAAAAAATTAAAAAAATTTATGTAAATAGACATACCTGTAATTAAATATTCTTCTATGTACCATTTCATTACACTGAAGTTCTGGATAAAGAATTAAAAGGTTCTTTGATAATGGAAAATCTTCATCTCCAATAATCACAAAGGAAAAATTGTCTTGTATGCCTGGCAATGATGCAGGAGGAGGAATGTGTAGAGTACTACTATCTAAATGATTTTTGAGAGAGCATTTATTCCAAATACCAGAGTCACTTATTCTGCCATTAGTCCCTACATCAACATAAAACGTAATTGTGCATCTACCAAAGCCAATAATACTACACTATAGTCTCCTTTATAAAACATAGATTAGAGGTAGTACAGGATCAATAATGCAATGTTTTCCATCCATTGCTTCAATAACATGATGGAAATTCATTGCTCTCCAAAACCATTGTTAATCACACGCCACTCATTCTCAGTGTGGGAAAAGCGAAGAAATTTTCCTTTCTGTAACTATTGCTGTTGTTACTTCTTTTATAATTTTTGAAATGGTATTTCTATCAAGTCTGAATGTAAGAGCTAACAATTCTTGACTTTCTCTTTTGCAATAACAAATACAAAAAAGTTTAGTTGCAAAATACACAACTATTATCAATCGACTTTATTCTGTTTTTTTACTTGTTGCTAAATGTCGCAAAGTAACCGATAGTCTTTCATTGGATGAAATGCTTTTCTTTAAATAAGTATTTTTTACTTTTTAATTAGAGGAGTAACTTTTTTTAAAAGAAATTCAAAAGTGTCTGTATTCATTCTAAAGCACCTAAATAACAAATTGCTTTGAAATAAAAATTTTAAGTTATCATTTTCAATTATAAATTATATTTTTTAATCAATTAGGATCTTCCAAAGCAAGTTCCAAAAAAGATTATGGTGCAAATCTTTTTCTTTTCTTCTTGCTCCATTTAGAAACTCATTCTCTGCTTATGCGTTTCGTCATCTGATTTATCTTCAGCTATTGTTAAAAATAATAGACACAAACACAGTTTTTTATGTATTGATTAAAATTATAATTTTATAAACTTAACATTGTAACAGCATACCAGTAAACGCATATACCGCAAATTGAATTCGTAATGTGAACGAAAAATTCAAATTCATCGATCCGCAATCCTAATTCAAATCCGCATCCGCAATATGTAGTGTGACACGGCCTTAAAACTTAATATACAAACGAAAACAATTGTATCTTCGTCCGCAAAACCAATCTGTTTATCGGTCATATACCAAGATACGTCGCCCGAACATCACGAAATATTTATATTATTATCATTGATCAAATGAAAACTAATCTACATGAATATCTCTTTGTGTATCTTTTACTTTTACTTCCTCACCTTGACGAACTGAAGTCTATCCGCGTGGGAAAAGTGAGACTGTTTTAACTCTAAGTCTAAATGAATGGATATGGGAAGACTTAGGTGAATACATTCGTGAAGTGAATGGATGATATGATACTTCTTTTAAGTGTTAGTATTCTTATTGCTAGAAATCTTGCAATAACATTAATATTCCTCGATATTAAATTTAAAGCAATGCTTGACTTTATTAATTCCGAAGAATTCCAGTTCGAGAAACACACATTATTTCTGGCGATGAGAATATCAAGGTAGAGGTATACAATATCTTCATTTATTAATTTGGATTAAAAATGCATCGACTCTCGGTGAAACTTCTGCAGCAGAAATAAGTAAATTTATTTTACAACATATAAGTTGCAAAATGCCAGACAAAAATATTTCTCCATCGTTATATAGACGTGTTAGTACGCCTCAGCGACACAATCATTATACACAATAATTATTGTCTTCGTTCTAAACAAAAAAAACGTAAAATTGTTCGTAGGTGTTGTTTTGAATTTCCTCGTCCCGTCACTGAAACATTTATTGTAAGAGATGTTGCAATGTCAATAGCAGATAGAAAACAATTAAAACATAAGAGCAGATTTTACGATCTCCCTCGAACAAAAAATAAAGTTGATATAAATGGTTATAATTCTTTTTACTGCATGAAAGAGAAATATGGATGTGCAATTTATTGGCAAAAAATCATCCTTGCCTACTTGGTATGTCATTAAATATATGAATAAAGCAGCTAAAATTGAGTGTGATTCTATTCTTAATAATAAGAATATGATAAGTCATTATCGAGTTATCTTTGGAACATTGCTTTACGATTTACTAATAATAGAAAATATGGTGTTCTCGAAGCTAATAATACGTTGCTAAGTATTCCTTTATAGAATTGATCGAAATACAAGTATTGGAGAATGGTTAGATATAAATCAAATACGAAATAAAAAACTGCAAAGAAATTGAAGCTCTTGATTCTGAATCTACAGATATATTTTATCCATTTGTAATAGATGATTATTATTCATAGACCAAACGAATATGAAAATGTCTTTTTGTAAATTTGTAAAACAGTATGATATTTCAAAATTAAAACCACAAAATAAGTATAGTGAGTATAATACAATGGATAATGGTTATTTTATTAATGACGACAGCATGAATATTTTCTTAATTATTATAAGTATAATAATAAGATATATTCGGAAAAATATTTCTTTTCGCTATTACTTATGTACCATGTCGAAAGTTAGAAGATTTTAGAAACGAATGTGATATTTATGTTGAATCATCTCATAAAAATTAGATCTTGTAGAAGCATTACAGTACGAAAAATTAGAAGAATTACAAAAAGCATTTGAAACGGCAAAACAAATAATTAAACAACATATAAATGATCTAGATGACAATTTACAAAAATTACAACCTCAAAATAATCCTAAAAATCCGATAGGCATTTAAAATATGAAATAATGATCACGGCTGATGAAGCCATGCAAAATTTTAAAGATCTTGATGATAAAATAATTTAAAAAATCGATGTATCTGAAATGATAGCAAAATTAAATATGGATCAGAAAAGAGTATTCGATATAAGATTATTAATATGAAATCTGATAAATCAATGTTACGTTTATATGTTAGCGGAGAAGGTGATAAAAAAAAGTTTCTTAATTAAGACTGTTAAATGCTGGATAAAATAAAAACTTAATAAAGATACTGCTAGAGCATCTACTGGTATAGCTACATATAATATAGATGATTCGACAAATCATAGATTGTTTTAATTACCCGCTGAACATAGTCATACTCCTAAATTTAACAATTATCTGATCATGTATTGAAACTTTTTCGAGCAAATCTCAAAAATATTATTCTTTTGTTATTGATAAAGTATAAATCAAATATGATATCAAATTTGACATCAATGTACATACATCTTCGATTATTTGAAACATTTGACACTAATGATAACGGTTAAATCAGTCAAAAGTATGTACTTTCACTTGGAGATTTGCTTCAATTACTACCTGTACACAAAAATTCTATTTTTTTTACATTTATTACATGAAAAAGTTGCTAAACATTTTGCAAATGTTGCACACAGACATATGGCAGCCGTGAACAAGTAACGATATCTAATATAAACAATCCTCTTGCCCAATCTCAGGATCTCATGTTACCGTTATTCCTCTTCAACAAAGAATCAGACTCTGCTCATCCTATATAAATGGAATGGAATGGATATCCTTCCAAATAGCAGTAGAGCATTATTCATTAACTCTTCGTTGAAGTCATATTGTGTCAGTCATTTCATTCCTAGTCAACCTTTTTTGCGATATTTTAACTTAGAATCAGTGAAACCTCAATCAAGGACAATCTTCTGGAAGGGAAGCGAGACTTTTAAAAACTTTCCTCACGACAAACTCTTTGGTCAACAATCAGTAAGTCCTTAATTAAATTCAATTTCGCAATTGTAAATCTTTTGAATTTTCCTTCCATTCCTTTTCTCCATCTTTCTAAGATTTTCTTCCTCTATCTTATTTTCTACTGTGGACCTCTCGGGTTTTCGATATTGCTGAAGGTCCTTAAGGTTCATGGCTGTCGAATAAATCGGTGAATCTTTCCTTTTTTATCTTATCTTCTGCTGTGGACTTTTCGGGTTTTTGATATCGCTAAAGGCTTTTAAGGTTCATGGCTGCCGAATAAATCGGCGAATCTTTTCTTTTCTATCTTATTTTTTGCTGTGGACCTCTCGGGTTTCTAATATCGCAGAAGGCCCTTAAAGTCCATAGCTGCCAAATAAACCGGTAAACTTTCGCTTTTATTATGTTTATTTCTCCACTCTAATTTTTCTTGCTAACTAGGTCTCTCCGGATTCATGATTATTAATTAAAATTCTCTCTCTCTCTTTCCTTTCGTTCTTCTCGATATGTTTCTCTGCTTCCTTTACTTATTTATTCTTTTCTCTCATAGTGAATCAATCGAGAGTATCAGCTTTTAAAACTTCAACGATTCAAGTATTCTCTGAAACGTATTCCCTATTCCCTATCATGGAATGGGCGAGCTCGACGAGTGCTCAGGAACAGCGATAAACAAGTCAAAGCGAATTTCAAGAAAACCAACCAAAACATCGCAATCAACCTCGACCATTCTAGCTCCTAAATCCCCCTTTAATCTACTTTCACAATTTCTTTCTCTTCTTGACTTGCCCACCGATTCGTTAGAACATTTGATTTTTGCAATAGAGCCAAGTTATTCCCCTATTCATCGATCCGAATCGGAATCTCCTATTGATTTCCGAGTCGTATTCCACGGTCCTATGACAAAGAACTTTTTTTCTCTGATTTTGAAGAAGAATCCTTCCGTTTTCTTGATCTAATAACTTCATTTCCAGAAGAAGACCAAGGCTACTCCCTTTCTTAATTCTCTAATGTTAATTTTTTTTTAATTATAGTTTAATTATAGTTTACACTTATAGTATATTTGCATTTATATACCTATATATTTACATATATTTCCATTAACGTGCATTATGTGTCATTTATTGATAAATCTTGCGATTAATCTTATTTCGAAATCTAGACATTGTTAAAGTTTATCGAAAAATTAATATTATATAACCGGGTGAGATTATTCAGAAACTCAACAATCACATCTCTCCATTGAAATCTCGATCCTGGCCTCCGCACCAATGTAACACCCGCGATATTACACACGCACGCCCGCCCGCCTGCACGCACGCACGCACGCACGCACGTAGAGGAATTCACGCGAAATCAGAATGAGGAAGAAATAAAAAGTGATTACGGGATCGCTATTTGCAACTTTTTATTTAATAAATAATGAATATTTGGTCGAGATCAATAAAAAATTCAAAAGAAAAGTTAAAAATTAATGTAATTTTTATATAGTATACAAAATATTTATATATATATTTATAAATATTTATATATATATTTATATATGACTCTCAAAACTGTTGTAATGATTGTTATTATAAATAAAAAATTCAATAAAAGACATATAACCGCTGTTGGAAAAAGAAACTTTATTCAAAATTAATGTAACATTGATATATTTTGAAAATGCACAAAATTAAAATTTAACTGGATTCTTAAAAATAAATATTATTGTTTGTATTTTAATTGTACATAGCAACACTTTTACACTTCCATAAGAAATTAACATTTTTAGTACTTAGTATAGCCGCCTTTAGCTTTTATTACAGCTTCTAATTGTTTGAGTACACTTTTATTACAGCTTTTAATTGTTTGAGTACACTTTTAACCAAATTGTCCAAAAATTCTTCAGGAACTCCACTCTAAATTCAAACGTTCAACTCGCTGCCACAACTCATGAACGGAATTAGGTGTATCAGGATACTTAGCCAATTGCTGTTTGATATAAAACCATATGTTCAATGATATTAATATCGAGTGATTGAGGAAGCTAATCTAGTAGCGACAATCCGTGGTCGGTGATCCATTTCATTGTCTTTTTTGCTTTGTGCTTTGGATCATTATCCTGCTGGAAAACGATCTCTTGCACTGAAGTATCGAATATTCTCAAACTTGGTAGGAGTAATGTTTCCAAAATATGAATATAGTCATCCGCATTCATCCTTCCTTCAATTTTGAAAATTTTTCCAACAATTGCCTCTGATGCAATTCCACACCATAATATTGTTTTCCGCCAAACTTTACGGTTGAAAGAACATGGTTATCGATTAATCGAGATTTTAGCATTTTCCATATCCATTGACCATTTGATCCAAGCCTGCTAATTTTCGTCTCATCAGACCATACAACCCTTTTCTAGTCGTCAACGGTCCAGTTAATATTAATATTTTTCAGCGAACTGTAATCTCAGTTTTCGATGTTTTGCAGTAAAAAGTGGCTTTTTTATTTTAATGCGTGCTACAAATCCTTCCTATTCTAAAGCCCTACACAGGACAGTATGAGCACTGACATCCATTCCAAAACAATTTTTAAAGATTGTTTGGGCTTTTACCGCATTATCAACTTCTCCAGTTCTTATTAATCTAACTAAACTTTTATGGTCGCGTTCATTTAATTTTCGAGGGTGACCACCTAATAATTTAATAGACTCTGGCAAAATTTTTTTCCAAATTCGATTTACACTGGATTCCAACTCTTTTTGCCATCTGTCGCACTGATAAGCCTTGTTTTAGAAAATAAACGATTTTTTGTCTTATCATTGAAAATCGGTTTCATAGTCGTCAATATATTCTTTTCCTTTGCAGAAACACTTTACTTTAAGTACTAATGCACGTATACAATACATATTTAATGCAAAGTTAACTTATCTGATGAAAAATTTCAAAATATAGTAGAAAGAATAACACAATGCACAACTGTTGCGATCGACGAATAAACTTCAACAGTTTTGTTTACAATTAATTTTACTACGTACTGAGAATTATTTATGAATGCTTATCTTGTACTCTTACGAATATAAGAATATTTGTTGACATCAGAGCCTTGCTTCCTCTAATATTCTCCCTTAAACCCAGACAAGCAAATCATTGCAACAGTTTTGAGAGTCACTAGATAAATATTTTGTTAAATATATTTTGTTAATATTAATATTAAAATGTATGATTTGATCGTAGTTCGAAATGTGAGCGTCAGCACTTCACAAGCACGAGACCGGCCGCGTCTCTTTACGCGAACCAGACAAGTTGCTAATCATCAGGATTATTGAATCTCAGTAACGATTGAACCGATCAACTTCTGAATAGGTGCAATCGATAGCTTAGGTTTGAATTGTATAATAAAAATGTTTTAATTTTCTTCTCTGTGGACGGAGATATTACAATCCAAAGTCCGATTTCTAGAAATTTACTTTTAAGAAACATCGTCGGCCGTATGGTGCAATCTCTCCTGTCGTGCTCCAGGAGAATTATTTGTATATTTGCCAATGGCGTTGGAGGGTATCGCAGTCCAACCTGCATCCATCGAGAGAATAGGACCATCATCTCTCTGGAGTACCGGTCGTGGGGATTCGAAAGAATACATATGTATATATTGTTGCGGCCATGCGGCGCTGCCCCGTGAAATTAATCAATATCAATTGATAAGAGTTTGAATAGAGGATCGGCCCTTGGCAACGTCGTTCTCCGACTGTTATACAGATTTCACGGCCAGATTCCGCGATGGCCGGACGCGTTTCTGTACCGTTGTACCGTTGGTTTAATAAAGAGCGAGCTTTTTCTTTAAACAGTGTTCTTCCTTTCCGAAAGCGCTCCGCCGAGTATCGCGATCTCGGGAAGTAATGCCGCGAACGCGACAATATGTATATTGTAATATATGTATATATATATATATATATATATATATATATATATATATGTATCATTGTATTGTTGACGTGTTATTCTAAATACGTTATTTGCGATAAATATCATCACAAGCTCGGTAGTCGAAGGGATAAGATGCCTGCCCGGTAAGCAGGAGATCCAAGTTCGATTCCTGGCTGAGGTGGTATTTTTTTGCAAAATAATTACGAGTTTTCACGACTGGTTCGTGGTCGGGCCCCGCCGTGACGCACACCCTCCCTTCTTATTGTACAGTTGCAATTTTCGCCACTACGAGACGGCGGCGCTAATGGTCAAGTTCTCGGAGTGATGTACACGTATGGAAAATGAGCATATGAGATTGAGCGAGAGAGCGGAAATGCGAGATAGCGAAAGAGCGAGTAAGAGAGTGGAAGAGTGAGCGAAACAACGAAAGAGCGAATGAGAGAGTGAAAAAGCCAGCGAACAACGAGAGAGCGAATGACAGAGTGAAAAAACGAGCAAGACAGCAAAAGACTCGAACAAAATGCTCGATGCGTTGCGAGAAAAAAATAGAGATACTATTGTATTCTCTCGCGCTCGACGCGCTGCAAGAAGAGAATAGAGATACTATAGTACTCTCTCGCCCTCGATATGATGGTCGAGCGTCTCCAACATTTTTTGATTTAATCATCATCATCATCAGCACTACTCGGTGTAGGTCTCGGCCTGCCTTAGTTAGATATGTCTCCATCCAGTCCTATCCCGTGCCTTTTCCCTCCTGTTGGTGACCCGCAGTTGCCGCAGATCCCGCTCAACTTCATCCATTCACCGTGTCCTTGGTCTACCCCTTCTCTTATTGCCCATAAGATTCTAAGTCCGCTTAGGTGGTTATCCGGTTTTTCTTTATCCATTTCAGCCTGACAAGTTTGATGTACTTGACTATGTTTATATCCCCATATTCATATAACTCATCGTTATATCTTCCTCTCCATTCACCATTCTCGTGTTTTAGACCATAGATTTTCCTCAAAGCTTTTCTCTCGAAAATGAGGAGCGTTTCTTCCTCAGCTTTTATGAGCGTCTAGCATTCCGACCCATATGTAAGAACTAATTAATGTTTTATAGATATGTAAGATCTAATTAATGTTTTATAGATATGTAAGATCTAATTAATGTTTTATAGATATTGCACTTAGTTTTTCTGCACAAGACCCTGGACCGAAGTTGTTTAGTCAGTCCATAGTAGCACCGATTCGCTGTCATGATGCATCTCCTGATTTCATCTTTTATAGTGTTGAAGCTATTCACCAGAGTACCCAGTAAACAAATTCCTTGACCAACTCGAAATTATGGTCACCCATCGTGATATTTTGACCTATTCTTTTAGTGATGCTGGGTCTGATGCTATCATCATTTTTGCTTTTTTGTTCGTTGACTGTTAAGCCTAGTTCCTTGGCAGCTTTCTTTATTTTAAGGAAAGTTTCCTTGACCTCGGCTATCGAGTGGCCAATTATATCAATGTCATCTATATAACCGAAAATTTGATCTGTTCAAGATAGTTCCTCTGTCTGTTATGCCAGCAGTTCTTATGATCTTTTCAAGTGCTATATTAAATAAAATACTTGACAGGCCGTCACTTTGCTTGAGATCATCCCAAATTTTAAAGTCTTGTGAGACTTCTCCTTCACAATTCCTCGAACGCAACGCATTGTCGCCATAGCCATACGTATCAATTTCTTTGGTATTCCAAGTTCGTTCATTGCCGCATATAGTTTGTCTCTTTTGATCGAATCGGTTATCGCTCATTACCGCTCATTGTTGACATATATATTGAAAGTGTATGCATTGAAAAATATAAGCAGTTATTGATAATATGAATAAATTGCAGTTATTGATAAATAAAAAAGTAACGCTTTTCACGCGCCCCTTTTCTTATTTATGTAAAAGAAAAGATGAATTTTATACCAAAATTTCCATCTATAAAAGTCTTTTTAGTAATAAATTTTATAATGGTACAAAAGATGTGATATGAAGAACTGGCGCCAACTTCTAATTTAATAAAATAAAAAGATTTTACAGTAAAATATATTTTATTTTGTAGTTCATTTTTATTTGAAAAATCGTTTCATTATTTCTACAAAAAACATGATATCAAAAATTGGCACAAACTTTAAATTATATAAAGTAGAAAAGAAATTTTATAAAGGTGAAAAAAGACTTTATCAATCCAAAATTAATGTCAATTTGTAGTTGCCAAAAAAATTTTATTGAATTATTGTACTTGTGTTTATATAAAAATAAAATATAAAATAAAATCTGATGTGTAAGAAAAAAAAACGATGTACAAAAACTTGGCGTGTCCGGGTCACATTAAACACGTACATACACGCACCGGTAGGAATGATGTCTTGTGCTCGGCGCGCGGCCGCTACACATACACATGAAGCGCGTACGTCCGTGTCTCCGCGGAACGCGAAGGAGATCGCGGAGCGGAAGGAAAAAAGTGGGGACAATTCGATGTTGCATCCTTAACGCAAGATGCGCGATCGAGAGAGAAAGCATAATCGGACGTGATACCTATTTCGATGTTCCTTCGCTGTCTCACACACTCGACTAGTACGAGTGAGAGACCGCGGGATCTCTATACGTCGCGCTTTTTTTTTTCCTCTCTCGTTCTGATTAATTATTAATTATTTAATAATTATTTATTTATTTAATTGATTGTTTTAATATGATTATTAATTATTTAATAATCACGTAATAATTATTTTATTATATATTTTAAAAAAAGTTATATGTAAAATTATAGCTATTATTGCGGGTTTGGACATTGAATATCTTACAGTTATCTGAAGCAGCCATATTAAAAAAATAATGAATTCGCGAAATTGTATCCAAAAATAAGGAAGATTATATTCAATAATAATAAAAAGTTATTAGTAAATAAAAATGTGAAAATTAAAATAAGTATTTTTGAAATGAATATTATGTTGTAAATTTAAAATTCAAATTTGCAATAATGTAATTATAAAAAGTATTATTTTTATGCGTTATTTCATGTTCAATTATATTATTTTTATACACATACCTTTAATTGTAAATGTAATTCTACAATCTTACTTACGACACAAGAAGCTAATTTTATTTGCACACTATAAATTTATAAATGCGCGAAAAAGTATTACAATGAATCTTCAAACCCACAATGATAGCTGTAATTTTACACATAACTTTTTTTTAAATGTATAATAGAAGAATTATTACACAATCATAATTAAATAATCAATTAAATCGATCATTAGATAATCATTAAATAATCAATAATTAATCATTTAATGATTATTTAATTATTGATTTAATTGATTATTTAATTATGATTGCATAGTAATTCCTTTATTATATATTTTAAAAAGAAGTTATGTGTAAAATTACAACTATCATTGCGGGTAATTTGGAGATTCATGTAATAGTTTCACACGCATTTTTAAATGTGTAAATAAACTTCTTGATTTATAAGATTGTAGAATTATATTTACAATTAAATGTAAGTGTATAAAAATGATACAATATAATGTAACGTAAAATAATACTTTTACGTATAGAAATATTACTTTTTATAATTATATTATTACAAATTTAAATTTTACATTTACAATATAGTATTTATTTTGAAAACATTTATTTTAATTTTCACATTTTTATTTATTAATAACTTTTTATTGAATATAATTTGCCTTATTTTTGAACCACTGTTTATATGTCTCAATCAACTATGCGTCGCTTTTTTCTTTGTTTATTGTTTTATTACTAGGAGATCGCAATTGTTTTTCAACCGTTTTTCTTAACTTCTTAATTATTTTTATTGAATATAATCTTTCTTATTTTTGAACACAATTTCACGAATTCATTATTTTTTAAAATAATTCTTAATATCGGCTGCTTCAGATAGCTGTAAGACATTCAATGTCCAAACCCGCAATAATAGCTATAATTTTACACATAACTATTTTTAAAATATATAATAAAAATAATTATTACGCAATTATTAAACAATTAATAATCATATTAAAACAATCAAATAAATAAATAATCACTAAATAATCAATAATTAATCAGAACGAGAAAGAAAGAAAGAATAGCGCGACGTATAGAGACACCGCGGTCTCTCACTCGCACTAGCGTCGAGTGTGTGAGACAACGAAGGGACACCAAAATCGATATCATCCGATTATGCTTTCTCTCTCGATCGTTTTGCATTAAAGATGCAACACCGAGTTGCTCTCAATATTTTTTTCCTCCGCTCCGCCTCTCCTTCACGCTCCACGAAGACACGAATGTAAGAAAAGCGCAATGTGTAGATACACCGCAGTCTCTCACTCGCACTAGTGTCGAGTGTGTGAGATAGCGGTCACCGAAATTCGATATCACGTCCGATTATGCTTTCTCTTTTGATCGCGCGTCTTGCGTTAAGGATGCAACATCGAATTGCCCCCACTATTTTTTCCCTCCGCTCCGCGATCTCCTTCGCGCTCCACGGAGACACGGATGTATTCGCTATGTCCGCCTCCGCACCCCCCTTCCCGCGATTGAGACCCGCAATCTCCTATTCGCGAAGGGTGGCGCGGAGGAGGACATGGTCTCCTACGGAGATCGTATAAATAGGATGAGATGATCGATCTTCGTTCAATAATCCTTCGATTATTAAAAGAATCTTTATCAAGACAGCATGGGAACATTTACGAATGAAGAATATTGCTGATGGCACTGATGAGTGCCATGGGCAATATCACGCTGCTGCAAGACGATACGCCGAATTGTACCCAAACTCAGCAAGACATCCATCGACTCCTGTTATACTTCGAGTTGCTCAAAGGCTATACGAAACTGGCAGTGTTCTCCTAAACAAACACTGGGAGAGATCGCGAGGTAAGAAATTCGCAGAATATACACCATCCATTGGTTAAATCCATAGTGTCAAATTATACTCAATTTTAATCATTTTTAACCATTCCTATAAATCGTCATTGCTCTTACTAAATATATGGTTAATTTAACTTAAACGATTGAGTTAAATAATTTTACTCAAGAAGTGTCATATTTGACTAAAATTTTGTTTATTATTTACTATGTGCATACATTAATATAAGCTTTTGATTTAGTAAAAAATGACTCAATATTGTATTTTAATTTACTAATATCACTAATCTGTAATAGTCAAAGGATACTCAGATTTTGGTTAAATATTACTATTCTTATTGTTGTTTTCAATACAATGTGCTAGTTAAATTAAAGTTATTATATTTAATGAATTGTAAATTTTATTGTAAATTTTAATGCAGTTTTAAATATAAAACAATCATGTGTATATATGTACATATTTTATTTCTTAAAATTTTGCAACATAATTATACATCTTTAGTCGAACTTTGTTTCGTAAACATATATAATAATTTTCGTCGCCAATAATAAATGATTTACGTATATAATAAGTTCGAAAATCATACAATGCTGATTTCTTTACATATATGTAATCTTCCGAATAACGCACAACATAAGCATGAAAATAATTTTCAAAACTAAATGTTACAAATACACGATAATAAAAAAACATAACAGTACAAGACGAAGATACAATTTGATTTATAACTTTCTTCTTTTCATTAAATTTCTATTCATTAGAAATCACAAATAAATAATACTTTAACATTAACATAATCTTTTCTTCGAAGACACAACGTGTTTATTCGACGGTATCAAGACACGTTGTGACTTGTGACGTACGCGCGCTGTCTCTACACAACTTGTATCGCTCCTAGCAATATCGCCGTTATTCATTTGTTTTATTGAATAGTGGCGCTATTTTCTTTCAACTAAATATTTTAACTACATAAATAAGTTAATTTGATATAGTTATTTTTTTAAACACATGTTTTTCGTTAAAATAGAAATTTCAACACATATGATAGTTAAAAACAACTAAAATTATTTAACTTAAGAAATTGAGTCAAATTTGATTCTTTAATATCTAATGTGTGGAGACAGTTGTATGTGCTTCCGAGCAAAATCCGAAAACGAGTATTCGGATCGTTGCTCGAGAACACGATTTATCATATGCAACTGTACAAAGGATATTGCAAGAAGAAAAATTGCACGTATTTCACTATACACGCGTGCAACATTTACGACCTGAAGATTATTATCTAAGAAGAATATTCTGCGAAAATTTTCTGAAACGTCGAACGAAATCCCAGATTCGCTTCTCGTGTGATATTTAATGATGAATCGCTATTCACACGAGAAGGAATTTTACATATAACATAACTTGCTACAATCTATGGACTGCTTATTGTTATCAAATAGAATTTCTCATCGAGTAACGTGTGTCGTGTATGTAACGCATCTTTATCAAATTTTTTTCAAAACCAGCCGATTAATTGGTAATAATTAAATGTAATTTATTACTTTGTAATTTATTATTCGTGAATTTTTCGACTTTATTGATCACGTGCGTAAATCCGTAAAAGTTGATATATGTTTATTAATATTGATTGTTGTGATTATGCATGTGTTTTTTTTTTCATCAAGTATTCTCATTCGCCGAATGATTAACTGATAGTGATTATTACTGATGAACCGATTCATTCGTAAAGGTTTTATTTTATCGATCGAGTACGTCAGTATTGATAATGTAATACAATTTATAAGGAAAAGAAAATTTCTAATTTCTCTAATTGTATGTAATGTGCTGTTTAATTCGAGTAATTATCAGTCAAATAATTAGTCGGTAGCGGTTAATAGTGATGGACCGATAGATTTGGATTTTTATAAATCAATCGAGTGCGTGAGTATTGATATAATTCAAGAAAGAAAAACTTTGATTTATTCGGTACGGATTCGTCGCATGGAAAAGAGTTGTTATCACGGCGAGTGAAATTATCTGTCCGTTTTTTGCAAAGTATCGAATTTTTACAAAGTAAGTGTGTGCATGCGTGTGTGTGTGTGTGTGTGTGTGTGTGTGTGTGTGTGTGTGTGTGTGTGTGTGCGTGCGTATATGTGTGCATATGTGTGTATATGTGTGCATGCGAGCGCGAATGTGCATGTGTTTGTGTCTCGTAGCAAAGCAGCTAATCGTAATGCGCCCCGCGTAGTCACCCGCGTCGGACGGTAAGTTGCGCCGTCCCTGCCTACCTTCTATACTCAGCCCGTAATTGATAAACTATTTCTGCTTATAATTTAAAAATTAAGCTTCGGATAAAATTTTAGTAAAGGAAAAATTGTCTTAAAATAAAGTCAGGAATACGCTCCTTTAAGGATAAATGGTTGTTCTGAATCTAATTAGGGTAATTTGTAATTTTCTCATTATATTATAAGTAAAAGAAAATAAGTATAATACGTCCTTAAATTTCCATACTATAATTATGTATTATTAAATTGTCATTAATATTAAAATTTAAGTCTAAGAAAAAGCAACAATAAGAAAATAACAAGAAGAAAAGAACAAAACAAGAAGAAAAAAAGGATTTTCTTACTATTGTTGACATACAACGTATCATTAAATTAAAATTAGTTATTAATTATAATAAATTAATTATAATAAATTAAAAAATAAAATTTAACTGGCAATATCTTTTATTTAAAAAAAATAGAACTTAAGTGGTACGTATTTGTTATACCGTGTATTTTATTTTAACTGCTCCAGGCAAATATCTCGAAAAATATGGAAAGTACAAAAAAATGTTTCAGACAAAAGTTGTATAGTTTCGAGAGGGACATAAGACTGCCATTAATTTGAGGTAAGATTATCAAAAACTGAAATATTTCTTCGTATTTTCCATTTTTCGATTTGCCTGGGGCAATTAAACTGGGGCAACACGGTATATATATTTGTTCTGTATGAATATACGCGTATGTAAGAATAATGACACACACACACACGCGCGCGCGCGCCCTTGTATACGCACGTATGCACGCACGCACACATCGTAATTAAATTTCGTACATGCTAAAAATATTTGAAATTTGAAAAGTGAAGAAATTTCATTTTTTTTTCTTCTGTCTTCAAAATTATATCTTTTTAACTAAATTTAAAAATCTGTGCAATTTAATTATCAAAATATTTAATGTTCAATATTAATAACGTATAAAATAAATTAGGATGATCGAAGTCAATTTCTAAATAAGTATTTAATTATCTATTAGAGACAATGTGTTCATGTTATAAAAATGAATAAAAATTTTTTATTTTTATTTAGAATCACTTTACATATTTTTATATTTTTAAATAATATGTTAGCGGCGCGAGCACAAATGCGCACATGTTCGGCAACCAGTTGTTCATTGGACTTTCTGTTTTCTATTGACTTACCTCGAAATATCCCGAGAGATGTGGTTCGAGCGCAAAACACCGAAAATACCGTTCTCTGTTAGTTGGCACAGCAGGCCTCACAAAATAGGGTATAACGCTACACAAGACGAAACTCAACCGTCCGAATGCACTGATTGACTGACACTGATCACATGCTGACTATGTGAATCGTAGCTTGAGAAGAGGAACAAATCTAGCATCTGAAACTGAGGGGTGGGGTAACTAAATTCTTTATCATCCCTTATTTTTTTATTTATATACACTACAGATACATATACACAAACATACACAGATATAAGCACATATTATAAGCACATATATAAAATTACCTGTAATCTTTAGAAAATATTTTTGCAATAATTTGATTTAATAAAATATATCAAGACAATAAATATGTTTATATTTTTTATAACGTACTTACTTAATTTATATGTATAAGACTTAATTTATATAAAGTTTCAATGCGTTACAGTTAATATTTTCTATATTAAGATATTGAATTTTATATTGCAGTTGTACTATAAAATCCCAATAATTTTTAAACACTCTAAATATAACTTAGAATAAAGAATTTAATAGTAGAAGTGTAAACTAACTTTGAACTTATTATATCTAATTCTCTTTTTTATATTCTATTACAATCTCTTATTATAATAATTTATGAATCTCTTATTATCAGTTGTATGGAAAAATATATTTTTTTTATAATTATTAAGAAAAGTATAATTTTTATATCAAATTTTTATTCAAATTATTTTTTTTAGATCAAACTATGTCTATTATTAATTTGAACCAATATATGAATATCCATTAATTTATAAATAAGAAAAGTAGCAATATAAATATATTAGTACAAAAGTAGTAACAGTCAAAGTTGATAAAAATTAAAAAAAAAGTTGTACTTTTTTAAAAATATGTTTTAAACAATATTGAGAAAAATATGTTTAAAACAGAAAAAAGCATTATTTAAATATATTTTACACATATATAGAATAAAGAATAATTTATAAATCTTTTTAATACAATCATGTTCATTTGTTTAATACAATTATGTTTCATTTAATTATACAGTTTCATGTTACATTTTACATTTTAATGTAAGAATTTAATAAGTAATTTCCCGGGAAAAAAAGGTTTATATCTAATTATATATAATTATATATAATTTTGTAGATCTAATTATGTATGGATTTTGACTTGATCCAATTATATATAAATAGATAAAATTGTTTATGATTATATATGAACAGATTAAATAATGTTTACTTATGACCACAAAATTACGGTTGCATTCCGATATTGACTGCTAGTACAGAAAATCTATAATATATGTGATACCTCTTACAGAAAATAAGTGAAAAAAACGAAAAAATTAAAAAAAAATTAGAGAAAGTGATAAAACATTTTTTATCTCGTATCATCGCATGTTTCTCCGGTCACCCATCCATTTGGAGATCCTGCTCGATGTCGCTTAATCTCTGTATTGGGACGAAACCTGCTACTAAAATGACGAAATAAGTGATTACGGTATTCAGACTTAAAATATGATCTGGTTAATGAACATTACTATATTGTCGTATAAATAGTCTCAATTTTAAAATCTCGATTGCATGTAATTCTTGTAGATAATTTAATTATATATATATAGAGCCGTAAACCTATTATTATGTTTAATAAAATCATTATTCTTATGAAAATGTTTATAAATTGTTGTATATATTTTATTTACTTGTTAATGAATTTATTAATAACTGTATTAAATATGGGAAATATTTTTCTTATTCAGTTATAGTTATATTACAGTTAATATAATATAGTTAATTAAGAAAGATAATTAATAATGTTATTTTATTATTTATTCATTAAGAATGACTTAAAAATGACGATTAAATAACAATATTTCGTGACAAATGTTACATTTATATTACGTCGTTATTTAGTACACTGATGTCGAATGACGAGAATGACCTTAAATCATCGTCATAATGACGTCATGCTATTTAGGTGTGTGTGTGTGTATGTGTGTGTATGTGTGTGTGTGTGTGTGTGTGTGTGTGTGTGTGTGTGTGTGTTTGTGTGTGTGTGTGTGTGTGTGTGTGTGTGTGTGTGTGTGTGTGTGTGTGTGTGTGTGTGTGTGTGTGTGTATATATATAATTAGATATAATTATATATTTTTAAATATTAGATCAAGTTTTTAATGGGTTCATTTTTGTGGTAAATATGAAAAACTAATATATTTTTATAAGTATATTTATTTATAATACTTGTATTTATATGAAAAATCTCATATATAAAATATTAAGTTTTTCATAAAATAAACGAAGTAAACCAGTAATTATATTAAACTTAAAATTTTCCTTAAGGATCCTTTATATTTGATTGAAATTATATGTTCGTAAACTGTGTATATTCATATATATGTATGTATAAATCATACAATATCGACTCGTAATATCTCGGAAATGTCTCTCGTTTGGATGTTATTACTTATACCTAGTTTGATGCATCATAATATATTATAGTATAAATTTTTATATAATTTAATATATATCTTTCTATTTGAAAAAAAAATATAGTTTTGTATAATTCAATTTGAAGTTGTAAGCATTTTGATATAATCATTTCATATAATCATTATTATTCATAATACTATGTCTGATTTATCTAACAAACATATCTATCCATGCATCTATCCATGTTATCGCATCCTTTGCACGTATTAAAAGATTGTTTTTCACTTTTATACATAGTACAATGCGTAATAGACTAGAATAGAAAAAGCATCTATCATTAAAAAGTATCTATCATTAGTATCTATCATTAGAAATTTAAATTTTAATAATTCGGTTTTTGAAGAAGAAATTAAAAACAATATAAACTATAAAGAAATATTAAGGAACGTAAGATTTTTATATATTATTTTGTATTGTTTTACGTATTTGTATATGTTTGAATACAGTTAAGACTTATAGATTTTATAAATATATAATAATATACATAATTCTTTTTAATTATATTCTTTTTAATATTAATACTAATCTTTAAAAGAAATAAATATTAGACAAATAAAAATAAATATACAAATATTATACTCATAAAAATCTATGTTGAATCTTTTCCTTAGGAGAAAAGATAAACATTTATAGTAATATTTGTTTTAAATATATTTAAAACATGTTTAAAACAAGTGTTTAAAATAAGTTTGTTTAAAACAGTAAAATATTTAAAACATTTTAAACATCAATATTTTTAAAACGTGTGTTAAATTAGACTGTTTTAAAAAAACATTTGTCTTAAACATGTTTTAAATATGTTTAAAGAAATGTTTAAAATATTTGTTTTTATGGAAAAAATTTAATATAGATTTTATGAGTATAATATTTGTATATATATAATATATATGAGTATAATATTTGTATATATATATAATATTTGTATATATATTTTTATTAAGTGTACAAAAAAGTTCTGAGCTTTTTTTTGTAAAATTCAATTTTTATTCAAAAACAAACAAAAAAATATTAATCAGCGAAATATTCCCCGTTTGCATCAACAACCTTTTGCCATCTTTCGAGTAGCTTGCGAATTCCTTGACGATAGAAGCTCACCGGCTTCGAAGCGATAAAGTCATCAATGCATTTTCGTATTTCTTCAAATCTCACGAAATGTGTATCAGCCAAATGATGCTGCAGCGACCGGAATAGGTAGTAATCGGAAGACGCCATGTCTGGGCTATATGCCGCGTGCGGGAGAAGTTCCCAGCCTAACGCAAAGATATGGTCCTGAGTCGCTTTCGCAACATGTGGTCGAGCATTGTCATGAAGCAAGATCACTTTACGACGTCCTTGGCCAGTAAATGATCTCTTTTCTTCTAATGCATCGTTCAAATTGGTCAATTGTTATTGGTAGCGGTCTGCCGTGATTGTTTCACCCGGTTGTAACAACTCGTAATACAACACACCTTTCCAATCCCACCAGATACAGAGCAACCTTCTTGGCGTGGATATTGCGCTTTGGCGTCGATGTCGAAGGTTGACCAGGGTCAATCCATGATTTTCTACGTTTAGGGTTATCATAAAGAATCCACTTTTCATCGCCTGTAATGATTTTGTGCAGAAAATCTTTTTTGGAACTTTGGAAGCAAAGTGAGTGCAGTGTCACGCCGACGATTTTTGTTGTCTTCGGACAATTCATGCGGAACCCATCTGCCTTCCTTCTGAACCTTTCCTATTGTATGTAAACGTACGGAAATGGTTTGCTGCATAACGCCAAGCTGTTCTGCAAGCTCTTTTTCAGTTTGCGCAGAGCTTATATCCAGTAGTGCTTGCAATTCGTCCGTTTCAATTTTTTTCTTTTGAGGACGTCCAGCACGCGGTTCATCTTCAAGACTGAAATCTCCTTGGCGAAATTTTTGATACCATCTTTTACATGTAGTATGACTTACAGCGTTCTCTCCATATGCAGCACAAATCATTGCAGTGGCTTCAGCAGCATTTTTCTTCAGATGAAACGCAAAGTGGATGGAAAATCGAATATGCTCTTTTGTTATTGCCATCGTGAACACTACTGATTTTTGAGGTTATGTGCATCAAACGCCAAACCGTATGGCATTTTAGAAGGCCAAATGTCAACGCTTTAAAATTGCAAAAGGGCGGGAAGATATATAAAATTTAAATTGTTATTTCGGTTGTATGAAATCTAAAGCTCAGAACTTTTTTGTACACCTAATATTTGTGTAATATTTGTTTCTTGTAAAAATTAATATTGATATTAAAAAGAATATAATTAAAAAGAATTATTAAATATGTAATTAAATGAACCAATTTTGGTAATAATATCAGTTTTTCTGTTCTACTTTGTCACAAAGAATTAAAGAAGTAACAATACAAGATGTAATAAATTTGTTTAAATAAAATTTTTTCATTTTGTATTGTTATTTCTTCAATTTTTTGATATTTATATTTTAATATTTGAATTACAATACGCAATTTTATGAGACAATAATACTTTACAGAAGAATCAAATAGAATAATTACTATCATTTGGTTTGGAATAGGAAGAATTTTGAATTAATTCAAAATATGTACCATATATGTACCATTTGTTTTAAAAATTAAAAATACTATTACTTAAATTTTATTTTTTTAAGTAATAAAAAATTTTAAAAAAGTTTCAAAGAATAATTTTTTTTAAAGTAATTGTATAATAGTTCACATAGGCACCAGTTATTGACAACAAAGTTCTTATACAATTAATATGTTTTATACAAATAATATTTAAACAAGTTTCTTCAATTAAATAAGTGAGAAATTAATAACGCAATTTTTATGAGATCAAGAGACACAGTGTCTCGGGTGTCAAGTCAATCGAGAACACTACCGTATGACTTTACGTGAGTCGGCGAGATGCAAGCATCCGAAATTATCAGATCAGTAACAGCTAAATCGATTAAGTTCTAAGTAGACTTGATCGATAGCTTGAGTTCGACTTGCATAATAAAAGTATTTTTATTTTTCTACTACGTGTCCTACGAGCGAAGATATTGCTACGCAAATTCCAATTTGGATATTTTTACTTTAAGGAACGTCATTATTATCGTCATCGCCTTTGCATGGTTGCAATTTCTGTCGCGAGAGATGTTACTCAAGTTAGTCCAGTGTAAACTGCTCATCAATAATTCGTTGGTTCTTATAGTGGCCCTGATTTATCCGCAAGATCGATAAGATCTAATGTGATCTAATGTAATACACACGCAAAACCGACACATTAGCAATAATCTAGAATAATAAGATATAAATATATATTTCATAACATGTTGTGCTTCGAATCATAATCTAGATTACTGCTAATATGTCCCTTTGATAAACGTATATTTATCATTATTAATCTTATCGACACAGCGGATCATCAGACCGATAAGTCAGGATCACCATATAATCCCCAGCGAATAGGGTACCCAGCGAATTATTGACGGGCACAGTATAATATGTTTCATGAAAAATTGGGAAATGTATCTCTAACTGCAATCTCCTTATGTCACATTCTAATTGAGTGATCATTAAAACATCTCTATCAGTTTAAGATACGCATAACGAGAGTAAGAAAGTCGAAAACGAAAGAGTGAACGAGATAGTATGCTTAGTTTTTTTCCGCACGTCTGATTGGCAGTCAACGATGTTGAGTTTTGCAGCAAGTTTGACAGTTCGTGATAATTTGTTTTGATTGTAAGTGACTGATATTTATGCGCCACAATCTATTATTTTGCAGGTAAGTTCTAAGAAGCAATATAAATAGTGTCATTTTAAATGTATGTATTTTTCATTTTATTGTTTACTTTCCTTTTACATACGCGCTTGTACATACGTTTGTGCTCTTCTCCAGAAATCAAAGTTACAAGTGTTCAGATTTGTTTAAACAATATATCAAATAGATATATTCAAAATTATTAATAAAACTGAATTATCTTTTCAATGAATTACATGTATCATACATTTTCAGGATATAAAAAAAAATTGTAAAGCAACATCTTGAAATAACAAATCTTAACAAATCTTAAGTAAATTAAAAAAAAATATTTATTAAAAGTTAATCAATTGAATTTAAGGAATGGAATTGACTTAATGATTTGAAACTTAATGAACGAGGTTGAAAAAAATTTACTTACAAAGAAGAGAAATAGGTAAAAAAATTATAATATGTGTCCTAATTTTAACTTTATTTTGAATTCCTTTAAATATTTTAACATGTTTTTTTCTTACAGGTTTATGCAAAATTTATCAATAGAAGACTTATAATAGACTTATAATTAGAAGACTTATAATAGAAGAAATATATTTAGAAGAGACATACTTAGAAGGGACATAAGCGATGCTCTAAAAGAATTTGATATACCAAATTTCATGTTATAATTTGGAGTAATACTGTTCTCTCAATTAGATTTTTCTATTGCCTGCCAAATGCATTGAGTGTGTATGCGACTGAAACTCTATTTAGATGAGTACAAAGATATATAAATATTACCGTTTTACATAAATATGTTTCACATATAACATTTCAATTTAGCTTTCTATTGTTTGTAACTGTCTTTGTAATCGTTTAATTAACTAATTTTAGCATTTTTTTATTTCATTTTTATAAAAATATAAACAGATAAAAGTATAATATATATATTCATATACATCATTATATACTACAAAGTTCCCGGAAAAAAAGGTTTATATTTAATTATATATAAGTATATCAGATATAATTATATATAATTATATATAATGAGATCTATTAATATTACAAATTATATGTAATTATATCAAAATATTTATAACTCCATTTATAACTCCATGTCAAATTATATAAAATTATATTGAAATTTGTTTTGGGTAAAAAATTTATATCTAATTACATGCAATTATATCAAAATATTTATAATTTTATATAAAATTATATTGAAATTCTTTTCGGATAAAATGTTTAGATTTAATTATACGTAATTATATCTGTTTAAGAATAGAATAATTCAAATTGAAATTGCCGTGGTTTCTTTGTATTTGTCTCGCGCCCGTTATATGTTCGAGCTAAGTGTACATCACGCGTACCTGACGGAATACACGCGGTAAACACATGCTCTATGGAATTCCTCGTATGGAAAGGAACTATTGAGAACTATTCAAATTTCTATAGTTATCATTCAATTTCTGTAGTAACTTGAGTAGTAATGGCGATTACATGAATAGTAATTGAATAGTAACTGCGACTATTGGCAAATAGTTTTGAAAACCAACTATTGGCGCCTACATGCATAAATAGTAATTAAATATTAACTACGATTATTGGCGAATAGTTCTAAAAAGTAACTATTCGTGATATCATGCTGAATAGTAATTGAATAGTAACTATGAGTATTCACGAATATTATTAACAATATAATAATAATATTGTAAATCCGAACATGACATTTTTTTATGTTCGGTTTCAAAATACTTCACACAGACGCATACGTATATATACTCTGCAAATTATAGAATATTTATTTATTGATATTTACTATAAAATAGATTTTGTGCAATTTATATATTTATATTTAATTGTAAAAATTGCAAAATTGAACATTTTACAATAAATGATTGTTATTATAATATTTTTAATATATTAATACATTATTATAATATTTATGCATTATATTTATATTATAAATTCTTATTTAGCGGAAACAAGAACCGATTATTATTCGTAAATTTAAGCAAATTTAAGCAAATTTAAGCATTTCGCTAATAACATTTCTGAGCGGATACATATAAGGTCATTTGAAGATTTTAGAATCGCAGAAAATAAATTTGATGAAAAAAAATTTATTTTAAACATTTGTGCATTATGTTTTAATAACTTTAATAGCTGTAATAGTATCCTATTACAATGCATATTTTTTCTCCATTTGTTGTGGAAATTACAACTAAAATATCTTTAATTTTCATATATTCATCATTTGTAAGCAAAACTGTATAGTTATCTCTTTTTGTAAAGCGATTATATTCACAACTATGGTATTCTATATATATGGTATTCTATATATTATAACAGATTCGAGTGTAAGAACATGCTATTTCTGCAACCTCCTCTTGAAGAAATTGTTCAATTAACATTTTCTTCACATCTGATAATTTTACATTTCTAGAACTTCCTGACACTTTCAAATGTGATCCGACATCTACAAAGCGTTGATTGAAATTTTTATATAAACATCGCTCTATCAATCTACGTGCTTCAAAACTAATAATTATCTTGATGTAAATGATTTTCAAATACTGATTTTGACATATTTTAATCCAAAATAATTTTTACAGATTTGTTGGGAAACATATTGAGTACCGTTAATAAAATGTTTTAAAATCCCATTATAATGTTCAAAGGGAAATGTAGATCACGCCCACACAGCACCATACATTCGTAATGTACGAAATGAGGTATAGATATAATAAGCAATGCACATTGAATGTCATGAAGTGTGGTCCATAAATTTTTTCGATTCAGAACAAAATATCGTAATGCATCTTCGGCAAGCATAAATTCGTTATCATCAATGTTATCTTTTAAAAAGATGTGTATGCTGTATACAAATAAGAACCAATGTTTAACGTATTCATTATTTAATTTTTCAGTTAAACATATTATAGAGTAATATAAGAGCCAGTTTTTCCATTCGGAAGCCTTATAAAATTTTCTTTCTTGAACTATTCGTGATATTCTGTCAATTTCAATAGTAGAATTAAATGATAGAAGTTTAACATTTATATTTTCAATATGTTTTCCCAAATACCATATTTCATCATGATTTGATGTATCAAACCATTCACAAAAAAAAATTTTCATTACCCCAAGTAATACACCGTGCATGTAATCTGGCGGAAAAGAATTAGTGACTGAAAAATTAGATATGAGCATAGATATACGGAGCCCTTTAACTCCATGCATTGACTCTTTCATGGTTTCACAGACCTTTTTAACATCACGCGTGTTGTTCGATACAACGGAGTGTTTACAAGTCTCCATAGTAAATGTTCCTTTTTAACGGCAATATACTTGCCTGGATGAAGACAAAATGAGCAACCATATTGCCATTAAATTGGTGAATATTTTGCAGGACTGCCCTGGCTACTGCATCGACTAGAGAAAAAATGAACATGAATTGTAACAATTATTATTGTTATTGTGATCCGATTCAACGAATTCAAAATCCTCGTCATGTAACTTTATTAAATCCATAATAAATGTAATATTATCCATAATAAATATAATATATGGATTGTGTCCTCAATATTGTGTCCATGTTCATATCTTTATGTTCACCACACCACAAACCACAAAGCATGACATTTTTATTTCGCAAACGTTGAGGGAGCTCATTGATCGTGCATTGAATTGGCCACATAAAAACTTTAGAAGAATTAAATATTTTAACTCCATCAGTATTCCACTGAATAGAAAATATCATGTTCTTTCATTATATTATTTTTCCTTAAAATTTTATATGCTTCGCCATTTACAATATCATTATCGGTACCTTGTGTTTTTCGCAAAAATTGATAATGTATACTTAATATATCTTGTAATTGTTCTTTCAGAGAAAGATGCAAAAAAAAAGCAGTTTTTCTGTCTTAATTCAGTTACTTTAAAATTTGCTTCACAATCTTTACAAGTTATAATTTCACTATCATTTATTTCAAGCAATTATTTGAATTCAGAACAAAAAATACTTTTTAGCTTGAGCAATTCTTGGAAAATCTTTTAAAAATAAATACTTTGATACGTATATATCTTGAGGCAAATGACAGTCAATTAATTGCAACAAATCTAAAGCTACATCTGATAAATTAAACAAACTAGCATACGCTAAAATTAATAATTCTTTCTTATTTATTGAGTCGACATCCGTCATACAAAGATATCCTTAGTGGAAAGATATCTTTAGTGGAGACTGAAACAATGTAATTATTTAAATTATAAATTATAAAATAAGAAGGTAAAACTTTCAAGAAATTCGAATAATTTTAAATAATTTAATAATCTCTAAAAAGGATTGATTTTTTTATTGGTTTTATATATATATATATATATAATGTGTGCGCGCATATACTAGGCCTTTATTAGAATTGTTAAATTTGAATTTGAAATATCTATTTGTTTAATTATGATTTATATAACTTATCTTTTTAATGACATTATCTGAGTTTTCCTTACCTCAGGTTGTGTTTCAGGATAAACAAACTCATCAATATTATTTTTTTATTATAAAGAATTATCTAGAGAGACATTAATTTCTTGAAATGTGACATTTGTATCATCACTACTACTTTCGTTGATTGATGTACGTGCATCATCTAAATTGTTGCTTATCAAATAAATTGTTTAATACTCTATGATATGAACTTATTGATTCATGAAGTACATCACTATTGACTGCAATTCTATTCTAAAATTAGACAATATATTCCTTAGATTTAAAATTTCTTTGGTCTAAATGGAATTATATTGTAATTTGTAGATATATTCTACATTAATAAATTTAAATTCTATAAAAACTTTTATATTTATATAAAAACTTTTATATTTATTTTTATATTTACATACTTAAAATATAAATTTAAAAATATTAAAGAAACATTAAATTATTTAAAAAGAATATTATTTTTATATTTTTATCTAACCTCAGATTGTGATTGATGAACAGTTTCTATGATTTCGAGTCGATCATTTACTCCAAGGCTATTTTTATGTTCATCAGACATGTCTGATTCTTGTAGATCGAAATTGTCACTTCTGCTTCTAATGAAATGGTTTCCGGAACTGATAAATCTACTTGATTCATATTGTCATTGTTTCTTTTTTAGAATTTATAAAGAATTGTTTTACGAAATTTACTTGTTAGTCATAAAATAAACTAATTATAAATGATCATAAAATAAATGTGACGTCTTCTGAACTAAATAAAGAATATTTTTCATTCATCTTTTCTGCATTAATGCTCATATAAAAAGAATCAGGAGACACGGTAGTGTCTCGGGTGTCAAGGCAAGATCAACTGAGAACACTGCCGTGTGACTTTACGCGAGGTTCGAGCATCTGAAATTATCGAATTTCAATAACGGCTAAACCGATCAAGTTCTAAGTAGGCTTGATCGATAGCTTGAGTCCGACTTGCATAATAAAAATATTTTTATTTTTCTGCTACGTGCCCTACAAGCAGAGATATTGTTATGCAAAGTCCGATTTGGAAATTTTTACTTTAAGAAACGTCATCATCGTCGCCTTTGTACGGCTGCAATGTCTATCACGAGATGTGACTATTAATCTTATCGACCCAGCGGAAGAGAGTTGGGATATGTCTCTCGAAACCTTCGAAAATCGTAAAAGTTATTAGGATAACATAATAAGATAGGAGGTTATAAGAAAAAAAAAATAAATAATTGAATAAAAAAATTGCTATCTATTTTATCGATTGCCGCCGATAATATAATATAATACTTCAAAATGTCTGATATTACTATAAAATTACCTTTTTTTTAAAAAAGGTAAAAAAGAGTGTCAAATATAGTGGAATACTTCAAAATGTCTGATATTACTATAAAATTACCCTTTTAAAAAAAAAAGTAAAAAAGGGTGTCAAGTATAGTGGATATTGCCAACTCAAATGATTGTGTAAAATTTATATAAAAGATTTGATATCAATAATTGGCGCCAAGTTATAGTCCTACAAACATGGAGCTACAAGTCCATTTTAGTCAAATTATATATTTCAATCGTATAAAAGATTTGATAAACCACTGTTTTAAAAAAATAAAACTCAAGTAGTAGTTTCTTTAATTTAAAAATAATAAAAACCAAATTATGTGTATATCTTTCTATCCATTAAAAATTTCTTTTTCTAACCCAAGTGGTAGTAATTATTTAGCTTTAAAATATTATTATATCACAAAATTGCTTTACTCAACTTACGTTTTTATCACAAAGAATTATAAAGTAACAGTATAAAATAAATGATAAAATTTTATTTAAATAAAAAAAATTTTTATGTATAGTGTGTGTGTGTGTGTGTGTGTGTGTGTGTGTGTGTGTGTGTGTGTGTGTGTGTGTGTGTGTGTGTGTGTGTGTGTGTGTGTGTGTGTGTGTGTGTGTGTGTGTGTGTGTGTGTGTGTGTGTGTGTGTGTGTGTGTGTGTGTGTGTGTGTGTGTGTGTGTGTGTGTGTGTGTGTGTGTGTGTGTGTGTGTGTGTGTGTGTGTGTGTGTGTGTGTGTGTGTGTGTGTGTAATGGGAAACAATGTAGAAGAAGGTTCGGATTTTGTAGCATTACTTGTTTCCATGGTGGAAATTGCTATTTTCACAATACATGAGAACAAAAGAAATAAAAGAAGTGTGAAGAAAATCTTTATACTTAATAAAGCACAATGCAGGTGCCGAATACAAGTTTACGTGATTGTGATAGGGATAACACAGACAAAATTCATTTCCAAATTAATGATGAAAAGTATCTTTTAATAAAATTTTGTAACGATGAGAATAAAGTGGCTGTATGCTTTGAAGCATTGTGTAATTTAGACAATATTAATTTAAGCGATATAATTGCACCAAAAAAAATAGTGAAAGTACATTGGTCAACAGACGTCGAAATTGGCTCGTCACCGAATATTAAAAAAAAAATTACAAAAGGCAAATTTTGAAATTCATCCAGTAACGATTCTAGCTTCTGGGAGTAAAATTATATTAATGAAAGCAGTTATGTGGTAGTTGTGTGTTTACTATACATATATAGTAGAATATAATATACTCTATATATACTCTATATATATATATATATATATATATATATATATATATATATAGAGTATATTATATTTATTATATATATATATATATATATATATATATATATATATATATATATATATATATATATATATATATATATATATATATATAGAGTATATTATATTTATTATATATATATAGTAAAATAAACAATAGAGTAAAATAAACGACATTGAATTACAATGAATATTGTCATGAGATTATAATAATATAATGAAAAGTTATTATTGTTCTTACTATATAATAGCAATTAACGATATTTTGAATATTTATGATCGTTAATAATTCTGAACATCGTGTTTCTACTTCTATGATAAAATAAACACATAGAGATTCACTATATTGTTTCATTGCCTCAAAGTCCATCGAAATGTTTACGTTTAACTACGATGTATAATTGCGGACACTAACACTTTAAAATTCTTAAAGATATCATTATTAGATCCAATGGTTCAATTATTATTCAAAATTTATAACAAAGTGATGTGTCGCACAAATATTTCTAAGATCTTTTCTCTTAAATATGTCAAATATATATATATATATATATATATATATATATATATATAAATTATTATAAAAGTTATTTTTATAATAATTTAATTATTATTATTATATTAAATATATATATATATATATTATATAATTATATTATATAATTATATATATTATTATATATATATAAATATATATATATATATTATTATATATTTATATATATATATATATATATATATATATATTTATATATAAAACTATCCTGCGCTGTTTAATAATGACGAAGACAGAAAAAAATATTTGAAAAGCATATATTGTCTATATTTTCAGGATGAATTGATATGCGTCAAAAAGAAGTCAATTTTATCAAAAAACGGTTCATTGATTTACATAAAAAAGAACGCAAAAATGCTAAAAGAAAGTCCTTTTGTGATAGTGACAGTGATATTAATTCAAAATGTAAACAACCTGCTTCCAAAAAAATATTTTTATTTAGTTATTTCGCTATCACTCTTCTACATTTCTCATCTCAATTTTTTTAATTAAACTCATGTATTTTTTATATTTCAGAAAAAACAAGCGCATCATAACTTAAAAAAATGACCTCTCATAAATTACATTTAGAAATTATGGAACAAAGGGAACGAAGAGAACGTGACCGTGAAATATTCAAAGTAATTTCTTCATTAATATTATTTTTTATATTCATTGATGATTGAATTGTGATTAGAAAATTTTAAATTAAAATGTTATTTACATTCATGTAGTACATCATGTCATCAAATATTTAAGAACAGGGAACATAAAAAATATCGTCAATTCTGGCCAAAAATCGGATTTTTTTTCAATACATTAAAAATATTAATATCTAAGTTTTTTGAATAAGTAAGAATTTTATTCTACATAACCTATAATTTTATTATAGGTTAGGTTATTGTAATATTTTTACGCTTTTAAAGCGTAAAAATATTACAATAATTTTTTTATTAAATATATTATTTTATTATCTTAAAATCATAAATCATTAAACACCTGTTAAAAAAAATATTTGGGTTTTCTGATGATGAGAAATTTTTGTCGATGGAAGATTTTTAAAATTCTATAGGAGCTTCTAGTATCGATTTAAAAAAAAATAATAACTTTTTTGTATATTTCACTGACTGATTGTTATTTATAACGTGACTTAAAATATGTAAAATTTCACAGTTTTTATCATTAAATATGATAAAAAATTATTTCAAAGTGTTTAGTAAATAGATTTTTAAAAATTCAATGTACCCTGTTCTTAAAAATATTTGTAAAATCTTATGCAGCACATATGAATAATGTGTATATAATTAATAACAATGACTTATATTGTTTCCTTTTTTTTTTAAGTTGACTTCAGACATGAACGATTCAATCTCAAAGCAATTACATAAAACACATTCTAAAGAAATGTTAACAGATCAAATAATACTTTTACGAGAAGAAAACAAGAAAATAAAGCTTGATAACGCTAAGTTGCAAGCATTACACTGTCTTTCTGAAGATTATACATTTGATTTTGTCTTTCATAAGGATAAATATTTTGTTAAACGATTTTGCATGAATAGCTGTGTATATAGTGTATATAGTGTATATATAATTGTGTATAACTACAATTATTTTCAGATAAACTACCACTAATAAAAAGTATGTCGAATGATGTAATCCAAAACTTACAAAACTTAAAAACATATAGTAGCAAGCAAAGATCAAGAAAATATAAGATCTGAAAACTTCACAACACTGGACATTAAAAAAAATTTCAATGTAAATAATAATTAATATACTATAAAAATAATATAGAAATAAATTTGTTTATTATTTATTAATAAATTTATATTATATTATTATTTTCTAGGAATATTGAATATCTTAAACTTATTGTAAATGTGTATGTTACTGTGTGTATAGGTTTGTACGCATGTACACGCACCGGTAGGAATGATGTCCTGCGCTCGGCGCGCGGCTGCTACACATACACACGAAGCGCGTACGTCCGTGTCTTCGCGGAGCGTGAAGGAGATGCGGAGCGAAGGGAAAAAAGAATGGGGGCAATTCGATGTTGCATCCTTAATGCAAGGCGCGCAATCGAGAGAGAAAGCATAATCGGACGTGATGCCGATTTGGTGTCCCTTCGCTGTCTCACACACTCGACACTAGTGCGAGTGAGAGATCGCGGTGTCTCTATACATCGCGCTTTCCTTTCTTTCCCTCTCGTTCTGATTAATTATTGATTGTTTATTTATTTAATTGATTATTTAAATATGATTATTAATTGTTTAAATATCGCGTAATAATTCTTTTGTTATATATTAGGTGTACAAAAAAGTTCTGAGCTTTAGATTTCATACAACCGAAATAAGAATTTAAATTTTATATATCTTCCCGCCCTTTTGCGGTTTTAAAGCGTTGACATTTGGCCTTCTAAAATGCCATACGGTTTGGCGTTTGATGCACATAACCTCAAAAATCAGTAGTGTTCACGATGGCAATAACAAAAGAGCATATTCGATTTTCCATCCACTTCGCGTTTCATCTGAAGAAAAATGCTGCTGAAGCCACTGCAGCAATGATTTGTGCTGCATATGGAGAGAACGCTGTAAGTCATACTACATGTAAAAGATGGTATCAAAAATCGCCAAGGAGATTTCAGTGATTTCTTGAAGATGAACCGCGTGCTGGACGCCCTCAAAAGATTGAAATGGACGAATTGCAAGCACTGCTGGATATAAACTCTGCGCAAACTGAAAAGGAGCTTGCAGAACAGCTTGGCGTTACGCAGCAAATCATTTCCGTATGTTTACATACGATGGGAAAGGTTCAGAAGGAAGGCAGATGAGTTCCGCATGAATTGTCCGAAGACAACAAAAATCGTCGGCGTGACACTGCACTCACTTTGCTTTCAAAATTCCGGAAAAAAGATTTTCTGCACAAAATCATTACAGGCGATAAAAAGTGGATTCTTTATGATAACCCTAAATGTAGAAAATCATGGGTTGACCCTGGTCAACCTTCGACATCGACGCCAAAGCCCAATATCCACGCCAAGAAGGTTTTGCTTTGTATCTGGTGGGATTGGAAAGGTGTGTTGTATTACGAGTTGTTACAACCGTGGGTGAAACAATCACGGCAAATCGCTACCAACAACAATTGACCAATTTGAGCGATGCATTAGAAGAAAAGAGGCCATTTACTGGCCAAGGACGTCATAAAGTGATCTTGCTTCATGACAATGCTCGACCACATGTTGCGAAAGCGACTCAGGACCATATCTTTGCGTTAGGCTGGGAACTTCTCCCGCACGCGGCGTATAGTCCAGACATGGCGCCTTCCGATTATTACCTATTCCGGTCGCTGCAGCATCATTTGGCTGATACACATTTCGTGAGATTTGAAGAGATACGAAAATACATTGATGACTTTATCGCTTCGAAGCCGGTGAGCTTCTATCGTCAAGGAATTCGCAAGCTACTCGAAAGATGGCAAAAGATTGTTGATGCAAATGGGGAATATTTCGCTGATTAATATTTTTTTGTTTGTTTTTGAATAAAGATTGAATTTTACAAAAAAAGCTCAGAATTTTTTTGTACACCTAATTTATTAATATTTATAAAAAAGTTATGTGTAAAATTATAACTATCATTGCGTTTGGACATTGAATGTCTTACAGCTATCTCAAGCAGCCGATATTAAAAATTATTTAATAAAGTAATGAATTCGCGAAACTGTATTAAAAAATAAGGAAGATTATATTCAATAATAATAAAAAGTTATTATAAATAAAAATGTGAAAATAATATGAAAATAATTATTAAAATAAGTATTATTTGACGTTTATTTATTTAATTGATTGTTTTAGTATTTATTTATAATATTTATTTATTTATTTAATTGATTGTTTTAATATGATTATTAATTATTTAATTATCGCGTAATAATTCTTTTATTATATATTTTAAAAAAAGTTGTGTAAAATTATAATTATCATTGCGGGTTTTGACATTAAATGTTTTACTTCTATCTGCAGCCAATATTAAAAATTATTTTAAAAAATAATAAAAAAATTTCGCGAATTCATTATTTTTTTTAATAATTTTTAATTTGGTTGCTTCAGATAAATGTAAGACATTCAATGTCAAAATCCGCAATAATAGTTATAATTTTACACATAACTTTTTTTAAAATATATAATAAAAAAATTATTACGCGATAATTAAACAATTAATAATCATAAAACAATCAATTAAATAAATAAATAATCATTAAATAATCAATAATTAATCAGAATGAGATGGAAGAAAGAAAAACGCGATGTATAGAGACACCGCGATCTCTCACTCGCACTAGCGTCGAGTGTGTGAGACAGCGAAGGGACACCGAAATCGGTATCATGTCTGATTATGCTTTTTCTCTCCATCGCGCGTCTTGCGTTAAAGATGGAACATCGAATTGCCCCCACTATTTTTTCTCCCTCCCGCTCCGCGATCTTCTTCGCGCTCCGCGGAGACACGGGCGTACGCGCTTCGTGTGTATGTGTAGCAGCTGCGCGCCGAGCGCAGGCACCATTCCTGCTGGTGCGTGTACGTATACATGCATGCATATGCGTGGATGTAAATAAACACACTCATATCATTATAGTACATTAAAGACATATTCAACATTCCTGAAAATAATTAATTAATCAAAATTGCATACATACAAACATACACATAGACACACGTGCACGTGTTGAATTAAAAATAATAATTCAAAAATATATAAAATTTTTAATTTCATTCATTTTATCTTATTATTATTGTTATTTGCAAAGTGAATCAAACAGAATATTCGGAACATTATCAGGTTGTACGGAACTTCATGAAACTAACAATGAGAATCACAATTTACAAGGGAAACACACTTCGATGCAGGAAAACAAGAAGAAACTAAGTCACAAAAGAAAACTGGCGAGTCAGAAATGGACAAAAAAGATTTAATAATAGATAATTTATTGTCAATAGAAGAAAAAAGAACCTGTAATCAAGAAAGAATGCATTTTTAACAATAACTAATGCGTTATTTATTGTACGTTATTTTTATATTTAATTATATATACATTATAACATTAGTATTTTTAACATGTGCAATTTTTATAGTTTATTCATATGACGTCAATCTCTTTTTATTCCACAAGGAAAGAAGTTGTGGAGTATCGCCTTTTCTATTAGAAAAAGTATAGTAATTATTGGGAAAACGAATTATTACAGTACTATTGTCCGAATATAGATTAATATAGATTAATATAGATTAATATAGATTAATTTAAACGCTCCAATAGTTCTTTTTGTGCGGGTATTGTAAAAGCTGATAATATAGTTACATGTATGTAGAATTCATTCTTTATAGGGCAAAAATATTGTTACATTTGATGACAAAGAAATCAGCATAGACAAGATTAAAAAGTACAATAAGAGAACATATTCATTGTTCACTTCTGACCTTCTAACGATAGTATATACTAATTTAGTTTTATTAAATGAGTCGAGTATAACAGGAAAGGTTGCTAATACTCATAAAAATATCAAAGTTAAACATAAATTAGATGAGCGAAAATTAAAAGCTATAAAAGATAAGAATATTTGTTATTCTTGCATATATATATATATATATATATATATTTCCTTGTGGGATAAAAAGAGATTGATGTCATATGAATAAATTATATATATATATATATACATATATATATATATATATATATATATACTTAATTTTATATTTACTGATCCTGTCTTAATTTGGAGTCAATTTACAGAATATACATTGCATATGTTTCCTCAAAATACAAAGGAAATCAATGAAAAATTTGAAATCCTCATCAAATATAAGTGCAATAATGTTATCAAAATTATGAAATGGAAATCAGAAATTGGATGAAAAAATTAAGCCGAATTTTATTATTTTATGTTTAAATATAATTCTAATAATCGTTTAAAAAAAAACGTAATTAAAAAAAAACATTTATTTTATTCAAAAGTCTGAATTTAAAAATAGATTTGTGAAACAACAAGGAATGTTATTATTTTCTTTATATTCTTTTCTAATTATAAAAATGAAGATGTTTCATTGTTCTTTTTTTCAAAGATTTAAATAAAATAAAATTAACATATAATATATAAAGTGTTATTCATATTACACATATACACACACACACACACGCGCGCGCGCGCGCGCGCAAACATACACTATATACAAGGTATCCCGCAAAACTCCCGCATTTGAAGTACACTACGTGATTTTTTATGCTAAAAGAAGCAACTTTTTTCTTTAGCAAAATTGCGTGCGACGAATAGTTTTTACAGTGGATCAGATTAAAAATGACGAATGAGCACGCGTATGTGCGTAGCGGTCAAGGCTGGCGCGCGTCCTCAGGCCGGCACAGCCTGGTACTTAATCTTTGACGACTTCACGTACTATATTGTTTAAAATATGATAAAAGTTAACGAAATAAGTATTGTTTTCATTCTTTAACGATTTAATAAAAAAATTGTCTGATTTCGTAGTATTATCTCGAAATAAAAATAAATGTAAATAATATGGTGTATGAACTGAGCATTCTATTATTTTAATTATTGCATAATTGCATATAACAATAAAAAAATATACTGAATTTAACGAATTATTTAGAATATTATACTATATTATATTACACTATTATATTTAAAAAAATCAATTTTTTTACTTTTCGTGATTACGTATTTACGTAATTAATAAGTATTCGTTAAATTCAGTATTTTTTTATTGTCATATGCAATTGCACATACGAAAATAAAAAAATAATTAAAATAATAGAATGCTCAGTTCATACACCATATAATTTACATTTATTTCTATTTTCAGATAATGCTACGAAATCAGACAATTTTTTTATTGAATCGTTACGTAAAGGATGAATACTTATTTTGTTAACTTGTATTATATTTTAAACAATACATGAAGTCAACAGTACATGAAATCAAAGATTAAATCCCAGGCCGCGCCGGCCTGAGAAACGCGCGCCGGCCCTGATCGCTACGCGCGCTCATTCGTCACTTTTAATTTGATTTACTGTAAAAACTACTCGTCGCATGCAATTTTGCTAAAGGAACAAGTGTGTTGTTTCTTTTAGCATAAAAAATCACATAGTATATTCCAAATGCGAGAGTTTTGAGACACCCTGTATATATATTATATATATATATTATATATATATTTACACTCTATTCTGACATATTGCCACATAAAATATAAAATAATCTTGTAAATTACCTACTTTTTCTTAATTTTAATACTTTTGTACCAAATAATGAGAGAAATCAATTGGTGTAAGGAAAATGCTGTTGTTTTTTAAAAAAAACATGTAATTGCATATTACGAATTGCATAATTCTTTTTTAAAAATAACTATATGTTTTCTATGCAATAATTTATTTATCTTATTTTATGAATAAAGTATTAAGATATAATAGTAAAGACTGAATAGTTTATAAGATATTTTATATTTTATGTTAAAATGTGCAAGAGTAAAGTGTAAAGTTATTAATTTTTTGACAATTTTATTTTAATACTTTTATATACAGAATAATTGGAGAAATCATGTATTGATTTTTTTCGAAAATTAATTTTACCATTATTTGTTTCTCTTCAAAACATATATCTTTTATTTCAAACGTTTTTCCATTTTTCTTCAATAATTTTCGAAAAATCTCAATCCTTCATTTAAAATAAGACATATATCATAACATTATTTTAAAAATACAATAAAAAGATTACTAATCATAACTATCCGCGTACTATCCAGAATAATTGACATATCATTCAATACTAATATCAAATTTCCACGATTTTTCACGAAAATCGCGAATTAGTAACTTAGTAGTTATTTGTTCCAATAGAATAGCAAACTATTCATGATTCTAAGTAAATCCTGTATGAAAAGGAACTATTGAGAATTATTGAGAAATATAACTATTCAAAACTATTCAGAAAACTATTGAAATTTTGTATAGTATTATGGGACATTACTATTGGAAACATGAATAGTTTATTATTGGATGAATAGTTACTATAAGCATTTACTAGTCATTACTATTAGAATTATAAATAGTTATTATTGAAACGAATAGTAATTATAATAACTGTAATAATAATAACTGTAGGCACTTACTATTCATTACTATTAGAATCGTAAATAATTTACTATTAGAGCGAATAGTAATTATAAGGATTTACTATTCTAGAATATCCTTATAATTACTATTTTAGAATAGTAAATCTTTATAATTACTATTATAAGTTATACGGGTCACGACGCAGCTCATCTATATGATCCTCGAAATTAGGACAAGCGAGTATTGTTGGTCGCGCACGATTTGCATTCGCTTCGCGCTCCCGATAATTACGGATCTTTAGATAACATTCTTCGTTCCGTCTTCACTTTTACCGTTTCCTCGTATCCGGAGAATTCATTATCGCCGCATCTGCCGTGAGAAATGGAGTAACCTTGTGTGAAATGTACATGAAGGCCAAAATCATAATTTGAAGTAAACTATTACGTAAGAAGATTTCCGTTGTGTCGTGCGCGAACTTCATTGTACTTTAATAGCCAAAATTAGCGACAACTATACCGCTTTCCTCAACTTTCATTCATATATGCGTGGTGAATAAACCATATTTTTATAATTAATAACGGAATTGTTCGATATACGACCTTCTCGCCTTGGTACACGGCTCCTTCATATAAAGTGTCGCTTCATATAAACTAGTCACCCGCGAATAATATCAAAATATTTATAACTCCAAGGCAAATTATATGAAATTATATTGTAATCTTTTTCGGGTAAAAACTTTATCTGATAACTTTTTATTTGATTATATGTAATTATATCAAAATATTAATAATTCTATGTACAATTATGTAAAATTATATTGAAATTTTTTTCAAAGAAAAAATTTATATCTAATTAGAAATACTTATATCAAAATGCTTACAACTCACATTAAATTATACAAAATTATATTTTTTTTCAAATAGAAAGATATACATTAAATTATATAAAAATTTATACATAATATATTATGATGCAAACTAGATATAAGTAATAACATTTAAACGAGAGACTTTTCTGAAATACTATGAGTTTAGTTGATATTGTATAATTTATACATACTTACATATCATATACACAATGTATGAACATATAATTTCAATCAAATATAAAGGATAAAAGATCCTTAAGAAAATTTTAATATAATTATATTAGTTTATTTCGTTTTATTTTATGAAAAATTTAATATTTTATATATGAGATATTCATATAAATACAAGTATTATAAATATACTTATAAAAATATATTAGTTTTTCATATTTACCACAAAAATGGACCCATTAAAAACTTGATCTAATTGTATTTAAAAATATATAATTATAACATAATTGTATATATATAAAATTGTATATATATAAATATATATTTAAACATAATATAGGTTCATGGCTCTATATATGTTAAATTATCTACAAGAATTACATATGCAATCGAAATTTTAAAATTGGAACTATTTATACGACAATATAGTAACATTCATTAATTAGATTATATTTTAAGTCGAAATTGTGTATTCATCATTTATTAGGTGTACAAAAAAGTTCTGAGCTTTTTTTTGTAAAATTCAATCTTTATTAAAAAACAAACAAAAAAATATTAATCAGCGAAATATTCCCCGTTTGCATCAACGACCTTTTGCCATCTTTCGGGTAGCTTGCGAATTCCTTGACGATAGAAGCTCACCGGCTTCGAAGCGATAAAGTCATCAATGCATTTTCGTATTTCTTCAAATCTCACGAAATGTGTATCAGCCAAATGATGCTGCAGCGACCGGAATAGGTAGTAATCGGAAGGCGCCATGTCTGGGCTATACGCCGCGTGCGGGAGAAGTTCCCAGCCTAACGCAAAGATATGGTCCTGAGTCGCTTTCGCAACATGTGATCGAGCATTGTCATGAAGCAAGATCACTTTACGACGTCCTTGGCCAGTAAATGGCCTCTTTTCTTCTAATGCATCGCTCAAATTGATCAATTGTTGTTGGTAGCGGTCTGCCGTGATTGTTTCACCCGGTTGTAACAACTCGTAATACAACACCTTTCCAATCCCACCAGATACAGAGCAACCTTCTTGGCGTGGATATTGGGCTTTGGCGTCGATGTCGAAGGTTGACCAGGGTCAATCCATGATTTTTTACGTTTAGGGTTATCATAAAGAATCCACTTTTCATCGCCTGTAATGATTTTGTGCAGAAAATCTTTTTGGAACTTGAAAGCAAAGTGAGTGCAGTGTCACGCCGACGATTTTTGTTGTCTTCGGACAATTCATGCGGAACCCATCTGCCTTCCTTCTGAACTTTTCCCATTGTATGTAAACGTACGGAAATGGTTTGCTGCATAACGCCAAGCTATTCTGCAAGCTCCTTTTCAGTTTGCGCAGAGCTTATATCCAGTAGTGCTTGCAATTCGTCCGTTTCAATTCTTTTCTTTTGAGGACGTCCAGCACGCGGTTCATCTTCAAGACTGAAATCTCCTTGGCAAAATTTTTGATACCATCTTTTACATGTAGTATGACTTACAGCGTTCTCTCCATATGCAGCACAAATCATGCAGTGGCTTCAGCAGCATTTTTCTTCAGATGAAACGCGAAGTGGATGGAAAATCGAATATGCTCTTTTGTTATTGCCATCGTAAATACTACTGATTTTTGAGGTTATGTGCATCAAACGCCAAACCGTATGGCATTTTAGAAGGCCAAATGTCAACGCTTTAAAACCGCAAAAGGGCAGGAAGATATATAAAATTTAAATTGTTATTTCGGTTGTATGAAATCTAAAGCTCAGAACTTTTTTGTACACCTAATATTTCATCATTTCAGCAAGTTTCATCCCAATACAGAAGTGAAGCAGCATTGAGCGAGATCTCCAAATAGAATGGGTGACCGGTTTAGAAACATATGCGATGATACGAAATAAAAGATCTTTTACTTTCTCTCATTTTTTTTATTTTTTTTCATTTTTTTACTCATTTTCCGTAAGGGATGTCACGTATATTATAGATTTTCAGTACTAACAGTCAATGTCGGAACGCAACCGTAATTTTGTCGTCATAAATGCATAATTTGATCTGTTCATATATAATCATGAACAATTTTATCTATCTATATATGATTAAATCAAAATCCATACATAAATAGATCTACAAAATTATATATAATTATATATAATTGAGTATAAGTATTAACTTTGTTTCCCGGGTTATCATACTATTAAATTTAATACATTAGATCCTTTGAAGGCATTATTATTTATACGAACGTTTCTAACTCTCATAGAATAAATAACATAATAACAAGTAAATTTTATGTTTATAACATAAAATGTTATTATTTGGGTTGTGTTAAGTATGGCAATTTAAAAGTAAATCTTTTATTTAAAGAGGAATTAAAAGCTATTACCACTAGAAGAGTTAGACTAGGGAGATTCTTCGATGGAGATACAAAAATAATGTGACGTAGATTTTATTGTTTAATTTTGATACATATAATTAAAATTGAGTTAGGTATGGCAATTTCGTAATATAATTTTTTTTTTAAATAGGATTAAAATTAGCACTTCGATTAGAATAGAAGGACTTTTCAACAATGATACAAAACATTTAGGTTATATTTTTTTAAAATAAAAAATATTATCAGTGTTTTATAATTGACGTCATCAAGTTGATATGAAATATACTTACTTTATTATTTTAACAGATTATATTTCTTATGTTAATACTTTTGTTTAAAATAATGATATTCTTTATGTCCTCCTTATCAAGAGACACAATAGTGTCTCCAAGTTCACGCGCAGCGAAGTTCGCGTAGAACGGCGACGAGACGCACGTGGCTCTCTTTACGCGAGATCTTGAGATGAACTCGGTCTACATTTTCATATTTTAGCAATGACTGCATCGATTAAATTCTAATTACGCTTAATCGATAGTTAAGTATCGAATTATATAAAAAAAGTGTTTTTATTTTTTCTTTTCGTATTCTACAAACTGAGATATCGCGACACAATTGCAACGCAAAGTTTAAATTGATAAATTTTAAGAAACGTTCTGATCGTCGTAGACCGTGACTTTCTTTTTTCTGTCGCAAGAGGCGCTAATAAACACCTCTGTATGACAGCGCTTGCAGCGCTCATTTTTTTTATATGTCTTTGATAGATGTCCTTCGTGAAGTTGTATATATTGATTAATAAAAAAGAAGATATAATGTGTGTCACATATAATAGTAAGAAATATTGTAATATATAATACATTAAAAAAATAGTCAAATCGGTCCACCAAAAATTATAATTAATAATTATAATTAAATTGTAAGATAATATTGACTAAAACTGATTTATATTGTGGCTACTCGCGAGCGTCGCACATCGCGCGTCATGCACCTGTTGCGGCCCAAAACAATTAGGGTCGCGGTCCGCGATTCGGCGCAGAACGAGACAACTTTCTCGTAATCAAAAACAGTCATCAAACAATATATTTAGGCAAACATTCACCAAATCGACACTCGATCACAAGCTCTTGTCTCGGATAAGAGACTGGAGAAGATACTTTTCGCAAGGTAGATCAACGTCTTAGAACGGTGATTACCATCCTCCGGTTAAAACACGCCATATTCTAGCGACCGAAAGATCGGATTCCTTCGGCCGTAACACGCCGCAACTTCTCGATCGGAAGGTCGGATCCTCCGGTTGAGATACGCCGCATCTCTCTGGTCACAAGGTCGCCTCCTTTGGTCGCATAGGCCGCATCCCGTCGACCGGAAGGTCGCTTCCTTCGGCCGAACAAGTCGCATCTCATCGATCAAGAGGTCGCCTTCTGATTGACTGCATAAGTCGCGCTTCCTTCGATCGAATAGGCCGCACGACTGAAGAAGCCGCTCCTTCGGCCAAACAAATCGTTACCGTCAACTACAATAGTCGCGGCACTTTTTTTTTACTTTTCAGAGAGGAACACGAAAGAAGGAGGACAACGACGGACAAAAGGAAGCTCGAAGGAAGAAGGACTTGAACAGCGACATTCGAAGGACCAATTAGATAGAATCATTCTAGACGACCAATCAGACCCGGATTACCGGCCAATTAGAAAGATTCCACCGATCACATATTATACACATATATACTCTCACACACACCCGACCACTCGCATATATACCCACATCTTTTATCTTTAGATATCTCTTACACACGAATTTGATAAATCTTAATTACTAAAGTCACACACACAAAACAGATGTGGTTCGGGAATTGTAAATACTGTACATATTTCAAAAGGCATAAATAAATATAAATTTAAGTACATTCTGTAGCGCTCGAACCGTGAACCTTCCACACATCCACACACTTCTCACAAATATTCATGCACAATTACACTTGCGATACAAACATAAACACATTATTAAACTTACAACACGTATACATCTCATTCCAAATATCAAAATGTACCCAATATGAATATGTTTATTTAAATGTATTAATAGTATTATTATCCACAATCATAATTTATAAAATATATAATAACGTTATTTCTAAAAATGTTAATTAAAAGAAGTCTTATAATTTTTTAAAAATCTTGCGGAAATTTTATGGAAAAAATTATAGATAGAAAATTTTTGAATTGAAAAATTTTTGAATTCGTATTAATACACATCAACGACATGTGCAATAATTATTGTCTTTGTTCTAAGAAAGTGGGACGCAAAGTTATTCGTAAATGTCGTTTTGGATTTCCTCGTTCTGTAACAGAAATATTACATATACGAGATGTCGTAAGTTCCATAGCAGATAGAAAACAATTAAATGCAGAAGTAGACTATACGATATTCAGAATGGATGAAGAAATTAATGATTACAATTCTATTCTTTTTACTGGGAGGGAAACATGGATATTCAATTTATTGATGAAAAGTCATCTCTCCTAATCTGGTACATTACTAAATATATGAATAAAGCAGGAAAATGTGAGTTGTCTGAAATCTATTCTTAACTGCAAAAATAATAAAAATAAATTATTAGCAAGTTATCTTTGGAATATTGCCATGTGATTTACGAATAATAGAGAATGCGGAGCTTTTGAAACTGCCGGTATATTGTTAGATATTCCTTTATATGGAACTGATTAAAATACAACTATTAAATGGTTAGATGTTAATCAGATAATGCCAATGACCAGAAAATTGAAAAGTTGTAAAGATATTGAAATTCTTGACAGTGAATCTACGAATGTATTTTGTCTATAATAGATCATTATCCAAATAGACCGAAAGAATTAAAACATACATCTCTTCATGAATTTGTGTAATAGTATGATATCACAAAAAGTAAACCACAAAATAAAGATATTGAATATCATAAGATAGGAAGAAATTATTATCTTAAACGACGGCAACGTAAATATTTAATTAATCATTACAAATATGACACAGCCAGAAAAATATTTCTTTGCACTATTATTTATGTTTCAACCGGCGGAAACTAGATGATCTTAAAAATGGATGTGACACCTACAAAGAATCATTTCACAGAATAAAATTACATCTTGTAGAAGCATTACAATAGCACAAAAAATTAGAAGAACTGAAAACTGCAGAACAGTTAGTTCAGAAATATCTAGATAATGAATTGTAAAAACAACAGTATGCATTTCAAGATGATCCAAAAAATGCAAAAGATAGAAGCAGGTAAAATTATGCAAGACTTTAAAGATTTTGGAGATAAAATCAAAGAAGAGGATGTTTCTGAAATGATAATGAAATTAAACACGGATCAAAAGAGAATATTTGATAGATTCATTGGCATTATCAAATCAGATAAATCAGTATTACGATTATATGTTAGCGGTGAAGGTGGTACTGAAAAAAGTTTTCTTATTAAGACTATTCAATGTTGGATAAAACAAAATGTTAATAAACAAACTGTTGTAGCAGCATCTACAGGTATTGCAGCATTTAATATGGACGGTTTGACAATTCATATATTATTCCAATTACCTGTTAAACATGGTCATACTCCTAACTATAAACAATTATCTGATCATGTATTGAAAATTCTACGAGCAGATTTAAATGATGTTATACTTTTTATAATAGATGAAATATTAATGATATCTAATTTAATTTTAATGTATATACATCTTCGATTATCCAAAATATATGACACCACTGAATGTAATGATGGTTGGTTTAGTCGAAAACATTTTTTTATTTGGAAATCTTCTTCAATTACTTCCTGTACATGAAGATTTTGTTTTTATTCATTTACTGAAAGAAAAGATTAATATATTGCCGATAAATATATTGCCGCATCAGGAACCATTAATTTGTGGACTACGTTATTTGAACATGATTGACAATTGACAATTAATATGTGACAGGAGATATGGCTCATCGTGAATTGTTATTGCGTATTTGTATTGGTTTATTGACAAATTCAGATCACGAGATTGAATGAAATATGTAATTTCATTATCAATTTACCAGTTGATACTGTGTGTTCACTTCCCACTTCCTTGTTATATGTGTGATATTTTAAACACTGCAATGTTGAATTGTATTAATTCTGTGGAGGTTTGCGTATTCATTAATTTTAGTTTGTATTACTGCGTTCTAATTATTAAGAGTATTTTATTTTGGGGTTCATGTAAACGGGATTAATAAGTTAATTTCGGTTGTACGCACTGCACTAGGATAAAGATAAGCCTGATTTGGTAAGCTCGTTTTTTCTATTCTCATGTATGTTTCTGATAAGCGTTCTTTATTCTATGGCTGTAAACTGTCCAGTAATACCGGAATTCTGCAGAGAGTCACGGTGGCGTTCAGTCGTATCGTAATAAAGATTTATATATATATATATATATATATATCTACATCAGCCCTGATCACTTATTTTTACCCAACAATTCTGATAGCAGAGCGTGATTGCCGTAACTGAAAAGAGAAGTTGCCGAAAAAGGAGAATAAAAAGGCCGATAAGAAAATTTTGAGCAGCGTCAAAGTAAGAAGCGGCCACGCCGGAAGGATCAGGGAGAAGGTAAGAGAAAAAAAGGAAAGAACGCAACAGGAAAGATGAACAAAATACCAATGAATTCCATTCCACAACTTACAGCTACGAACTACTACGTGTGGCTATGAAATTAGCAGTAGTATTAGGTAAGAAAAAGGCGAGATACGTTCTCACAACTAACTAGCCCATAAACGATAAAGAACGCGAGAAATGGAATAGCGATAACGTCGTATCTATTATAAAACTAATCTTATCCGACAACCAAGTCATGCAATTCGCGAACGAAATCAACGCGAAAGAATTATGGACAAAAGAAACATATGTGGAACGTCTTGAAGATTTTAAAATCGACGCCACAATTAAATTACGTAGCATAACGATGAGCGATAAAGAGACAGCAGCAGATTATGTCGCACGTGCACGAAGTCTAGCGTTGAAATGCAAAGGTTTGGGTGTTAATATCTCAGATCGCGAACTCGTATATTATGTTGTGAGAGGCTTGAATGGTAAATTTAATCGCATAAAAAATACAACGAGATAAGAAACTCGCTGACGTATAGAAGACTTACGAGAGGAAGAAAGAGAGCTGAATAACTCTAACAGAAGAAACGTAACGATGCGACTTACGCAACAAGAGATGGACAACGCAACACCGAGAAGAAGTATTACATATGCAAACAGCCTAGGTATGTAGCAAAAGCGTGCTGGCATCGAAGATCTAACGACAGCGATGGCGAGAAAACAGGTCGATAAGACAGGGGACGCGAAAACCAGCGGAGTGACGCACAATACCTGTTGTTCACAACAAAATCGTCAGGACGGACGCAATGATCAGAACGAAAAAGCCAACGAAGCCACTGATGACTACGTATTTGAAGCATATAATGAAAATTGTGTAAGCGATAGTTGTAGGATAAGTTGGGTACTCGATAGCAGTTGCAGTAGCCACATGATTAAAGAGAAATTTGTGCTTAACAATTTTAATCATGTAAATGGTGACGTTTTTCTGACAGGTAAAGGGTGTGCGACAAAATCAGAAGGAATCGGCTCGATTAACAGCAAATTTGAAATTGATAATAAATACGGTTCTAATGTATGTCTTAAAGATATCCTGTTTGTACCTGAATTAAGAAATAGGAGAGCAGTTTGAAAAATCCGTGCAAACTCAGAAAGACACCACTGATGTATATCGAGGTAATTTTCAGTTAGTAGCATCTCTTGGAAGAACCCACACCAAGTTTTAGCCAGATTGATATATTTCTCTGTATTTGGCGTTCGTCTGAATAGAGGAAGACGAGTGATTTCTAAAAAATGGATGAAAGAAAATTTCGTGTGTTGCTCAAGCATTACACTTAGCATTACGCATTAAGCTTAGCTTTATGAAAGGCAAATCGCCTAGGAGACTAAAAAGAAGCTTGATAAACATTATGACGAATTTACACTTTTAATTAGAACAGTTTATAAATGGTTTCAAACATTTCGGAGTGGCCATATGAGCCCAAGTGATGTTGAATGTTCTGAACGCTCTGTTGAGGCTACTCCTCCAGAAATTATTGATAAAATCCATGGTATGTTAATGGATGATAGAAGAATCATGGTTCGTGAGATTGCTAGTACTGTGGACATCTCGAGTGAACATCGGGGTACATAATACAGATACAAATTAATAATAATATTTTTCATCAACATTTGGGTATGAAAAAGTTATCTGCAAGATGAGTGCCGCGATTGTTCACAATTAACCAAAAACGAAATCGTGTGAAGTGTCCCAAAGAATGTTTGCAGCTGTTCCAGCGGAATCCACAGGACTTTAGGTGTCTTTGAAACGACATTCGTCACTGTGGATGAAACATGGATACACCACTACACGCCTGAAACCAAAGAATAGTCCAAACAATGGGTTGCCAGCGGGGAATCTGCACCAAAGAAGGCGAAGACCATTTCTTCGAGAAGATTATGGCAACTGTCTTTTGGAATTCTCAAGGAATAATGTTCATCGACTATATGAAAAAAGGTAAAACTATTACAGGTAAATATTCATCATTATTGGTTTGAAAACCGAGCTGCAAGAAAAACGTCCACAATTGAACCATAAGAAAGTCTTTTTCCATCACGACAACGCACCAGCTCACTCCTCCGGAGTTGTGGCCGCAAAATTGGAGTTACGATTCCAACTCGTTCCGCATCCCCCCTATTTTCCAAATTTGGCTCCCTCGGACTATTACTTATTCCCCAGTGCGAAGAAATGGCTAGCGGGAAGGAGATTTCATTCAAATAAGGAGGTGATTCGGAAATGAATGCCTATTTTGCACAGTTGGACTAATCATATTATTCGGAAGGGATCATCAAATTGGAGCAGCGTTGGACGAAGTATATAAGTCTATAAGGAGACTACGTTGAAAAAAAAAAAAAAATAAATTCTAATCATTAAGAATATTTTATTTTGGGACTTATGTGAACGGGATTAAGTTAGTTTCGGTTGTATGCACTGCGCATTGATAAGCCTGTTTTTTCTATTCTCATGTATGTTTTAATCTAACAAGTGTTCTTTATATTATAGCTATAAAACTGCTAGGTAATACCGGAATTCTTCAAAGAATCACGGCGGCGTTCAGTCGTATCGTAAGAAAGATTTATATACAGGGTGATTCAAAATAATCCATATGTCCTACAAGGGGCATATTCCTGATGTATTCTGAGACAACTTTTCCTTTGGCAAAAGTTTGTCCGGAGCTTTGTTTTTAAGTAATAAGGAGAAATAATTAGCATACTATACGTCGGGTACAAGAGGCAAGCAGGAACGGCGCAACTCATCATTATATGATGTTTACGTAAGACGCCTGTTGCGATCAGCTGACACGGGATAGAATACACACATGCATAAATACATTGAAATTCTCTCTCCCCCCTCTCTCTCTCTCTCTTTCTCTTAATCACTCACATACTTTAATTATGCTAGCTTTAATTTAAAAATGATATCTAATTATTTGTCACTTTGCATGCTAGTAAAAAAAAGATGTTAGAGAAATCAGGGAAATAAAGAGTCAAAAAAAGCAATTGCGCTAAGTTTACAACAGCATCTGTACAAGAATTTTAAGAAATAATTCTAGTATTTTTCTTTATGAGAAATTCGACTTCTGCGTTTTATTATTTAATTAAGTAACATGAAATAAAGCAAAGTCAATCACGGTTTGAATGCAGTATCATAAATTATTATCACCGTTGCAGACGTTCAATATTTTCGCTTTGTAACTTTTGGAGAAACAGGGTAAATAATTTCACGTCGGACCTTCGTCCAAAACAAAAATTTATTTTAAAAAATTTTATCGCTTTTAGATTTTATTTGTAAATATGAAACTTTGCGTACATATCAGATATTGTAAATTTTTACTATAAAAATAGCATATTTAAAATGTGGGAATGAGAGAGAGAGAGAGAGAGAGAGAGAGAGAGAGAGAGAGAGAGAGAGAGAGAGAGAGAGAGAGAGAGAGAGAGAGAGAGAGAGAGAGAGAGAGAGAGAGAGAGAGAGAGAGAGAGAGAGAGAGAGAGCGCGTTCGAACATGTATGATAAGTACGTATCATCTTGTACAACGATCAGCTGATTACTTTCACAAGAGATCCACTTTAAGTAGATCCATATGAAGTAATTAGAAGTTTTTCTTCTTGATGCACACTCTATTCCCTCACTTGACCGATCAAACGAAAAACGTTTATTAATGTCTCGATCGATTAATCATTATTACTACTCGATCAATAATTCACTATTAATTATTTGACGCGCGAAAATTATTCGAAGAAAGAAACACGCATTTACTCGGCGAAGACACGACATGTTTATAATCACTATTATGACTCGATCGGTAATTTATTATTAATTATTTGGCGTGTGAAAATTATTCGAAGAAAGAAACACGTATTTATTCGGCAAACACGACACGTATTTACTTGATGATAGCAAGCGGTCTATTGATTATTGTTGTGATAACACTGTCAGATATGTACTGTAAATGCATGATTGATTAGCCTTAAAAGTCAGAACGCGGCAATTCAAAATATTAATATAATTAATTAATATAATTTTGTATTAATATAATTTATTGAAAAATATCGCAAATGCAAATTCTTTATTACTCATCGACAACCATAAAATAAATTAATTTCCTTATACATTTTATGTTATGTATTTTATTGTGATTTTTAATTTGAGAATTCTGAGAATGTTCCTTAAAATGAAATATTTGGTTGCCCTGAAAAGGACAAATTAATTATCTTTTTGAAAAGTTTTCTTCATAGAAGATGTTCGAAATGGCCGCCGTCATCATGACGCAAGCTCTCATACTCAATAAATTTATATGAGTATTGTCCAGCATATCGTTGTCGATAGACCAAATGACGTATTGGAGTTTGACGTTGAGTTCTTCGACATCTTCAGGAGACTTCCTATAAATAATTTCTTTGCAATATCCCCACAGAAAAAAATCAAATGGATTAAGGTTCGGGAATCTTGCGGGCCAAGGTATTGGGCCGTACCGACTCATCCAATGTCTAGGAAATTGCTTGTTTAAATAATTAGTAACTATTCTGGCATTGTGTGGCCCAGCACCGTCTTGTTGGAATAAAATTTTATTCCTTTCTGATAAGGGCATATCTTCCAAAATTTCTGGAATATTTTCTGTCAAAAATTCCACATACGATGTACCGTTTAAAACAGAATAACAGGTCCCAGTATGTTTGTACCCATGATATCTGCCCAGACGTTCATTTTCCATCGAATTTGAAAATGTCTGAATCGAGTAACACGAGGATTCTCTTCACTATACATATGCATATTGTGAGAGTTAAAAATTCCTTCTCGTGTGAACAGCGATTCATCGTTGAATATCACACGAGAAAGAAAATTCGAATCCTCATTCACTTTTCTCAGAAAATTTTCACCTCTTCAAAACCTCTTCCTCCGAGGACAATCTTCCTCTCGTAAGTGTTGCACGATTGTAATGGTAAGCGTGCAGTTTTTCTTCTTTAAAAATTCTCTGTGTTGTGGAATAAGATAGACTATGCTCTCTAGCAATGATCCGAATACTCGTTTCAGGCTCTTATTCGACAACACGTAGGACTGTCTCCATATTTCGCAAATTTCTCTTACGATATCTACCGCAATCGTTTTTTTCTTTGTATGACGCTTCCAGTTTCAAATAATCGTTGAGCTGCCCCAAATATAACGATAGCGGATATCTTTCTCGGTGTGGATATAATTCTGCATAATGTCTTGCAGCAACATAATGCTGTTCCTGGCACTCACCAAGTCAATCAGCATATCGTAACTCTATCGTAACTATCGCACTCTTTGTTCGTGTATGCTGTCATATCATCCTGATGAAAACGTTTTAATAATCGAAGGATTCTTGAGTGAAGGCTCAGACTAAATAATGAAAATAAGAAAAATGCAAAACTGACAACCGTGCTGGCAAGGAATGATCTTCAGGTTGGAAATCATTATGAGGGTAGCGTCGAACGGAACAACCAAGCGGTTGTTAAGCGTTGTTTTGGCGAGAGAGTCGTCAGCGCGGCGCATGAGTTTGAGCTGTGTCACGGCGAATTCTTATTAAATTGTGAAAGCTCTTGTTTTTGAGTAGTATGTATAGGCGGGTTCTAACTCAGAAGCGTTGAGGGGGGTGCGGGTGTGCGGGGGGAACGGATGGTGCGGGGAAGAGGGGAGGGGGTCAGGGGCGGCAGTCCTTTGAACTAAGCCGCGGGGGGGGGGATAGATAAGATAGTAGGATTCGGTGAAGATGATATAAACAAATAGATAAACAAATAGATAAACAAATAGATAAACAAATAGATAAACAAATAGATAAACAAATAGATAAACAAATAGATAAACAAATAGATAAACAAATAGATAAACAAATAGATAAACAAATAGATAAATAAATAGATAAACAAGAAGATAAATATATAGATAAACAAATAGAAAATTGCGACTCGAAGGACATGACATCACGGGGGGGGTAGTGAAGAAAGACGAAACGAGGTGAGATAAACAAATAGGATAAGATAGCAAGGCGATATAAACAAAATGGGCGGCAAAGATGATATAAAAAATTGCGCGTGGACATGACGTCGGGGGAGGGGGGGGGCCGCCGCCGCCGCCACCGCCACCGAGTAAAAAAATAAATATATCTCTCTCGTATTATCTCTTCCGTTGCGGCTCTCTCCCTTCCTCCAGACTCTTTTCGTATCCGTAATGATTTTTGACTTTTTTGAATTACATGTGTTTATATATGTGTTTATATGTATTGTAAAAAGAAGATTTTTTTTACAGAAGAGTATAAAAATATGTTTTAGCAAGTTGTGTTTTGGATGGCGGGGAAAAAGAATAAAAAAACATAATTCGTATATCATATTTATTTTATTCATGGTTATCTGACCACCAATTAAATAATTTGAATACATTTTGTAATGCACAATTAGTATAGTGATATCCGCATCGCATAGTATTATCAGCGTCCAGATTGTTTAGAGAATCTACGTTTTCGTAATCAGCATCCAGAGTCTCGATGTACACGCGCTCATCGTCCAGAAGCAAATTCCACAGCCATTGTCGTTTTTCGTGTCCCTTGACATATACGACAGCATCGCTGTCATCGTCGTCGTCGTCGTCGTCGGCGTCGTCTTCTTCCGTTCCATGCACAGCCTTTGTAATCAAACTCTTAGCTTCGCTGTGGAATCGTTCCGTCGTCCCATCGTAGTCTATGGTGATGACGTATCACCCAACGTGCGCGAGACTTGTCGGCACTTGCGAGGAAATGCCATGGTATAGGGCTTCCGAAAATATAGTGAGAGAGAACGGTCCGTTTTTTGAGAGCGGCAAACTCCTTTACAACAAACTGTCCTCCAACGAGAAAACCTTGCAGATCTACGAACGTTGGCACGACCATGACGAGCAATTTTTCGAGACTGCGGTCGATTTCGATGTATCGTAGATTTTATTGTCTCTCTCTCTCTCTCTCTCTCTCTCTCTCTCTCTCATGTGCCAGCGATGCTCTTAGGTGATCTTGCGTACAACATTGGTCAACGGATTGTAGTGAACCACGCGATCGTGTATAATGAGACAGTACGCGGTGGTATTCATCGGTACGTTCTCCTTAGTCTCAAATTCCAATCTCACGTCCACGGTTGCGCTCTTGACCGATTCGTTTTGTCGAGAACAATCGATGATTACGAATGGACCGTTATGTAGAAAAGACGTGACGGTGAGACTCGGCTCGAGATACTCGTATCCGTAGTAACCCTTGCAGAAACGCGCGTACGTTTCATACAACACGGACCATCTGTTTTTGTCGAAATCAAGATGCATATCGTCGTACGGATAACATTCCGAGTTCAGATAGAGTTTCACGTTGGTTAAGTTGCAGTCGTCGAATCGGCTCGTGTCCTCAGCCATGACATTTTTGCGACCTGTTTGCAGAGCAAAGATGACGTATCGCGGTTTCTCGAGCTGAGTAGCGGTCTTGATGGCCCACGAATGCTTGGTTGTACGCTGTAACAGCGGAAACTCGTACAGATCCCACGAGCGAAAAGCCATGCTCAAGTATCGTCCGCTCTCCAAAGTGCGCAGCATCGATAGTTTTTTTATCTCGCTCAATAACACGTGCGGCATTCGCCATTGTATCTTGAATAAGTCGACCACGGGATCCAACGCCGAATTTCCCGTCAGGCAATTGTTGTCGTTACGAGATCGTATCAAGATCAATTCGTGACGAGCGTTGATTATCACGCGTCTGTAATCCTCGCAAAATCCCAACAGTGCGTAGAGAGGTACGCAAAAGTTAAAATATCCATCCGCGCTGGTATGCGCATCCCAACCGGCATTCCTCAGAATCACGCTTCTGTCGGATGATGTCGTTACGTAATGTTTGAGCGTGCTGGTTACGCCCACGTTTCTGTTACGATCAATCTCCACACCATCAAGCTCGTATCGAATCTCATCGAACAGGAACGCGACAAAATTATTTCCCAACACCACATCAGATCCCTCGACAACTCTGTTCTTCGTTAGTTTTCCCTCGATATATAGAAAGCTTTCGTACGGCAATGTGTACAGATCCTGTTGCTGTATAGGTATTCTTATCTCATCGCTGTACCCGAACGTCGTATTGGCGAACGGGTTGTACGCATGAGTCTCAATCTTGACGATGCGATCGTCGAAGATTGGCTCGTCTTCGATGTTTAGGATATCAGTCATTTCACAAGTTGCGCACCGCGAATCCTAAAGCTTGTAAAAATTTAACGTTCGACGCGTTAAGTTTCTTCCTCTTCTTGACGCAGCCGGATGAGCGAATATTGTCGATCGATGTTTTCTTTGTAAAAGATGCGTTATCTCTCTGCGTATGCTTCGCTTCGTTCAACACGAGCATCTCAAATGTCACGCTCGCGTTATCGCTGTCGCCGTCGTACGTGCAATCTGACGGTGATCTCTTCTCCTCTGAAATCGAGCAATCGTCCGTTCTGGTCAACAATGCGTATCGTTAGCTCCGTAATGCTCCGTACGATGACTGGCAGGTAAATGATCTGCATCGGCCTTTCCGATATCTTATATCCTGGCGGCACGCTCGGCGAAAATTCGTGTATCGTGTGCACACTTTTGTCGTTGCTGTATGCGCCCGCGGTCACGTTGCACTCTACACGGATAATGTTTACGTTCATTATGTTGATCGACACGTCCGATTCGTGCCACCTTCGCGGTTGCAGTATACGCCTCGAGAAACCCAGCAGCGATCCAATGTTACGAGGCTTGTTAAAGTTTATTCTGTAGGCGCATTTAATCTCACACCTCATCGTGTTGTAATTTGCGCGGAGCACTATCGGGTATTCTCCAATCTCGTCATCGCCGCGCGCGGTGTCACCAGCGTTACCCTCGGGCGCGTCGCGTCGCGGACGTTTCCGTAAAATCTCACGTTTCAAAAATTCATTTATGGCATGCAGTTCATACGACCCCTCGGGAATCGTAATTTCTGCATCGTCTTTGCCAAAATAAAATGTATTGTTCGAAGCGTTTACATTCGGTATCGTGTGATAAGTCTCCAAAATTGTTAGACCAAGCTCGTAGTCATCGTCGCTCAAATCTATGGCTGGAGAGTAATTTGTCGCGAGAACGCTGCTCTTCCCGCTCAGCGTAAGCGTCAGCGACATGATGGAAAAAGCGTTCGACGAATACTGAGACGCCGCGACATTTTGTCGGACTTTATAAATTCACGCGCGTCGACCGTTTTGGAGAAGAAACCACAAGCACAGCTGTCCGCAGACGCTCTGATCGTACGTCTGATAGGACGTTCGATTGTACTCTATCGTAGCATCGTCTCCGAAATATCGTATCAGTTCCTTGGGCGGTCGAAGATTACCGAAACTGTCAAAGTACACAACGCGATTGTTTCTCTTTGCGTACGCTACCCAATGAGTACCGGGACCCGTCGTGTCGTCCAGATTTACGATACCATTTTCATTTCGACGCGCGCCGCTAATCGGTAATGCGTCACGCATGAAAACGCCTCTAAAGTACGGTACGCGCATACGCTTCGCCAGCTGGTCCAATTGTACGTTGGTGGTTACACTCGTAGGTATTTTTATCGCCTCTTTGGCGTTTTTTTTCTTTTTTCGCTGTTACTCCTCGTCCGCGTTTGTACGGAGCGAGATACAGTCCTCGTCCGTATTTGTACGGAGCGAGATACAGTCCCTGTCCGCGCGTTTCCATCGCGCGACGTTGCAGTTCCTCGAGTTGACGTTGCGCGACTTTCCTGTCGTTTACCGCTTTCGCCACGCTGGCCGCTCCGCCGATTAAGGACCCGAGAGCGCCCAAAATTGGCAAAATCGGTAATACACCACCTCGTTTCGCCGTTGGAAGTATTCGTTTCTTTTTTTTGCCGATTTTTTTCTTCGCCTTCATACCTATGCCGATCTTGATCTTGGCTTTCATCGCTGCCCAAACGGCTGCAGCTGCAGCTTTCTCGCTCAGAGCCGAATCTCTCGCGATGACGCGTCCTAGGGCTTTATCGGCGAGTACCTTGTCCGCCGCGTGTCTGTCGGTGAGATCGTTGCTCTGAGAATACGCAATGTCGTGTTCACGGCACGCCGCGTCCAGTGGATTTATGCCCGTTTCACCTCTGGCTAATCGCTTTTTCAGCCGGACCGCAAAACTGATAGCCGGGGATATGTAGTTCGAAAGGAAGCGCGTTTATCGCTCGATTGAGTAGACCTCCAATGTAGCCTTCGTTTGACGCTGTTGCTGGCATAGGCCACAATCCTTTATCCTCGGTGCAGGACCGTCTATATGATCTCGATCCCACGATTGATTATAATGCTCGACGCAGCGACGATAGGTTTGAACCTCCAAATCCGCCTTTATATAGTCCGGAAGCTTGTCCCACACGTGATCGATATAATTACCGCACACGCGTAACAGTACGATCTTCGGTATATATTGCAACTGCTCAGCGTTCAAATCCCGAATATCGGAGGGATGCGACAGCGCGAGATACATTTTTGCTACTTAGCGATTCGTGGTTTCGCGCGCCTATAAATAGGCGTTCGATCGAAGCCTAGATAACGCAGTGCGAAATTTGTACGGCAGCCGCTGACGATACGCGTCGCGAACTGTGACGAGAGAGCGCGAATGATGGGAGACATCGCGACGGAGCGCAAGCACGGTGAAATGTTACCGAGTACTATACGCGCCATCATTTGCGGGCCGTCGAATTGTGGTAAAACCAACGTTCTCATAAGCTTGCTCGAGAGTCCGCACGGTGTACGTTTCGAGAACGTGTACGTATACTCGAAATCGCTGCAACAACCGAAATATCGATACTTGGAAAATTTACTAACATCGATAGAAGAAATCGGCTACTTTACGTTCTCCAACAACAGTGATGTCATTCCACCGAGCGAGGCACGTCCCAATTCGATCTTCGTCTTCGACGACGTTGCGTGCGATAAGCAAGATGCTGTGAGAGAATACTTTTCGATGGGCCGCCACTCGAACGTCGATTGCTACTATCTCTGTCAGACGCGAGGATACCTAAACATCTGATACGCGACAATGCGAACCTGCTGATTCTGTTCAAACAGGATGGTACCAACTTGAAACATGTTTACAACGATCACGTGAATACCGACATGTCATACGATGAATTCTGTGCGTTATGCCGCGATTGTTGGCAGCGCGAGTATGGATTTCTAGTGATAGATAAGGACAGTCCGCTTATCAATGGGCGCTACAGAAAGGAATTTAATACGTTCGCGGTACCGTAACGTGGTTAATCGATGTCGATACGTCAAGCAGGCAACATGGATAACACCAAAGATCGCGAGAAAATAGCGAAACAGATTGCGCAAACGAGCGATTCGATTCGCAAAAAATATCGCGCTTTAAAAATTGGTAAAATAGCTGAAGATACAGCGTTGGAGAAACGCTTCAAGCCCATCGTCGAACCTCTAAAACAGATTGTTGAAAAAACCGAGGAATCTCAATCGATTAAAAAAGAAGCAAAGGATCTCGGTATTAAGAAAAAACAAAAACGTGAAGACAGCGATGACGACAACGATAACGATATTACTACTACTACTACTGACAAGGATTCATATTGGACGGATGTTGGATGGTTGAAATTAACGCCGCAGTCTAAAAAACGACGTACAACGAAAGAATTGAAAGCCACGTCAGATTCACTCGTGTTCGAGTCTACACCGATACAACCATCGAAAGACCCATCGAAAGAACCACCGCTGTTCCTGCAAAAGGAAGATGTTTTCGAAACAAAAGACGCCAGTGAACCGTCATTCGAAACAACCATCAAACAGAGTCTGCAAACGCAACAAGGTCGAGAGGCGTTGCATAATCAGCTGGGACCATTAGGGCAAAAGTACGTAAGCCCTCTCCTCGATGATAATGGAAAAAACGATACATTTGATCGCGTATACGGTGTTTATTTCGATAAAACCAATGGTGCGATGCTTGGTGACAAGAAATTTGACGTTGACAAAAATGACTCCATAATCATAGACAATGTGAGATACAATGGTACACCAGGATTGTACGAATTGATCTTCAAGAGACTTCCCGATGACGCGGTTTTTACCGAGGATGACAAACAAACGTATAAAAGTATACTATTAACAACAAATGCTCATAGACGTGGTCACAGCGCCCATAATCCCATCAAGGGCAATAGGGGATCCAAGTATATTAACATCATCGCTCCGCTCGTATCTACGTATGGAAGTAGCGGGCGTAAAAAGGGTGCAGGCGTGAGCAATATACCAACCGCCATGAAGTTAAACGACAACAAGATCGATTACGTGCATTGGGACGATCCCAACGAACTGGTGGATCGACTCCGATTGCTCGACGCTTCGCACCGAGCTGGTAACAACGCTCACGACAACGAGATGCTGTCGATCATCGAGGAACTTCGCGAAGCCGGCATTATTATAAATTAATCGCGTATCGACGAAACGAGCCAGTCGATTAACGTCAGTGAGGAAAAAACAATTTTAAATTGTATATCTTATTTACTATTAAACATCGTCGAAACATGCGATCCGATGGACGTGAAAAAAATGTTAGCTCCGAGAGGCGACAACTCGTTGAGGAATTGCACGCTCCGGCGAGGAGAAATTTTCCACGAAGACGTGTCATAATTCGGGGATACGACGATCTGTGGCAGGCTGACATCGTCGAGATGCGTCCGTACTCGAGTTTCAACAGAGGTCATCACTACATACTCACCGTCATCGATGCGTTGAGCAAGTACGCCTGGGCCGTACCGCTCAAGAGCAAGGTCGGAAGCGAGACGGCTAACGCTATCGCTAAGATAATTCGAGAGAGCGGAAGATGCCCGAGAAACTTGCAAACGGATATGGGAAAGGAATTTTACAATGCCGATGTGCAAAAACTCTTGAAAAAACACAACGTTAATCATTATTCCACGTATACGGTGTTGAAGGCATCGATCGTCGAGCGATTCAATCGCACGCTTAAGAACGACATGTGGAAGATGTTTACGCTCAACGGCACTTACAAGTGGGTCGACGCGCTATCGCGTCTCGTGTCAGATTACAACGCGCGCAAGCATCGCACTATCGGCATGCGACCCGTTGACGTAACTCCCGCGATCGCCAAAAGACTCTTGGATACGGTATACAGCGCGATAAAGATCGCAGGTCCAGCAAAATTCAAAGTAGGCGAATCGGTACGCGTGAGCAAGTACAAGACAATTTTCGAAAAAGGCTACACGCCAAATTGGACCACCGAGGTGTTTAAGATCGTTACAGTGCAACGTACTAATCCCGTAACTTATCTGCTCGAGGACTATCGCGGAAAATCGGTCGCGGGCGCGTTCTACGAGCACGAATTGCATCGCGCGACTCATCCGGACGTGTATCTCGTGGAGAAAGTACTACGCAGGAAGGGAGACAAGGTTTACGTCAAGTGGCTGGGATTCGATAGATCGCATAACTCATGGATAAACAAAAGCAGTGTGATTTAATTCATTTTTTTTTATTTTTATAATGTATTAAAAAAATAAATATACACTGTATACATGTATACAAAGAGTTTTTTATTATTTTTTCTCCCATTACATTTTTTAAACTATACATGTATGTAACTTACGAGAACACATGTAAATCTGCATGTATTATAAACAATATATATGTATTAAGCCGAGTATACATTAAATAAATCGAAGAGAGAATTAAAGCTAATTCCTCAGCAAGCAGGATCTTGGTTGCTATTATAAATTATATATAAAATAAATTTGAATAGCTAAATTTTATTGTAAAAACTACATATAAAAACTACAAAAAATACATACATCTATACTACATATATAACAGTATCGTATAAAACTACAAGAATACATACGTTCATACATACATAGATATGATACATAGGTACGTACATACATACGTGCATATATGCATACATTTAAACTATATAAAAAAATATAAAAATATATGTACATTGTATAAACATGTATATATATATATATATATATATATATATATATATATATATATATATTACAACGGAATCCGCCAATGTCCCCACGGTAACGTCTCCGTCGAATCCGGTACGATGTATCGTTTGTCGTCGTACGGACTCAGAGCGATTTTCGACTCGGACACCGTGTATACTTGGTGTAGCTTGGATCTTATACACGACTGGCGAGTCATTTCGATCTCTTCGTTCAAGCACCGCGTATAATCGAACGTTATTGTTCGCGTTACGACGTTATTCTTTACACCTTTCGCCTTTTTAATGTCTTTTCTACCGTCCACCCTCACCGCGTACATCTTCGCTCTGAGTCCGACGAATTCCGTCATTATCGCACCGTTATTCTCATCCTTCATTAGACCGGGTACTTTTTTATTCGCGAGAGGCATCCCGTACGCGTTGTCTGTCGGATAATCGCTCGTATCGAATCTAGCGATATCGCGTTTCATCGCCTCGTACACATCATCGCACTCGATGTGGTATACGAGACTGTCCGTGTCGGTGTACATGATCTTACATTTCTCGCGATACAGCGGTGACATGTATTCGTGGTGAAATTCGTACAAGCAGATTTTCGATATGTCGAGTATACACATACCCACGTAAATCGGCTTGTTGAATTTTACCTCGAGTTTACGCAGTTCGACGGCGATTAAGTTTTCCGCAAAGACGCTGCGGCTGTGGAAATTTGGTTTCGCGATCATTGCCTCCGCGCCGTACCGTCCGTCCCATTTGGTCAAAAGTTTAACGTCGACGTGATTGCGCACATTTTCCATTGTTTTACCGAATACCGCGTTGTTCATTAATTTGTACAAATTTTTCTCAAAATCGTTTTTCGCGTACGTTCTAAAGTGTGTATTGAGTTCGATGTAATCGCGGAGCCAGGCGGATTGAGCAAATTGTAGTACGCGATGTATCTTTGCGATACGAAGACCATGGCGCGTACATTGCTGCAGGTTGCGATAATGGATGACGTACCGCTTCTTATCGTATAACGTCGCGAGAAGTTTATCCTGCCGCGTGCCGGGTGGTTTATCGCGCGTCGGACAGAAAGGTAGGTCAGTGTGTCGATCGTGTAAATGATGCGGATACTCGAGATCGACCTCGAGAATATAACCCGTAGACGAATCCGGAGCGATCGCGCTCGCGTCAAAGTTCTCAATGTCTTCCATCCATCGAAATTCGGCATAGGGCAGCGGTTGACACATCGCCCATCCGTACAGATTGTTTACGTCAAAGTACATAAGGTATGATGACGGTTTCGACGGGTCGTACGAACGCATGTACTTGTTATTGGCCTGCGCGTATCTGCCGGAACATTGACTGAGACCGCCGCGTATACCGCGTTCGATAAACATAACCATATCGATGTCGGTGAGCAACTCAAATTTTACGCGCGTATGTTTCAACATGGCGTCCCACGTGAAACCTGGCAATGTGTAGTAATGCGCGGGATCGAGTCCATAACTCGCGACGCAACTTTCGCGGAAATTTTCGAAAACGTCGGCCAATAACAAGACATCGGTCTTGAGATATAGATCGCTGTATTCGCCGAGCGTTCGGATGGAGAACCGCTGCCAGACGTTCGCGGCGTGCGCGTAATCGTTCTCCGACACCGTGTCACCGGTCAACGAGCTATAGAACGATTCACGCGATGGTAGGCGCGTGTCCTGCAGCTTGTCCGCGCGATCCACGTATTCGTACGGAAAGACACCTTTGCGCGTCAACAAGTCAAAATTTTCGTTTGAGACCGTGGAAAATTCGGAACGTAAAATTTTTAATTTTTCTTTCGTTAGAAAAGATGCCAATTTATCAAGGCTGGTATTTAAAAACTTGTACGAATCTATGAATCGCAAGCGTACGCAATTTCGCGAATCTGATCTCTCGGTGGTATCTTGAACGTGTTTTGTAAACGAAATATATTTTTCTTTTGTTATCGGCAGCACGTCGATCCTGCCTTCGAACGCCGTAGCTATTTCCGTGATGATAAAGTGCGCGTCATAACCGGATAAGTTGTGAAATACTATGGGAATGCAATATGAATCTTTATAATTTAGATTACAATTTGAGTGCGCGGGACCACGGTAACGACCGGTAAGATGGCAATGATCGCGTACCCGCGTGTCGTCCGACGCAAATGATTTCTCGCAAATGTGACAACGCGTCGCGCTACGATATGCCTCCCACTGCTCTCTCGACAACGTTTTCATGGGGACATTCGCGGATAACAGAATTTTTACTTGATGCGCCAAATCTTCGAGTTGCCGAACGAACCACGCAACGCAATCTTCGTCGCGACGAAATCGATATACCGATAACGCGTCGTCGTACGAGCATCGCACGTAGTATCCGATGCTAAATACCTCGTGCTGCTGGTAGGTGTACGATGCGTCTTCCTTCTCTGCCGGTTCCGTTCGCCGTAGTACGCACTCCAAGTCCGCGTAAACGATGAATGGAAGTCGTTCCTTATTCGTGTGGTTCTTGAATTCGAGCCACTTGTCGTCCTCGCTCGGCAGTCGGATGGCGCAATCGTTCATCTTTTCGCAGTCCGTTGTATGTGACTGCAATCTTTCAGACGAACTGAAGTAATGTAGACATCTGCAAACGGAAAATATGATTTTTAGTATTTAATAAACAATTTTATAAGAGAAATAATAAAATTCGTTAAAATACATACCGGTCGCAAAAGTATTTTTTGTGTTCTTTTTTACTCAGTTGCAAGCTCACAAGACGAGACAGATCTTTGATGTACGCAAAGTGCCCCGCGTTGTCGTCACGCGGATCCTGCACGTACAATAAATTTGCGTGCTTCTCCATCTTCCTTGATGTCAGTCGTATCGGGAGAATCTCCTTTCCTCCCTCGAAGTCGTAAACGTTGATTGAGATGTCGTTGAGATGTTCGAACTTCTTAATTTGGTTCAACGTCATCGGAAACGTAATGTCTTGCAAATTTAACACTGTCGTATAATGCGGGTACGACAATTCCCGATCTGTATGTTTTTTGGCCGGATGTAAGGCTGCGACCACCGACCACGCGAAACACGCATTGTCCTTGGATCGTACATTGATCACCGCTCGCTTTAAAATAATTTCTCGCGGTAATTCGATGTAACATCCCGCGTGTATTGGATTATATTTGTTCACGTTTATAGTCAAATTTAGAATTCGCGACAACGCCCATCCACTGTCGCGTTCTTGGAATTCTTCGAGCGACGCCAACGTGGGTTCGATAACGTACCGCTCGTACCACTCATCCACATTTGACACTCGAAAGAGTTCACTATTTTTAGTGTTTATACTTTTGTTCGCGCGTTTATCGCCCGTCACAAACTCGCCGTTAAATGCAGTGTTCACTTTCACACTATCGTGTCTTTGTAGAATGTCTCGCACTCGCTCGAGCACTACACCACCAGCGTCTTCTAAAAATTGTCGCGGCTCGATATAGTCCACATTGATCACCGCACCAGTCAATATACGGCTTTCAAATGCCGTATCGATTTCTCGCCAAACGAGAGATCCATTGTCTCTACTGCTCGCGTACTCACCACCAACGTGCACGAAACGTCTTTCTAGTTGTACTTTTGCACCCGCGAGTCGCGCGATCCTCGCCACCGCAGATTGTCTATTTGCAACGGTGAGTCGAGGACGCTTAACACGGCTAAGTTCCTCGAGTTGTTCGATGCACTCCTCACATCGTTGCAACCACGCGAAACACTCCACCAAGGTAGCGACTTGGCTGCACTGCTCCAGCAGCTCGCGTTCCACTCGCTCTAGGTGTTCCATATTGCAAAATCTTGATTCTTTTAAATTGTTGTTGTACTGTCTCATCAAAACAATTTTACATTTTTTTACTTTCTTTTTTTCTTTTCTCTATAGCTGCTTTAACTCGAAGCCAGTATACAAAGCGTTGTATTTCCGCCATGTCCGGAGATTGATGGGAATAGAACAACCATATATGAGTATCCTCGCTTCTTGGAATTATCTCTGCTACTTTTTGCCGCGAGAGAGGTAGTAATATATTGTATGCGTGTCCTCTATAATGATAATATGTGCACGCTTCCAGAATTCTTTCCGCTCTCTCAGAAGGAGCGGAGAAGCAGAGAGTCGAATTGTAGCGTCCCTTAACTCTTGGACGAGGAATCGGGAAATGGGGAGTTGGGGTATAGTGTCTCTTTATAAAATACACCGCCACGTTCACTGATAGATGAGAGATTGAGTCCCATAACGGAGAACTTGTTAATTCTTCCAATGACCTTTCCATATTGTTTTTATATCACATCACACTCTTCCACTTGTATATGCCTCGTTCACAATGTTGTCTTTTTTCAATTTGTGCAAATTGGGCACATGTTGCATGGCATTATCACACAGACGGACTGTCGGCAATTGGAGCAAAATCGGCTGTTTAGCGCATTGAGAGTATCTATCTCGTGCTTCCTAACGGCATACAATACTCCAATGTCAGTGTCCGCCAGACGAACCATGCATTCGGCACACAGAGTTAGTGCACCACCCGTTGAATAATAAAATTGTATTGAACAATACTTTTTATTATTATTCAACGCAAGGAGTTCCGAACGGGTGACAATTTTTTCTGCGTAATCCGTAAGGTCATCACTTTGATCACTTACGTAATTACTATCGTCAGACAATGCGTGCTCTTCGTCTTCAATATCAATGTCTATATTGTCAATATTGTCAATCTCTATTTCTTCTTCATTTTCAAACACTTCGTCCACTATATTCACAAAGTCTTCCTCATCCATATTAAACACATTGTCTATATTTAATACATTATCCATTTTCACCGTCAACTATTTTTTTCACACACATTAGACTTCCATCTACTGTGATCCTGCACACCGCATGACCCATTATATATCATCGACAATTTCTTTGTCCCTTGTCGGAGCATCATCATAGGTCTCCCCAATTTGTTTATAGCAGCCGGAGTATCGGCGCTTCTCTTGACACGCCGCGACACGTACGCCGATTTCCACGAAAAAAACCATCATAAGTCTCCCCGATTTGTTTATAGTAACCGGAGTATCGGCGCTTCTCTTGACACGCCGCGACACGTATGTCGACGTTCTACGAAGAGCTATCTTTTCGCGGGCTCTTCCTAGAAAAACATTTGAAACGTCATCGCGCTCCTTTGCGAACATGTCGCTACATGTTTGATTGACAACAATGAAATTCCTAGAAAAAACGGAGGAGGAAGGGGGGGGGGTTAACGGTTTGCCATGTCACAAAATTTACGCGATCAGTCCTCCATCGAACGATCTGCACGACAAAAACGGTACTCCGCTCCTCCATCATTCGAACAACACGCAATGTATTCCGCCAAAGGAAGCAGCGCACCGTACAATGGCGAAAAACAAAAGAAGGAATGTAACGCGTAAGTTTCAACTGCATTTTTTTTATTTTTTTCTCTTTTTTTCCAATATTGTGCAGTATTATATATTTAATTTCCACAGTATTTCGGTGGAGCGTCGCGCGGTGCGCTTACTGAGCAGACGTTACACTCTGACGGCCACGGGTTACAAATTTCTGGAAATTGGAATCAACGTTGGTCCACCGAGCTACGTGGAGATCGCTCTGGGAGATCATCGGGGGCAGGAATTGATGACTGTCTCTCGAAACGTGGAAGGGACTCTACGAGCAGCGATGGAATATCTATAAATTGCTGCTAAACGATTACAAAGATAATTTTATAAGCGTCGGACCGTTAACTGTCAGAGTTTACCAGATGAACGACGTTACACTCGTACGTCTTGAATCTTTGAACGTACGCATAACGATGATCGAATCGACCCTGCGCCGTATGTTTCATCTGGACGAATGTATCGATGTGATGTTCGATCGACTCGTCAGATTCGTCGATACGATCGATACCAAGTACACACGATTCTCCAACATCGCGTCTGTTGTAACAGATCCCGAGGAAGTGCCGAACGCGATTGCGATATCTTCGATAGACGTCAACTCGTCGATTGCGAGCTGTTAGCTTTAATTTTTTAGTGTATAAGAAACAAAACATGTGAATAAAACAATTTCACACTTAAAAATGTATTCAATTTGTTTACAAATATAAACATACATAATATGCAAAAAACATGTATTTCTTTCATTTCTTTCTTCCCCACCATAAAATAATTAGAAAAATAACATTCGCCATAAGAGAGACAAAGAGAACCGCAACGGAAGAGATAATACGAGAGAGATATATTTATTTTTTTACTCGGCGGCGGTGGCGGTGGCGGCGGGCGCGGCGGCGGCGGCGGCGGCGGCGGCGGCGGCGGCGGCGGCGGCGGCGGCCCCCTCCCCACTGAATCATATCCACGCGCAATTTTTTTTATATCATCTTCGCCGCCCATTTTGTTTATATCGCCTTGCTATCTTATCCTATTTGTTTATCTCACCTCGTCTTTCTTCACTACTCCCCCTCCCCCGTGACGTCATGTCCTTCGAGTCGCAATTTTCTATCTGTTTATCTATATATTTATCTTCTTGTTTATCTATTTGTTTATCTATTTGTTTATCTCTTTGTTTATCTCTTTGTTTATCTTTTTGTTTATATCATCTTCACCGAATCCTACTATCCCCCCCCTCGCGGCTCAGTTCAAAGGACTGCCGCCCCTGACTTCCCTCTCCTCTTCCCCGCGCCATCCGTTCCCCCCGCACACCCGCACCCCCTCGGAGGACCTGGGTTAGAACCGGCCTAGTATACCTACTGTTTATGCAATGTTTTATTATTTAAAGAATCATATATAAATATATTTTTCCTATCATAATAGCTACATACCCAATGTCCATCTTGTGAACAAGATGAACTGTGTAATATTTGTATATGCTTTTTATCTGTCGGTATAGATTGTATGGTATCAGGTAATTGTATTCGCCATGTGTCAACAGGTTTATATTCTGAACAATTTTGTAAAAGATCTTAAAAATATTCCATATGTAAGTCTGTAAGCCATTCTCCCCGATGAATAATATGTCTATTATCAGACGTTAAAATATATCTTGTCTTTACAGATATTTTATTACTAAACTTTTCAAAGGCACAGCACCCTTGTATCAAAATAGTTTTATCTTAGTGCACAATAGCATTCCTTACAAACATATAGCGCCCGTTCCTTGTAAGCGCACAGTACCCGGTTCTTGTAGGCACCTTTTTCTTACAGGCGCACAGCACCTGTTTCTTGTAAGCGCAGAGCACCTCTTTCTTACAGGCGCACAGTACTCGTTCCTTGTAGGCGCACAGCACTCGTTCCTTTCAAGCGCACAGTACCTGTTTCTTGTAAGCGCAGAGCACCTCTTTCTTACAGGTGCACAGCACCCGTTCTTTGTAAGCGCACAGCACTCGTTCCTTGCAGGCGCACAGCACCCATTCCTTGTAGGCGCACAGCACCTCTTTTTTACAGGCGCACAGCACTCATTCGTTGCAGGCGCACAGAATCCGTTTCTTGTAGGCGCACAGCACCTGTTCCTCGCGGGCGCACAGCACCTTTTCAAAAATGTAATAAAAAAAATAAAAGAAAATAAACAAACTTACTTGTTCTTTCTTCTATCACAAAATCTGAAAATCCTACACAAACAGGTATAAAATTTGATAATTTATAATATTTTAAAGTAAACAATGACAGAATTAGAAATTTATGCATAGAATAATGAAAAAAATCAATTCTTTACAAATTGATTCATCTTCTGTACATAATCATTCTGTACATAAAAGTATATTAATGCAGAACAAGAAAATAGAATAGCGAAGGGCTAAATACGAGCAATTAATAGATATAATTTGAAGCAATAATGAATCTATTTATTAACTATTTTACAATAACGAAATTGATCGCGATCAGTTCAAAAATATAAAAGAAATATCCTCTCTATTACTATGATTAACTTTTTTTTCTTAGTTATTATTCTTTATATGATTAACTTTTTTTTCTTAGTTATTATTCTTTATATCTTTTACATTTTTAAACTAAAACATTAATGTTCACATTTATTATACTTTTTTAAATATACTGATGAAAACTAAGTAAGTCGAAACGTTCTTCATGTCATCACGATCAATTTTGTTATTGTAATAGTTAATAATTCAATATTGCTTCGAATTATATGTATTAATTGTCCGTTTGGCCATTGGCTATTCAATTTAATCTTTTCACGCGATTATCTACCGAAATATACTACTGTGATCAAATACGAGATTTTTAAATTTAAACTGCGCAGGTTCATCGATTCTGACAAATATTTTTTTGATTAAGTTGGTAGTACTATCTTTGACATCTGTGTGAAATTTCATGTCATTCTCTTCATTTGTTTAATAGTGAACGCTTGTTTTTGTGAATACCCAAAAGTATTTTTTTCGATTTTTACGATGTGTGATTCTGTTGGGCAAAGAAATTGTATTTTATTTTGTTTGCGGAATGAAATTTCTGCTACTGAAACGTTCAGAATGTTGCAGAAGACTTTTGGTGACCAGGCTCTATCAAGACCAAGAGTATTTGACTGGTATAAAATGTTGAAAGATGGTCGAGAAAGCGCAAACAACGAACCACATCAAAGACGACCAAAAACATCAATTGATGAACAACATGTGAAGCAAATCAAGGATTTAGTGCTCCAAAATCGTCGATTGACAATTAGAGAACTTGCCGATACTGTAAACATTTCATTTGGATCAGTCCAGACCATTTTGAAAGACCATTTGTGCTTGAGAATCTCGTTTGGTTCCGAAAACACTCAATTTTTTGGAAAAACAGCGTCGCGTTGAAGTGTGTGAAACAATGATTTCTGACTACCAGGACAAGATGAAACGCATAACTGGAGATGAGATTTGGATCTATGCGTACGACCCGGAAACAACCAACCAATCGAGCGAATATCGTGCAAAAGGTGAGGCAAGACCAAAAAGATCGCGCCAAAGTCGCTCAAAAATCAAGGTTTTGTTAACAGTTTTCTTCGATTATCGTGATGTGATACATTATGAATTCCTTCCGCCGGGCCAAACTGTCAACAAGGAATATTATTTGAGTGTTATGCGTCGTTATTGCGTGAAGCTATTCGCCTCAAGAGGCCAGATTTATGGGCAGACAACTCATGGTTTTTGCACCACGATAATGCGCCATCTCACACTGCACTGGTTCTTCGTGACCATTTCGCCAAAAACTCGACCCATATCGTTCCACAACTACCGTATTCGCCTGATTTAGCACCGTGTAACTTTTGGCTATTCAGTAAACTCAAAAGATCGCTTCGGGGACACCGTTTTGAATCGATTGAGGAGATACAAGCCGAAACGAAGAAGATATTGAAGGCCATTCCGGAAGAAGAGTTTTCAGAGTGTTTCGAGGATTGGAAAAAGCGTTGGCATAAGTGTATTGCATCGGGAGGAGATTATTTTGAAGGCGACGAATTTGATTTTGAAAAATAAATAAAGATTTTTCACTCTATAACAAAAATCTCGTTTATATTTGATCACAGTAGTATATTCGTTGTAATAATTCTAATTATTCTGCATATAAAAGTATTGAAGCAGAATTATATTCGTTATAAAATAAAGCAAAGATATAAAAATATTGAAATAAAGAAGACAACTGAGTCAATAGTCAAAAGAAGACAATTGTCAATAGTTTACGAAATATTTTATTCACACAGAGAAACGTAAGCACTAATAAAACTTAAATACAATAGTATTATATTTTAATACTTTTATGCATACAATAAGATAAATAAATTAGTGCATAGAAAACGTATAGTTGTTTTTAAAAAAGAATTATGCAATTCGTAATATGCAATTACATGTTTTTTTATAAAGCAACAGCATTTTCCTTACACCCCCGCATGGAAAGGAGCTATTGAAAACTATTGAGAACTATTCAGATTTCTATAATTACCATTCAGTTTCTATATAAGTTTCTATATATCAGTTTCTATATAGTAACTTGAGTAGTACTTAATACAATCAGTAAATCAACTGTATAATTATCAAGAATCATAAAGAGATAAAATTAATCGTCAAGTATGATTGATCAATTTATTTACTGTTAAAAGTTTACGAAATATTTTATATTTTGTCAGAATATACGAAAACATGTAATAACAACAATAAATATATGATTTTGTTTAAAAAAAATGGCGAATCATATGGCCTTCTTTGAATTCATTAATTTTGTTTGAAACGTTTTTTTTTAAACTTAGGTGATTTCCAAAAATTATTAATTTAAATGGAACATATATACAAAATTATTAATAACTACAAGATGTCGTTAGTTATTAATATCAAATCTTTTATATAATTTAATTTTAATGTTATTTTATCAAAATATTTCTATATTTTATAGAAATAAAAGGCAAAGAGAGGCGTGCGAACATATTACAATTATTTATTTTTTATATTTTTAAAAAGGTAATATAGTTCGGATTCATTCCTTCCTTTAATAATTAAAACATTAAGGCTCGGTTGTCTCTCATATTGAATTATAATGTCAGAGACGAGAAATGACGTAAAAAATTTCTTACGTCGTATAGCTTTGTCCTGTACTTTTCCCTTAAAAACATGATATTTTCATATTCTTAAAACTTGTAAAAAATATCAGAAAGTAAAATATCTGTCCAATAAATCACGTAAAAGTATAAAATAAATTTTGAAATAATGGTACACTGCTTAGTTATCAGAAATTACCAGGTCACCCCGTATGGAAAGGAACTATTGAGAACTATTGAGAAATATAACTATTCAGAACTATTCAGAAAGCTATTGAAATTTTGTGTAGTATTATGGGACATTACTATTGGAAACATGAATAGTTTACTATTGGACGAATAGTTACTATAAATATTTACTATTCATTACTATTAGAATTATAAGTAGTTTACTATTGGAATGAATAGTAACTGTAGGCGCTTACTATTAAAATCATAAATAGTTTACTATTGGAGCGAATAGTAATTATAAGGATTTACTATTCTTTACTAGTAGAATGAGTAGTTTGCTATTCTATTGAAACAAATAATTACATGTTACTAATTTGCGATTTTCATGAAAAATCGTGGAAATCTGATATTAGTATTGAATGATATGCCAGTTACGTTAGATAGTACGCGAATACCCTGATTAGTAATCTGTTTAATGTATTTTTTAAAATAATGTTATGATGTATGTACAGGATGTCTTATTTTATTAGGTGTACAAAAAAGTTCTGAGTTTTTTTTTGTAAAATTCAATCTTTATTAAAAAACAAACAAAAAAATATTAATCAGCGAAATATTCCCCGTTTGCATCAACAACCTTTTGCCATCTTTCGAGTAGCTTGCGAATTCCTTGACGATAGAAGCTCACCGGCTTCGAAGCGATAAAGTCATCAATGCATTTTCGTATCTCTTCAAATCTCACGAAATGTGTATCAGCCAAATGATGCTGCAGCGACTGGAATAGGTAGTAATCGGAAAGCGCCATGTCTGGGCTATATGCCGCGTGTGAGAGAAGTTCCCAGCCTAACGCAAAGATATGGTCCTGAGTCGCTTTTGCAACATGTGGTCGAGCATTGTCATGAAGCAAGATCATTTTACGACGTCCTTGACCAGTAAATGGCTTCTTTTCTTCTAATGCATCGCTCAAATTGGTCAATTGTTGTTGGTAGCAGTCTGCCGTGATTGTTTCACCTGGTTGTAACTCGTAATACAACACACCTTTCCAATCCCACCAGATACAGAGCAAAACCTTCTTGGCGTGGATATTGGGCTTTGGCGTCGATGTCGAAGGTTGATCAGAGTCAACCATGATTTTCTACGTTTAGGGTTATCATAAAGAATCCACTTTTTATCGCCTGTAATGATTTTGTGCAGAAAATCTTTTTTTCGGAACTTTGAAAACAAAGTGAGTGCAGTGTCACGCCGACGATTTTTGTTGTTTTCGGACAATTCATGCGGAACCCATCTGCCTTCCTTCTGAACCTTTCCCATCGTATGTAAACATACGGAAATGATTTGCTGCGTAACGCCAAGCTGTTCTGCAAGCTCCTTTTCAGTTTGCGCAGAGTTTATATCCAGCAGTGCTTGCAATTCGTCCATTTCAATCTTTTGAGGGCGTCCAGCACGCGGTTCATCTTCAAGAAATCACTGAAATCTCCTTGGCGATTTTTGATACCATCTTTTACATGTAGTATGACTTACAGCGTTCTCTCCATATGCAGCACAAATCATTGCTGCAGTGGCTTCAGCAGCATTTTTCTTCAGATGAAACGCGAAGTGGATGGAAAATCGAATATGCTCTTTTGTTATTGCCATCGTGAACACTACTGATTTTTGAGGTTATGTGCATCAAACGCCAAACCGTATGGCATTTTAGAAGGCCAAATGTCAACGCTTTAAAACCGCAAAAGGGCGGGAAGATATATAAAATTTAAATTCTTATTTCGGTTGTATGAAATCTAAAGCTCAGAACTTTTTTGTACATCTAATACAATTAAGTGTCGAAGAAGATTTCTTTTAGCGTTTACAACCATATTAGGTAGCAATAGTTATATGGTGACTCTCCGTCTGGTTGAAATATGTCATACGTTAAACGGTACATTTTCTAATAATTCTGGCAAATCATGGATCAAATAATTATTGTACATGGTGCTATTAAGTTTTACAGGCATTTTAAATGGTCCAATTTATAATTTGATATTAAAAGCGTTATTTGTATGATTTTTATCGTACATAGTTTGACTTAAAAATTATACAATATAAGTATCATATAGTATAATAAATTGACTTACTAGTGAATTATTCAATATATCGGCCAATAGATTTTTACTAAAACGATGTTGATAATTGCGAACGACATATTCATTAGAATTTTCGTAGCTCTAAATGTGAGAATTATGAATATTAAATACTTAAATACACCTTCATGTGTAAAACAAGATTTAAATATTTAATATTTAATTCTCACATTTAGAGCTACGAAAATTCTAATATGTCGTTCAAAATTATTAACATCGTTTTAATACAGATCTGTGGACCGGTATATTGAATAATTCAATATAAATTAATTTGTTATATTATATGATACTTATATTGTATAATTTTAAATCAAACTATAATATATTGAATGCCATGGTGGCCATTTTGAACAATTCCTGTAAATAAATAAATATAGCACTCAATTAATTAATTTATTATTATTTATAATAATAATAATTATTAATAATTAATAATTATTAATATATTATTAATTGCTATTAATATTATTTATTATTTATTTACTTTTATTTGTTATGTATAAATACATTAAAATTGGATAAATAACAAACATTTTTAAACTTGTTTTAATTTTACATATTTAACATACTATTTACTACATATTTACATATTTAATCATATAGATTTGATAATAAAAAAATTTATTAAATTTTTACCTGCTTACATATTGATCTTAAAATAAGAATTAAACATTCGATCTTAATATAAGAATTAAACATTCGAAAGCAATATTATTACATAACAATTAAGTAATATATGGCAATATAAATGAAAATAGATATCTAGATAACAATACAGAATAAAAATTTGTTAAATCTTTACCTGCTTAAATATTATTAAATAAAATTTTAACAAATAACTAATTTATATATGGCAGTATAAATGAAAATATATATCTAGATCGTAAAAAATGTATAAGAATTATAAAAAGTATTGATCTATTTTTTGAAATTATCAATTATAATATTAATTTTTTTCTAAATTTATCATACAAGCATAAAAAACTTACCAATTGCTTATGATGCACTTTATTCGACATCTTTGACAGTTCAATGTTTTGACTGATATTTTATAATATTACGTTAACATTAATCTTCATGTATAATTTATTAAGCAGTAAGTAAATCAATGTTACGGATTTGCTACTGCTGTTATTGTCTTAAGTTTCCGACTATGATTTATTCGCTAATTACTTATTACTGTTTTGCTATTGCTTTTACTGTTTAATTGTTTATACTGTTATTATTATTTTACTATTTAATTGTCAATGTTAATAAAATATGTAAATGAAATTAGTACAAATATATTAAAAAATTTTTTTACCTTTTTCCTTTTACCTTTTACCTAGTAAATAGAGAACCTAATTTCCCATAAACTTAGATTTTAGATTCGAACCTAGAAATGATATAATTAATTTCTCAATTTCTTACAATGATATAAACTGATTATTCTACAATATTTATAAGAATGAAAATATAATACGTTTTTCTTTTCGTAAGAACGTATACACAAATACTACGCACAATACATACTTTTATTCTTTATCACAATCCCTATCACTCGCAGTTTCTCCATTAACCTATAGGCTTATTGCATTTAGCTCACGTGGTCGCGCTAACCAATCGCATCAATCATGTGATTTTTCGACCAATAAACATGCATAATGAAAATAGGCCGTTCGAAGCGCCATTGTGCGCAAAAATAAGAAAAGTTTAAAATTGCTTACCACCCAAAGAGCATTCCTTACATTTTAATAAATGCTCCATATCTGTTTATATACATATTTCTGATTGTATAAATCTTTGATATGATTGGTATGATTGATTTTTGCTTTTAGTTCCTCATGAATCTAAATGTATAAATCAATCGTATTGAGGAATTTTACATTGAAAAATTTTGCAACTGTTATAAAATTTTTCAATGTAAAATTCCTCAATACGATTGATTTATACATTTACATTCATGAGGAACTAAAAGCAAAAATCAATCATACCAATCATATCAAAGATTTATACTTTTTCTGCTGAACGCAATCAATATGTGCTATCACCATTAAAAAGGAGAAATATAAAATTTGACTATAAATACCGGCCTTAAAGACTTTTGAAAATATTACTAATACGATCTAATTACGTTAATACAACTATATAAACCGTGAACTGTGCATTTATAATGAACGAAACCGTGGTCGTATTAGCGTCGTTTGCCGCTATCATCATTAATATCATCAAAATAATACTACATAGTACGGCATATTTTACGTATGTACGCCCGAGACACTATCGTGCTCTCTGGACAAATGGACGAATTTCAAGAAGACGCGTAAATAGACAATTAATATTAAAATATAATTAATAATACATATTAAAATTTTTTAATTTATTATTATTTTTTTTTAAATATTTTTTCAGTATAATGGAAATAGATGAGCAAAGTATCATCGTCCAGCTGAAAGCTGAGATAGTCAATCTACAGCGGCAACTCTTAGAAAAAGAGAATGCACAACCTGCACAATCTGCACAACCCGCACAACTTGCACAACCTGCAAAACCTGCACAACCCGCACAACTTGCACAACCTGCACAACCTGCAAAACCTGTACAAGCTGCACAACCATCGTCCGCGCAGCCGTCACAACTCGTACCGTCACAGGAGACGACATTATCGCCGGCCGAAAAACGTAAATATGCATCTTTTCACTTAATTTCACTAGTGTATCTGTATAATAATAATTACTTAAATATATATATATATATTTTTTTTTTATTTGGCCAAATTTCATTATTACCGTATCTTTTAATGTATCCATATCTTTTAATGTATCATTATTACCGTATCTTTTAATTATTGATAATTTTATTTAATTTGTTACAGCAAGAAGGTGACAAAAAAGTCGACACAGCGGTAGAGGACGCGGCAGAAGACGCGGCAGAAAACGCGAAAGCGGACGCGGCGGTGGTGGTAAAAAAGTTGTTTATAATTTAACAATACATTAAACAACAACATATATTGTAACAATTATGTATTATGTATTATGTATTATGTATTATGTATCCTCAATATTGGTGATAATATTGTATCCTGTGATGATACGTTGTATCCTGTATAAATAATATGTAAATCTTGTATAAATATGTAATGTAATATATAAATATATAAAATCTTTAATAGTATAATGTATTTTTTTATTATCTTGATATCCATGACACTATCCTCTTCTGATTTCTTATACTTTTATTAATGTCCTTTTAATAAATTATTTAAATAAATTATTAACTGTATTAAAAATTCAAAAACAATATAATTAAATAAAATTTTAACAAATAAGTAATATGTAATATATATGAATCTGAAATAATAAAAATTTTTATTAAATTTTTACTTGCTTACATATTGATCTTACTTATAATTATATATTATAATATATAATTATTATAATATATAATAATTGAAAACTTGAAAGCAATATTATAAAATTTTAACAAGTAATATATGGCAGTATAAATAAAAATATATATACACACATATATATATCAAGATAAAAATATAAATCTAAAATAATAAAAATTTATTATTAATTTTTATCTGCTTACATATCGATCTTAAAATATATAAGAATTAAAAACTCGAAAGCAATATTATTAAATAAAATATATAGATCTGATAATAAAAAATTTATTAAATTTTTATCCGCTTACATATTGATCTTAAAATATATAAGAATTACACTTGAAAGCAATATTATTACATAATTAACAAATAAGTAATATATTGCAGTATAAATGAAAATATGTATCTAGATAAAAATACAGAATAAAAATTTATTAAAGCTTTACCTGTGTTACATCCGGGGGACTTCACGAATTCTTCTCTTTCGGGAAGAAAAAAACAACGGCTGCTAATCTATAAACGAAGCGCTTCGAACGATCTAAGGAAACCCTAAATAAACAAAATTTCCTCTCGAGATATGTCTTACTATCAAAAAAATTCTTGGGATAAACAGCTTTGTCGGCACCGACAAGTTTATGACCTACCAATAAAAAATTAATATTAACAAAAGCAAATTCCTAACGGATAAGAAACGCGTCGGATCGTTCGAGGGTGACACTCCCCAAATTGGTGGGGAAACTAAGGGAAACACCAGTCAAGAAGAAACGATTAGTGACCGTTGGCGGCCACACCAATGAACGATTGAGGGTGTGGACTGGCGGGAAAATTTTTATTAACTAATTCCATCATTCGCTAGGAAATCTGGAAATATAAAAACAACCACAATTCACAGAACACCGCTCCCCTCCTTCCTCTATATTCACAATTTTCCTGAACTATCATTCGACAAGCCAACGCGGAAATTCATCACGCCCTCAGATATTCCCACTCCTTCGGAACCCTTTAAAAACCGCGACTTGGAGCGGATCGCTCTCTTCCCGCTTTTCATCGCTCCACGCCTTCACGGTCGGGACCATCCGAAGTTGTCAACAAATCTTTTTTATCAGTTAGAATCTGTGCGCGATTCTTACATTTTCGTGTGATTCGACGATCCAGCCTAGCCATTACACTTCTCGACCATCACCAGCGGCCGCTACAATAAAAGTAAGTCCATCTTTATCACTTTTTCCCGCGGTAAACTGGCAGTTTGGTTCGCGACCTCTACATATTTGTCTCATTAAAACACTCCAACATTCCAAATTGGCAAGCAGCCGATTAACTCGGTGAAGCTGCCTTCCCCGATTTCTTCACACTCCGACTTGGCAAGCCGCCGATTAACTCGGTGAAGCTGCCTCCCCCGATTCCACAACATTCTAACCTGGCAAGCCGCCGATTAACTCGGTGAAGCTGCCTCCCCCGATTTCACAACATTTTAACCTGGCAAGCCGCCGATTGATTCGGTGAAGTTGCCTTATCTCAATTCCTCAATTTCTCTTTCATCTGACTCTCTTTTACATAGTGAACCAAACGAACGCCATCCCGAATAGACGAACGAAACGGGCATTGCGACACCATCGGGAGAAATCAAATAAGCGGATTCGTCGCGAAACCTGCCACGCCGAAGAACTCGCGGAGCAATTGATAGAAATAGAACCGAGGCTAGCTAACATCTCGCTACACCAATACGCTACCGCCCTCCGCTCCGCGGCCGACTTTGAAAAACAGTGCACTCCGGAGAACGTGGAGAAGTTCTTTAATCTCGTCCGCCAATTTCCTCGCTCTCCCACTCATCCACCTCCTGGCACCTTCTTCATCAAAAGGAAGTTCAAATCCGACAGCCAGTTTTGGGATCAGATCTCAAAACACCAAATCACTGATACCATCCCTATGTATATTTCCCGTGATCCTCTTCCCTACCTCGTCCCAGTCAAGGCTTTCCGCAGCGCGCACCCTGATCCCCCGCCACACCTGCAACCCGATCCCATCGACATGCTCGCGATCACCAATTTTTTACCCCAATTGGAACAATTGGGTATGTAGATCCAGATTTTCCTTTGTCTGTTGTCATTTAATATATTTCAAAATTTATGTATAAAATTTGTTCTGTTTCTTTTTGTAACCAGTACCTATGTATAAAATTTGTTTTTTTTTTTTACTTCTTGTAATCAGTATCTCAACCCTTTAATGTACACAAAGAAAACATTGTAATTCATTTATTATTATTATTATTAAATTAGTTAACCCGAATTCCGTCTTAATTTCTTTACCCTAAAACTTGATCCCGAGCCATTCCCGGCTCCCTGAGGATCGTACGAGGTCCATCCCTGGTAAAAGAGATTCGGTTCTCTGACCAAAAAACGGACCACCGATAGCGCGGGCGCAGGCAAGGGTAATAACGTCACCGACGCTGACCCGATCCCTGCCCCCTTCACGCGCGTTCGACTCGCGGATCGACCTCACGACGTCGTTCCGTGAGACCAGAAGAGGTTCCGTGCGTCCACCCGAGTTCTCCTCCTCCTGACAAAAGATATTATCTTTCATCCAGAACCACGGACGTAACACCTGCTTAAATATTATTAAATAAAATTTTAACAAATAACTAATTTATATATGACGATATAAATAAAAATATATATCTAGATCGTAAAATATAAAAGAATTATAAAAAATATTTATTAATAAACTGAATTTGAAACGAATGGATTTAATGGATTGAAACTTAATGAAACAAGATTGAAAAACATTTACTTACAAGAAAAAGAAATAGGTAAGAAAGTTATAATATGTATCCTAATTTATTTTGATTCCTTTAAATATTTTAACATCTTTTTCTCTTACAGGTTTACGCAGGTTGCTTTACAATTTTTTTTTCTGATAATCCTGAAAATGTATGATATATATAATTTTGGTACAAGTACGATATGTTTTTATATATTTTTATTAATACGTTTCATTAAGATTATTTTGTTTTGTTAATAATAATAATTAAATATATCATTTAGTTAAATTATTTAAATTAAATAAAATTTTAACAAATACATAATATATGAAATAATATGTACATTAATATGTATCTCCAAAAAATATAGATAAGAAGTAATACAAAGTTATTAGATTTTTACCTATTTGATTTTACCTATATTGATCCTAAAATATGTCAGAATTATTTCAATTTATTATTTTAATAGCATGTGTATATAAAAATCAGAATTTAATTATTCCAAGAGAATTAAAAACATTTGTGTAAATAATGATCATTAAGCCATTATCATTGGTAGTCCTTTTAAGGTATTTTTTCGCAAAATAATTACAAGTTTTCACGACTGGTTCGTGGTCGGGCCCCGCCGTGACGCACACCCTCCCTTCTTATTTTATCATTTATGTTTCTTCTAATTATTAATAAATTTTGCGTAAAGAGAAAAAGAGAAAAAGATGTTAAAATTTAAATTTAAATCAAAATAAATTAGGACACATATTATAACTTTCTTACCTATTTCTTTTTCTTGTAAATAAATTTTTTGCAATCTTGTTTCATTAAGTTTCAATCTGTTAAGTTAAATCCATTCGTTAAATTCAGTTTATTAATTAATATGTTTTACTTAAGATTTGTTAAAGTATTTCAAGATGTTGTTTTATAATTTTTTTTTCTGATAATCCTGAAAATGTATGATACATGTAATTTTGGTACAAATACAAACAATATGTTTTTCTATACTTATATTAATACATTTTCATCGAAAAGATAATTCAGTCTTATTAATATTTAAAATATATATTTCTTATATTTTTTTTCTTATACTTTTATTAATATGTTTCATTAAGATCATTCTGTTTTGTTAATAATAATTAAATATATCTTTTTGTTTGGATTTGATGATATCTTTTTGTTAAATTATTTAAATTAAATTAAATTTTAACAAATACTTAATATATGATAGTAATGTGTACATGTGTGATACATTAATATGTATCTTGATAAAGATATAGATTGGATTATTAGATTGTTACCTGTTTATATATAGATCCTAAAATATGTCAGAATTATATTAATTTTTAATAGTATATATACATGAAGATCAGAATTTAATTATTACAAGGAAATAATTTTGATATACTGTTTAAACAAATATATCATAATATGATTAAGAGTTGCACAACAATCTGTACAGAGCATAGTATTTGAACATTTGTAGCTTTCATTTTTGCAGAAAAGCACAAATGCGTACGTAAAGGACAATAAAATGAAAAATAAAACTTACTGCAACATAATATGCACAAACAAACTGCAAAATAATATGCACAAACTTGAGTTACATTCTGAAACAAATTATCGCGAACTGTCAAACTCGCCGCGAACGTCAACATCATTGGTCACCAATCAACATGCAGAAAAAGAATAAGCATACTATGCAACAGTAGTAAGCAATTTTTAAATATACTGCTAACGCGTCCTTTTCGATGCACGCGTATTTATTACACACGCATATTTATTAATTATATTGATACCCGAGACACTACCGTGTTTACATCAACAATTATCGACCCTGCGAATAAATCAAGTCGATAAGTCAGGGTCAGGACCCTCAGCGAATTGATTCTGATTTATCAGTCTGATAAATCCGCTGAGTCGATAATATTGTTGATAATGACATCTCGTGACAAACGTTGCAGCCGTACAAAGGCGACGACGATAATAATAAGAATGATGATAATGACGACGACGTTTCTTAAAGTAAAAATTTCCAAATCGGACTTTGCGTAGCAATATCTCTGCTTGTAGGGCACGTAGCAAAAAAATAAAAATATTTATATTATGCAAATCGAACTCAAGCTATCGATCAAGCCTACTTAGAACTTGATCGGTTTAGCCGTTATTGAGATTCGATAATTTCGGATGCTCGCATCTCGCCGACTCGCGTAAAGTCACACGGTATCCGTTAGGTCGATAAGATTAATAGTGACATCTCGTGACAGACATTGCAGCCGTATCAAAGAGAAGCCTGAGAGCGGACATGTCCGCGATTTAGCTGTACCTTTATTTTGAAGCCCCTCTATGTCCATAAAACGTAGACATTGGGCTACGTAGCCAATGTCCATGATCCTGTAAGTAATATCCACAATTGCGTAGTTCTCATTCGTGCTACGTTCACAATTTTGTGATTTTGTTCCGTGCTATATGCAGGAGTGAGAGACAGTTAGTTAGATAAAGAGGGACGATCAATGTCTATCCGTTCTTGTCTCACCACCAGCTATTGTTAACCTTGTGGCAATCGCGATAGTAAACACCATGCGAGCTAAAGCGACGATTGTATCGTTAAGAGACAGAAGGTTGGAAGAAACACCCACTTATTTTTATTAATGTATATTCACTAATGCTAAACATATGCACATGCATGAGTATGAATTATAGATAATATTTGCGCGTATTTAATGTTGTACATATAATGATAAATAATAATAATAAAATAAAGATTAAAAGAATAATACAGATGCCTCATAGTGTTATTATTTTCTCATTTACAAGCAATTTGACATGAAAATTGGGATTATTAAAAAATTAAAATAAAAAGTTCTGAATCTTTATGAGTAGGTTTTGTGAAATGTTTTACCAAAGATCTCGTGATTTAGCGGCAACGTGCGCGACTCGCACTCATGAAATCGCTGGTTCGAGTTTCGATGAATAAATTTTTTTAAAATTACGATGCAATTTATACATAAAATAATTGTAATAATAATATATCATACATTCATTTTGTCTCATTTTTTAAAAGTGTGCATTTGTTTTTTTTTGGCTCTCTAAAAATTCATTTTTGGAATTGCTATCTATTAAAAATACTATTTATGTTAATATATAATGCACATTTTTAATAAAAAGAAGGACATGATGTTTAAATCCATGTGCTATATTATTATTACAATTATTATATGTACAGATTGCGTTCTAATTTTAAAAAAAGAAAATAATCGAGGCTCGAACCAGCAATCTCGCGAAAACGAGTCACGCATGCTGTCATCAAACCACACGATCTTCGGGCAAACGATACACAAAACTTCCTTATAATATTTTTGTATAAAAAAATTTTTTTAAGTTTTTTGTTATACAAGTTATAAAAGTTATAAAAGCTATAAAAGTTATAAAAATTAGTTATAAAAATTATATATGTTAGTCTCTCTGACAAGGCTATTTGGCTTTCTTCTACCTGTGCCTTTTCCTTTGTTTCTACTCTTGTATCTTCCTCTGGATCTTCCTCTTCTTCCTCTTCCTCTTTCTATTCCTGTTCCTCTTCCTCTTCCAACTCCCGCAAATGTTGCAAAAATAATATTTTGTAAATCTCTTCTCTGAAATAAAACATAAATTTATTTTCTAATTGATTTTATATACATAAATTGTAATCAATTGTATAATTAATATCTTTATAATTATTGTCCATTTTATTATTATTATTATATATTTATTAGATTATAAAAAAAAATATATATATACATAGTCGAGAGTTACAGTTATTATTATAATGTCAGCCATCGTCATCGACATCGCTATCGATGCTGTCACCCCTGTGGCCACCGTCGTCGGCACCATGGCCACCGTCGTCGGCACTGTGGCTACCGTTGTCGTTGTCAATACCGCTCTTGTTGCAATCGTTGCTTCCTTTTTTTTAACTAAAAAAACACAAAATGTATAATAATATAAAAATAAGAAGTATGTAATATAAGAATAAGGATATATAATTATGTATAAATTCTATATAAAAAGATTTTTATACGAGATAATATTTATAACTGTATTTATTATGCTGTTTTGATCTCACGTGTTCGCATTTGCGACTAATCTTGGAATATGACCGAAAGATAGAGCGCTTATACTGCGTCTTGCATTGTTACTGTGCGCCCTATTTCTAATGTTTTTTTTCTGAGCGGACTTAAGCTATAGACAATAACAAAAACAAAACAGCGCGAGAATGTTAACGATGAAGCTCACGTAAACCGGCTGGCGCATTAAACAAGACAGTTCGACAGTGTACTTCGTTGACAGTGTACCTTCCTTCTTTCCTAGCGTATATTAATTCCTTAAATTGTGTATCAAATTCATTTTTTTATTACAATTATTTTTATTCTTTTTTGTATTGTATTAGTATAGTAATACTTCTCTTCGTGCAACAAATCAGTTTTTGGTTGCACTAATTTATTTCAGTTTTTTTTTTGTTTATTTCTCCAGTAGTGCAATAAATCAGTGTTTGACTGCATTAATTTATTTCAATTTTTTTTTGTTTATTTCTCCAGTAGTGCGATAAATCAGTTTTCGATTGCACTAATTTATTTCTTTTTCTTAAATAGTGCAATAAATCAGTTTTCGGTTGCACTAATTCATTTTTTTCTCAAATAGTGCAATAAATCAGTTTTCGATTGCACTAATTCGTTTTTTTTATTTCTCAAACAGTGCAATAAATTAATTTTTGGTTGCACTAATTTATTTCAGTTTTTTTTTGTTTTTTTGTTTCTCCAGTAATGCAATAAATCAGTTTTTGGCTGCACTAATTTATTTCATTTTTTTTTTGTTTATTTCTCTACTAGTACAATAAATCAGTTTTCGGTTTCACTAATTTATTTGTTTTTTTTTTTTGTTTATTTCTCCAGTAGTGTAACAAATCGGCTTTTGGTTGCATTTATTAATTTCAGTTTCAGTTTATTTTCTTTTTAGTTTCTTTTATTTGTTTGTATTTCTTTTTTGTGTTATATACAACAATTAAAGCAAAAATAATAACAATGAGTCAAAGCTGTATGGAAACCGTTTATGATAAATGCATACAAACTGTCGTAATGAGAGATATTCAACAGGAGCACATCTACAATATTTAGATTTCCTGTAGTTACTGATGCAAGATGTCAATTGTGGATACGCAACAGCGATAAGTTCTTTATCCTATTTGTAATATAAAGTGCTGGAAATTTATTTAAGGGAAGTTGTAGATATTTATTAAATATAAAGATATATGATAGATATATGAAAGAATAGAAAAATTAATTTTTTGCATTAATCATTCTTTGTCTTCTACTTTTCTCGTGCCTTTTTTCTGAATCTGTGTAATTACTTTTTGAATTAATTTTTATTGCTTTCGAAAGAACAAAAAGAACAATTAAATAATAAAGTATTATAAAGACTTAATTAAAAATAAATTATAAAATTTAAAAATTAATATCTTGTCTCATAATTTTCAGAAAATATTGCATTGGAAATATGGTCGGCCAATTCCTTACGTCGTGCTGGTCTATGTGCAGATCACTTCAGTCCAAGTTCCTTCAAGGGAAAAGACAAGAAAAAATTAAAATGAGATGCTGTTCCCATCAAATTTAACGACTGCTTACAACAGGAATTGGAAATAAGACATTCAGATACGAGACAAAGCAGGCAAAATATTACTTTTATAGACATACTGGCAGGCATAAATATGGAAAATAATGAAAATAATTTAGAAATAGCATCTGTAAATTTCAACAATCAATCTGTTAAAACGTATCATCCATCACGATCAAATTTCGATATTTTGGAGGAAGAGGAAAATAATGGAATGGGTTCATCTAGAATTTCCGATAAATGATAAATTTAATACGTGTGACACGGCACCTGTTAGTAATACAATAATACATACATGTAATGCAAGTAAAAAATCATATTTCTCAAATAATAATCATTGATCTTTTAAAGAAAGAAATTGATCATTTGCGTAGTATAATAAAACTACTAAAATGTCGTTTGCGTCATACTCGAAAAGTATGTAGAAAAGTAACAAAAAAGAGCAACAAAAGAATTCTAAAAAATTTGATAGATTTACATCTTGTTGCTAAGGCAATTATTAATTTAACTTCATGAACCAAAAGCGCCATATTCTCAAGAAAAGAAAAATCTTTCGCAGCAATTATTTTGTGGCGACTCGCGGGAGTCACGCACCGCGTGCCACGCACTTGTCGCGGGCCGCAACGCGACGCAGGAAGAAATAACTTTCTCGTAATTAGAATTACTAAACGGTATAGCTAGACAAACATTCGCCGATTCGACACTCAATATCGAGCTCTCTGTGCTGGCAGAACTAGAGAAAAGGTTTTTTGTCCGACGACTGAAAAGTCGCTTCCTCCTCCTCGCCAACCGAAAGGTCAGTCTCCTTGTTCGACTGCAAAGTCGCCTCTTCGTCGACCGTAAAGTCGCTTCCTCGCCGGCCGCAAGGTCGCTTCCTCGTTGACCGAAAGGTCGCCTCCTTCAGGTCGACTGAAACACGTCGCCATTCCTCTTCCAGAGTACACCTTTTTGACGCGAGGGCCAAAAGGAAACTCATCCGGGATCTCTTCGGGAACTCCTTCTCTGCCGCCAGTTTCACCATCATCCTCTTCCGACGAAGCGGCGGAACCTCGTGCATACCTCTGCGATTTTCTGACAAACCCCTGATGCCGGGGAAGTCCCTCAATCTTCGTCGCAAAGCCACACCCGAGTGGCGACTCATCCCACTTGACCTCCCGGAACCATCTCTCCGGGACACTCGGGTCTTTCCGATAGAACCATCTACACCGACGACATCGGAAAGTTCCGCAGAGTCTCAGCGCCACAAAGGCGGAAACGGATCTCGCCATCGGCGTCGTGAAAAGCGCCTAGCTTGATTTGGGCAACCCGGGCCTTAGCCGCCCGTGTCCTATCGAGATAGACCCTAAGAGAATCAAAAAACAATTCAAGGAGGACGACGAGGGTCAAGAGACGACGAGAAGGAAAGGATTTAACGACTGCAACAGACGGATAGAGACGCGAAATACGACCATCCAGGATCTGTCGCATTATCAACCAATTCGAGAGAAAATTTACACGTACATACGGCAGACATTCACAAACACTCACGCACACACCCAACCACTTGCTTTGTAAATACACACACACTTTTATTCTTTTGAAATATTTCTTACAACTTTTATTCTCCATCACATTAAAAAAATCACACGTAACGCACGAGTGGTTCGGACTTTGTAAATATTGTAAATATTTTAAAAGGCATAAATAAACATAATTTTGGTAATTCTGTTGTGCTCGAACCGTAAACCTTCACACAAATATCTATCACGACAATCCTCGCACAATCACACTTGCAATACAGCGCATATTCAATATACACTCGCAATCACTCAATCAACTGACTATCACATAATCATAATTTTATTATTCAGCTTCTGCATTGCGCCGCTTACGATAGGCAGGATCATTGGAAGATGGCATGAAGAAATATCAAATGATGCCAGAGTTTTGTGATTTCATATTTTCAAAACTGCAGGAGAAAATTACAAAGTTACCTGCAGAAGAAAGAGTAAACTCTGAAATGGGACAAGATATATATAAAACCATATGAAGAATATTCATTTTATTTAGATCAAATAGAAGGACTTATAGATCTTGCCTTTAGGAAGAAAATACGAAAGAACTAAATGTGTTTTCGTCTTTTGCTTAAGTAGTATTAACATGCATCATCCATGGTGTCAGCCATTGATATATTTTCTCCCAGGTAAATGCATGAAAACGGATGAAATAATATTTTTATTGAAAGAATGTTTGGGTAAATTCAGCAAAACATGTCGATGTTAGAATTGTAATATGTGATCAAGGTTCAGGTAATTAGAGTGCCTATAATCAACTTGCCTATAATCAACACTCTGATGTACACTCTGATAATCCATATTTTATATACAATGAAAAAAAATATTACGCTTCGTTTGACTTTCCACATTTAGTTAAACAATTAACGCTAGCTAAGAAAACATAAATATCTATATTGCGATAAAGAAGCAATAGTATTGTTATGCCTGCGGCAGTCTCTATCCACGCACTCTTTCGCGTCACCGTGCACATGTGCAATCTGAAGAAAACCAAGCTCGGCAAAGAACAACACTTCTTTACAAAACACGAAGGCTTTATTAAAAACAACGGCTTTATCGGAACAATTTCAGAAATTCAGCAGACACACGTATACGCAAGTCACAACGGCACGTAGAACAACCACATAACAAACACTCCGTTGCCCCCGGAGAGCGCTTCACTTTTTTTCCATATGGCGGCTCGACTTCATTCGGCCGCTGAAGATTCGCGCGGGTATAACACTGCCCTCCCTCTTCTATATTGTCGTCCCGACAATCCTCGTTCAACGTTTTCTCTCTTAACTGCAATTTAGGACTCTCTTCTTTGTCTGCAATTCTCAGGATACCAAATTCCAGGATGTTCTCCTGCCCTACCCTGAATTGTTGCTACAGGCTATCGGGCTTCATCCTTCTGGTTCCAAAATACAGGAAGTTTTCCAATCAACAATCTTTAGGAAGATGGCCAGTTTTCCTGCCGTCGATTCCAGGACTTAATTTCCTAATTTCCAGTCTCTCTTCCCTGTAGCTCTTCTCTTGGAGAAAAATCTTGCGAGCTTCTCTCTTCTTTCAGAGACTTGCGAGCTTCTTTCTTCTGGAGGGAAAAAGATAACTTTTTCTCCTTCCTGATGTTCGCCTCTTCTTTCCGGAATGTTCCTCTTCACCTTCGGACGGGGGGAGGGAGAAATGACTTCTAGGGACTCTGCGTGCTTCAGCACTCCCCAAGTTCTTGTCTCAACATTTGCCTCTCGGAAAAACTCTGATTAAAAAAACTGAGAGTGAAGCAGTCTTCTCTTCTCCAGCGCAGAATGTCCAGATATTCGAACAAAAGTTCCTAGAGATTCTTTCTTACCGATTGACTTCTTCCAGGATGATTTCCGCTGAATCCGCTTCTCCCCTTAAAATAAATAAACTCACGCAGCAACAAAGCAAAAATATAACTTTAAAAATGATAAAAAGGCTACTCTTTTAAAATTCAATGTTTCCCTTTCTCGGACGGGAAGAACAATCAACTTCTCCACAGACTTCAATAAAAACCTCGTTTGAATCAAAATCGCCTTCCCGAAACGGAATTTCACCCATCTAAACAAAACCCTTCTAAACAGACTCTACTTTCCGGACACTTAGAAGAAACTTCGAAAATTACAAAACTCCCTAAACTATCGATTTCCCTTCTATCTAAATCCGAAACATCGAAGCCCGTGCCAAATTCGAAAAACGTTTGCGCGTCCGACAATTATTCCGTGTCAAAAGGGAAATAAACGTAAAAGTATTTTCTTTAACTTAAAACTGCACAAATGCGAATTAACAAAACAAAATTTTTTATATAAGTGGAAAGAATGAAACAATTTTCGTCTGACCTGGCACTAGCGCTGATATTCAGTCGTAGCTCAACCCGTTTCTCCGCCGAAATCACGTTTATCTCTAGTATTATTAAAATTTTCTTCCCGCAATATCAATTATTTTTGCTCTCTCGATAGCTGCTCTCAGCGAGGTCCAGTTGGAGAGTCCTTTTTACATAACCTCTAGTCAACGCAGAAACGAACTTCGCGCAAGCAATTTTATTCCAAATCGCGTGTGTATACTTCGGATATGCTAATCGCGATAGCGTTTCGATTTCAGAACCGAACGTTGTCAGATCCTCACCAAATTTTTGTTTCCTATTCGTAAATAAAGAGTAATATGTCTGAGACAAATGTACCTCGCCGAAATGCAATTCTAGTCTGACTCTCAATTCCGCGAAACCGAAATTCTCTTCCTCGCGTATTCCCTCAAGAACCGAACGCGCCTTTCCCCTCAAATATGAAGCTACGCGACGGCTTTCGTGGCATCATTCCAGTGATTCACCCATGCAATTAACTCGAATTGCGAAAAGAAACTCTCGCAATGGAACTCCCCGTCATAAAAATCGAGCTTTAACTTATAGCCAATCTCCGCGTGTTCGCGCGTGATATTTTCCAATGCGACTCTATTAATGGAAGGACTTATCTGTATTGCTTTTTTAAGCTGTTGAATTTTCTCATCGCGCTGTCATAATTGCGCTGCGAATTTAATTTCTCTGCGCGACGATTCTTCCCTCAGCAGATGTACTTACTCAATGACAGCCTGCAAAGTCGACGCCAATGTCGCCGCTTTCGGCAACTCCTGATCAGGCCTTTTCCTCAAATTAGTTGTTGAAGCCATTGCTATTTACCATTGCCATCAAAATATTGCCGTGGTATCCCGGACGAACCCCCAAAAAATGTTATGCCTGCGACGATCTCTACGCACTCTTTCGCGTCACCGCGCACACGCGCAATTCGAAGGAAACGAAGCTCGGCAAAGAACAATACTTCTTTACAAAACACGAAGGCTTTATTAAAATCGGAACAATTACAGAAATTCAGCGGACATACGTCCGTACGCCGCAAGTCACCGCGTAGAACAATCACATAAACAAACATTCCGTTGCCCCTGAAGAGCGCTTCGCTTTTTCTCCATATGGCGGCTCGACTTCACTCGGCCGCTGAAGACTCACGCGGGCATAACAGTATCAATACACAATGTACAATATCCAGAAATCGAGTGTCTTATTAATCCACCCACAAAGATAATTAAGTCAATAGAAAATTAAATAAGTGCAAATGATACAATGATTACGAAATAACATGGTTTATTGATAATGCTGCACAAGGAGGATCAAATTTATTATCTCATATTACAGAAGCGCATATTTATCCTATCATTTTTGAAGCAATGAACGTCAAAAGAGCATTTCAATTATTTAGTAATAAGTTTGCAGCAGCAATAAGAACAGCGGGCTATGCAAAGAATTGCAAACTATTACATGGGAAGCGACGGCAAATTTTACAGAATGCATGAACATTATTGACGCTTGTAATTCATACAGTTATAATATAAAAATTGGTGGAAAACGATTATTATCTGATAAAAATCGTGACATTGAAAATTTATTAAGAGAATTTGTTACATGATGCTCGAGATGGTCAATGTCGCCTAACCAAATATTAAAAATTCCATGTTTAAACGGATTTTGCTTGATACAAACTATTTTGAATACATATTACATATTAAAAATAGAATATGAAATGTTTGAACTTGCGACAGGATTGTGCAATCAAGATTCTGTAGAACATTTATTTTCGAAATTAAGGCAACAAAGTGGATTTAATCCTAATCCTACCGCAAGAATGGTCCGACTTTTTTTGAGATACATATTACGTGCGGTATTGCTTCCATCATTTGTGTGGATATATCCACACAAATGATGGAAGCAATGTACAATGTCCAGAAGCCGAATGTCTTATTAATTCACCCACAAAGGTAATTTAGTTAAGTCAATAGAAAATTAAATAAGTGCAAATAATATTTTTGTACAAAATAACATCGATCCCGAAGACGAATTTTTTGCTGATGATATTATTGAAGAGTACAATAATATCGAGAGATACGGTCGTGGCTCGTCGCCGAGTGTAAGTGTCAGCGCTTTACGAGCGTGAGATCGGCCGTGTCTCTTTACGCGAGCCTGCGAGTTGCTAAGTATCAAGATTATCGGATCTCAATATCGGTTGAACCAATCAAGTTCTGAATAGGCGCAATCGATAGTTTGGATTTAAATTATATAATAAAAGTGTTTTTAATTTTTTTTTTACGTGTCCTGTGAGCGGAGATATTACAATTCAAAGTCCGATTCTAGAAATTTACTTCAAAGAAATGTCGTCGTTATTATTATTATTGTTGTCATTATTATCATCGTCGTCTGTATGGGCTACGGTTGCAATTTTCGCCACTACAGCGGCGCTAGCAATCAATCTTTCGGAGTGATGTACGCATATGAGAGCGAGCAAGACAGTGAAAGAGCAAGCGAGACAGCGAAAGAGCGAGCGAGACACGAATTTTAATATTTAAATAAATATATATTAATAATAATAATAATAAAATAAAATAATGAATACGACTTGTGTAATGCGTAAGTTGATTTGAGTATGCAAACGATCATTATTTCAAAAGATCATTATCGTAAAGTTAAAAATGTTCATGGATATTGTCAAAAATGATTATTTCCGTTCAAGAATCAAATGAAAAAGACCCACAAAATACTGATTGGGTTTTGCATGGTTTTCAAAATATAGATAAGTTTTCCTGCTATGCAAATGCCGTTTTATAATGTTTATTGCATATAAATGTTATCAGAAAGCATTTATTTAATTATGAGTATAAGTTAAAGTATAAGATATTTTAAATTTATTTAGGCATCGATATGACATAGAATGAATAATTTGAGTACTTATGATATACGACAATCTTTATAGAAGAATATTTTTCGGCTCCCATTAAACAAGATCCATTCGAATTTCTTATTGCTCTTTGTACAAAATATGATTATCTCAAAAATCTAATACAGCATCAAATTACTTCTACTAATCGATGCAAATCCTGTGGTTATACAAAAGTTATCATTGATAATAATTTATTTCTTTCTATTTCTATTAAAAATTTGTATAAAAAGAGTTACAGTCTGAATGATTTATTAAATACATATATATATATATTCATATTGGTGTCAGTTATATAACAAATTATGTAAATGTTATGGAAAAAATAATATACTATTTAAAAATAAATTAACATCGACAAAAGAAATACTTGATATTTGTTTAATTATTTTTTCATTAGAGGAAATTAAATTAATAAAGATATCACAGAAATTTAATTTATATACTATATCAAATAAAAACATAACTAAAATATTAATAGCATAACAGCAGTATAAAGTAATAAATGCTATATTTCATCATGGTACAGATATTGAGAAAGGTCATTACACAAGTATGTGTAGAGAAGGAAAATCTTGGATTGAAATTGATGATGCACAAGTTAAGAAAAAGCAATGGCTCAGAGGTGCTAAAGATATTTATATATTATTTTTACAAGAAAATTTAAATAAAAATATATAATAAGCAGCATAATATAAAAATATAAATGCAAATTTTACATAATATATTTTCAAATTTTCATAAATAATTTTTGTACAAAAGTTTACTTCAAACTAAATTTGCTTATATTTCATTGCATAAGTTATTTGTATATTATATATAATAAATTTATTAAAGGCAATCATAATTTTATAGTAAAGAATTGTATCGTCTTTTATAATGTCTGTCAATATTTAATTTTATTTATACCTTATTTTTATTTGCAGAAGCTTTTACAATTTCTCCATTTTTTTTTATGTAGCACCGACATATACAGTTGTACAGAATTTATCATCATGTTATAATGTAATCATGTAGCAAAAAATGAAAATGTATATATTGTTTATAAAATGCTTAACACAACAAAATAAATGATATCACAACAAATTTACTTTTTATAAAAAAGTAAAAAAGTCGCCAAGTGTACACGCAGTGTGTACGTGAAAGATTATTACAAGTATACGCGCAGTGTGTATGTAAAAACTCAAGTATATATCTTTGCACCAAAGATCCAAATATTATATTACAAAATTACATCATTTTACTGATGTTCAAATAATATATAATATTCAGCTATACAAATAATATGTATTATTTGTATAAAAGATTTAATATCAAAAAGTGGCTCTAAGTTATAGTTATAATTACGTTATCTCAAAAGTCCAATATACAACTGCTTTTAAAAAATAAAACCCATGTGATCTTTACCCACGTATCTTTATATTCCCATTAAAGCCTTCTTATTCTAACTCAAATGACAGTAGTTCTAATTCTTTTAAAAAAATAATGATATCATGAAATTGCATCACCTAACTTAATTCAAACAATATGTATTCAATCTAAGTGATATATTTCTTAAATAATACCATGTATACCATTTGTATAAAAGATTTGATATCAATAATTGGCGCCAAGTTATATAAATTATTATATTTCAAAGTTTCGAAAAATAAGACCTAATAATTATATCTATAAAGAATTTGATGCTTCATATAACAATAACGTTTCATTAAATGTATTAAACACTGAACATATATTTTCTAACTAATAACTATTAGAATTCCAAAACAGTTTCAATATTGCACGATATATATAATTGTACTATTCTGCCACGCATTCTGTTATATATTTTAAATAAAGCGATATATTTAGATAATAATACATAGTAATAATAATACATATTATTAAAAATATAGAGCGATTTTAAAATCAAACAGATATATAAAAACTTGGCGTACTCGAGTCGCATTAAAACTACTTTCAATCATTGTGTCATAGGTGAATAGACAGTTTTCTAAATTCAAATAATAGATTTTAATATTTTTTATTTATGTCCTTGTACTTACTTTTATATCAATACTGATTAAATTAAATTAATGACTCTATAAAATTAATTAGTAACATATATTTATTTATTATTAATTAATTTTTTATTACGTATATTTGTTTCCAAATTTGAAAAGTAATATTTACAGAATTGATAGTAAAAATAAGTAATATATTTTAGATTATTAGAATAAAATACAATAAAAACATATATATATATGTTTTATATATATATATATATATATATATATATATATATATATATATACTCGTATATGTAAACCGAGGTATGTTAAGAAATAACTTGAAAAAGAAAACGTGCTTTACTCGGCGAGGCAGAATCTTCGCGCCTAATATAAACTATATTAAATCTAGTAACTTCATATAATATAATATCATAATATCAATTGAATATATTAACAGAAACATTCAAAATATCAATCATTCAAAGTATAAATCATAATTGATAAGTGTGTAGAAAGTGACAGACAGTGCAATAACAGGTTAAAAAAATATATTTAAAAAGATTTATAATATCTATTTAAAAAAAGGTATGAATATATATATATATATATACGAGGGTTATCTGAAAAGTTTTGAGCCTTAACATGAAGATGACGTTACTCGTCAAAACCATTCTAGTACTACAATAGTATATGCTTTGAAAGACTTTTGTGAAAATTTCAGCCATTTTGGGCGCTCAGTTGTTGTTTGACAGTCGTTTGTGTCAGTCGATGTCAGTGTTTTTGTAAAAATGGAAAAAATTGAATATCGTGCCGTGATTAAATTCTTATATTTGAAAGGTAATACGCCTGCGCAAATTAAAATCGAGACGCTGTTTACGGGGACTCTGCCCCATCATTTGCCACCGTAAAAAGATGGGCAGCTGAATTTAAACGTGGTCGTACCAGTTTGGCTGATGATGAGCGTTCGGGATGGCCAAAAACTGCGACCACTGCTGATAACATCGAAAATGTGCACCAAATGGTACTGGACGACCGTCGAATCAAGGTTAGAGAAATAGCAGAGACTATGGGCATATCGAAAGAACGCGTTTGTCATATATTGACTGAAGAATTGGATATGCGCAAGCTATCCGCGCGTTGGGTGCCGCGCTTGCTCACTTTGGACCAAAAACGAATTCAAATGAACATTTCCAAGGCCCTGTTGGAGCGGTTCAAGCGAAACGAGTTAGATCTTTTGCGTCGATTCATAACTGTAGATGAAACTTGGATCCACCACTACACTCCAGAGACAAAAGAACAGTCAAAACAGTGGACTGCAAAGGGTGAACCTGCTCCGAAAAAGGCGATGAAGACGATTTCATCAGCTGCAAGGGACTGCAAAGGGTGAACCTGCTCCGAAAAAGGCGATGAAGACGATTTCATCAGCTGGGAAGGTAATGGCGACTGTTTTTTTGGGATAGTCACGGAATTGTGTATATCGACTATCTTGAAAAAAGTAAAACAATAACGGAAGCGTATTACGCATCACTTGATAAGCTGAAGGCAGAAATTGCAAAAAAATGGCCGCATTTGAAGAAGAAGAAAGTGCTGTTCCATCAAGACAACGCACCTGCTCACATTTCGGCAGTCGCCATAGCCAAAATTCACGAACTGCACTTCAAATTGGTTGACCATCTACCGTATTCACCAGATCTGGCCCCCACCGACTTTTTTCTGTTTCCTAAGCTTAAAGTTTCGCTTGGAGGACAGAGATTTTCATCGAACGAGGAGGTCATCGCATACGTAAACGCCTATTTTGCGGAGCAAGACGCCAACTACTATTTGGACGGGTTAAAGAGGTTAGAGTATCGATGGGAAAAGTGTATCGACTTAAAAGGAGATTATGTTGAAAAATAAAACTATATTTGACCGAAAAAATACTTATTTCTATGTTAGGCTCAAAACTTTTCAGACTACCCTCGTATATATATTTTTTTTTATAGCGGCACGTAGTTAGAGATATAATTTGAATTTTAATTCGTTTAAAGATATAAATTTATAAAGTATGTTCTACTTTAAATCAATTAAATCATTATTTTTTATTTTTACAGATTTTTTTACAAGCAATTAACCAAATATAAATATAAGCCATAAGCCAAGTTAAGTAGCAGCAAAGTTTAATCTGCGTAAGTAATATATCATATCATAATGATTTTTTTATTAAAAAAGTAAAAAAAGTTGCCAAGTGCACATGTAATGTGCAAAAGTAAATTTATGTTAAAAAAATTAGATGCATACATGATTTTAAATAAATAAATAAATAAATAAATCGAACTTATTCCATTTGTTAGAAATTCGAACTTAAATGCAGATCTGTTAACCAGCAAGAATAAACTTATGTTAAAAAATAAGATGCTCCGGCATACATGGTATTAAATTATTCCTTTCCTTTTGTTATTTTAAGATATCAAGTAGCCAAATCAGGTGCTCGTTCCGTTTGGCAGAAATTTTAAGAGTTTACTCTAGCTGATGACAGATTAACCGACATATAAGTTTGAATTTTTGTTAAACGGAAGAAGTACTTGACTCGACGATTAGATATTTGAAATAAACTTAAAAAAGAAATAATTTAATGTTACATATGCCAGAGTACTTAGTTTTTAACATAAGTTTATTCTTGATAGTCGACAGGTTGGCATATAAATTCGAATTTCTATTAAATCTAGAATAAGCATCTAATTCGGCAACTTGATATTTTAATTTTAAAATAACGCTATAAAATAAAGAAATAATTTAATATTACATACAAAGTGTTACGTATCTTTTTATTTCAATTAAAGAATCTTCTAACCCATATGATAGTAACTTTAATTCTCTTTAAAAAATAATAATATAAATTTGTCTAACTCAATTCAAATAATATTCCCAATTCAAGCTGATAATAGCTTTCATTTTGTCTTAATATATATGTGTATATAATAATTTTCTTTTTTTATTTAATAATACATTTCGCTTATTGTGTAAAACCAAAGTGATACGTATTTTTTTATTTTTATTGAAAAATCTTCTATCCCAAGTGATAGTAGCTTTAATTTTCTTTAAAAAATAATATAAATTTGCGTTGTTTAACTCAATTTTATAATTATTTAATAATATATTTCGCTTATTGTAGTTTTTTAAATCTACTGCACACTGTCTGTCTGTAAACAGTAGCAGCATTTACATCATTTGAAAAATTTGTTGTAAGTATATATACATATATATATATATATATATATATATATATATATATATATGTATATATATATATATATATATATATATGTTCTGATATTAATTTTTGAAGTGATTCATTGGACAAATTTCATAATTTCAAGTATTCTATTTGCGATACATGGTCACTTAATATTGGCTATCTAAATAATACATATAGGTTGAAGATAAAAAGAAATACTGGAATTAAAAATTATTTATTATCGAGGAAGGCCTCATGCGATAGTAAAGTTATCGAAAAATTTGTAGTTGACGAAATATTTTATATTTTATTATACTATATTTTAACATAAAATATAAAATATTAAGTAATTAATTTTTTGTATTTTAATACTTTTATACAAAATAATGAGATAAATCAATTGGTCATTGGTATTAACCAATTTTTGCTTTAAGCATTTTTTTCTATTTCCAAAACTATGAGTGTTATTCAAGTTGATCTAGCATAATAAGATGTCATATTTACAATCATTTAATAAAAATTCAAAATAATTTTAAAAAAGAAAAATAAATATAAAGAAACAATATTAATTATTAAATAAGAAATTTGACGATAAATCATTAAATCATCTTATAAAAATAATAAATGAATTATATTACATAAATATTTTTCTTTTATAGGTCAAATCAGATAAAGCAAAATAATATTATATATCAGCTTCGGCGCTGTATATCGGCTGCCATAATATATATTTTCTGTTTGGCGCTGTATAACGGCTGCCTTAATTTTCTGCTTAGCGCTGTATAACGGCTGCTATAATCGCTGATATATAGTACAATTAATTTAGATTAAAGAGAGAAAATGTTTATTCACAAAAAGAAACTTATGACTTTAATGCCTATAGATAAAAATATAATTATTAATGGTGAATGGTTGACATACATGTGGAACATTTCCATCATCTATTACGAAATTATTTTGAATATACACCTGTTGAAACATGGCGAATACAATGTCTCGAAATAATACAACCTACACTGATAAATAAAAAACATATACAAATATTACACAGTTCATCTGATCCATATGATGGACATTGGATATATAGTTACTATGATACTAAAAATATTTTTATATATGATTCATTAAATGGTACAAAATTACATATACATTATGAACAATTCTTAAAAAGATTATTTCCAATATAACTTTGAAAAAAATAGTGCAGTTAAGTTTCCTGTTGTGCAACGTCAACCAAATAACAATGATTGCGGTGTTTTCGCAATAGCTTTTGCAGTTTTCATTGTTATTTAATATTAAACCAGAAAAGGTAAAATATAATCATAGTTTAATGCGCTTACATTTGTTAAAAATTTTAGAAACTAATATAATTGAACATTTTCCTCAAGATTCACATAATGCTGTAATAAAAGTGTTGCCATTAGCAGTAATTAAAGACAGAGAAGCTAGAGCAGCTTATATGCGTTCAATACGTCAAAGTGAAAAAAAGTATATTACCAAAGATAAAGAATGTTTGGAAAGTAAACGTGCTAAAAAGCGGCGTCAATTCAATGAAAATCTAGAAAATAATCGTACTAAAAAGCGCTGCCTATATAATAAAAATCTAATAGATAATCGTGCTAAAAAACGATGTCGATATCAAAATATTGAACATAATCATATTAAAGATCGACAACAATATACAAACAATCGTTTAAAAATATGTGAACAAAAATGCATGCGTTATGTTATAAATAAATAATCTGAACAATATAAACAAAAAGTTTTAGATCCTAATAAAAATGGCTCTAATAATAATAATAAGCGATATTATCTAAAAAAAAACTGCTAAATCTGTAGTTGCATTAAAAAAACTTGTACAAAAAATTATTAAACGATATGAAAAATTTAGATGCAAAAATTTTATAAAAATTTCTGGTAATTTAGAAACATTTATAAAAAATATTGCAAATAAACTTAATATTAAAGAAGATATTAAAAAACATTTACAAGCCGAGAAAATCGTATGTTGAAGCATGTACATCAGAAATAATTACGTTCGTAGTATGTACAAAATATTAACTATACTTAAAAAAAAAATCAGAAGTATATTTAACTTTGGTTAATAAATGTTCTACAATTGAAGAAAAATATACGCATTATACGCATTATGTGGAATGTCTAGACATACGACTTCATAAGAAAATTATTTTATAGAATCTACATATGAAAAAATAATTTTACCGAAATCATTAATAATAAATACAGAAGGATAAGTCGTAAATGTGTTACCTTTAATAGCAGCACGAGCGAAAAAGTCGTGGTTGTGCGATACATCATGTAAAATTAATGAGATTTTAATTGATAAATATCAAAAAATTCTTGAAAATATAAATATATGCACTTTAAAAAATATATCAAAATTAATACAATGTATTCATAATTGTACATCTACCATAAAAACTTCAGGTAAAAGATTGGGTCATCCGTATAGATATTATATCGATTTAATAACTAATTGTAAAGCAATGTTTCTGCCAATTCAACTATTATCTCCGCATTTTCCCTAAATAAGATATATTAGACGCTTAATATATAGACTTACACATTTTTATCGAAAAATGTTAGAACTTGATACGGCATTAACTAGCGCTGATTTAGATATTGAATAAAATTATTACTTCAGCACAGGAAAAAACAAATATAAGTACATATAAGTATCAAAATTTTGACACTGTTTTGAATGAAGACAATATTATTTCTAAATATTATAGTGCGTTTAAAGCGTTCACTGAACGTTCAATGAATACGCCACAATATGTTTGCGTATCATATGAGAGACTTTGCTATAAAAGAAATATTTCTGAAGTTAGTAAAGTTCAATCAAAAATAGATATTTCAGCATGAAGAGATTTAATGGTATATGTTAAACACAAAAGTATTAATCCATAGTATATATGCAATTATTGTTACCGAAAATTTCATCAAGGTTTACTACCTGTTTATTGCATTATGAATAATCTTATGGCAGATAATGTACCTGAAGTGATACTTCTTTGAACACATTCGAAAAAATTCTTATACAGAGAGCTAAAGCAAACGGTCCTTAAAATGGGAACTGTTATGAATAAAAAATTGCCTCACAAACAAATGATACCAAAAGTAAAAGGAAGAACATTTCATTTGCCACTTCCTTTACAAGAAACGTTAAACAAATTGTGTTCCAATACTAATACATTAAATATAAATCATGAATTATATGTCTTAGTTAGAAGTATTCCCATAAAATCGAAAATTATTTGGGTGAATACTGAGAAAGTATTTGACGCTTTGAAATGGTTAAAAAGTAATAATTTGTTATATTCTCATTTATTTTACCAAAAGTATATAACGAATTACAATTGAAAAAATTAGACAATCCGGAATTTTACTTAGAAGAAGAAATTGATACAGTAAATAATCGTGAATTATTACATAATTCAAAATCTGAAATTCAAAAAAAAGAAAATGTAGAATCTATAACGGAAGATCAACATAAAGCAATGTTAACACAGATTACTGATGAAATTAATGAATATTATAACCAATATATTATATATCCTTTGTACAAAAAAAGAATTAATAAAAGCGCAACAGCTTTGTATCAGATGTTAAAAGTTCAAGAATTGCTCTTAGATAATCGTGAAAAATATTTAGATTTATTATGTTTTCTAGATTTATATCCTTTTGGCATTAATGGACAACATGAAACCAGATCGGTTAAACTTAATGAACATGAATTTATTAAATGTCACTTGACATCAAAACACTCTCAATATATAATAGATTAAATCAACAGTACTTATTTTATTTATTAAATAATGCAAATATTCGTCAACTAAGTCGTGGAATTTATCATAAAATGAATGTAACTAACGTCTTCGTTATACAGCTGAAAAATATTTAGAAGCAATATCAAAAGAACTTTTGGAATCTAATTTGAGTACAATATTTTCTGCTTTGAGAAATACGGAACAATATTGGCGTAAATCGAGAAGTGATTTAAATTGCATGATACAATATTATGATCCTGCAACTTGGTTTTTAACACTAAATCCGAGCGAATGATTGTGGGAAGATTTAGGCGAGTATCTTCGAGTAGTAAATAAAGAAAGCAATTTTCCTACATCATTATCTATTAGTGCACTTGATGTTATAGATCCAGTATCAACATCAAGATTTCTGGATAATAAGTTCCATACAATAAGTTCCAATACTTGATTTTATTTGTTCAAAAGATCATCCGATCGGAGAGGTTGCACATTATTTTTGGCGACGAGAATATCAAGGAAGAGGAATACATTTTCATATATCAATTTGGATAAAAAATGCGCCGATTCTTGGGGAATCTTCTAATGAAGACATTTCAAAATTTATTTTACAATATATAAGTTGTAAAATACCAAATAAAAATATTTCTCCGTTATTGTACAGACGTGTTAATACACATCAACAACATGTGCATAATAATTATTGTCTCCGTTCTAAGAAAGTGGGACGCAAAGTTATTCGTAAATGTCGTTTTGGATTTCCTCGTTCTGTGACAGAAACATTACAAATACGAGATGTCGTAAGTTCCATAGCAGGTAGAAAACAATTAAAATGCAGAAGTAGACTATATGATATTCCCAGAACGAATGAAGAAATTAACATTAATGATTACAATCCTGTTCTTCTTACTGCGTGGGAAGGAAATTGGATATTCAATTTATTGATGAAAAGTCGTGTCTTCTAACCTGGTACATTACTAAATATATGAATAAAGCAGGAAAATGTGAGTTGTCTGAACCTATTCTTAACTACAAAAATAATAAAAATAAATCATTAGCAAGTTGTCTTTGGAATATTGCTATGCGATTTACGAATAATAGAGAATGCGGCGCTCTTGAAGCTGCCGATACATTATTAGATATTCCTTTATATGGAACTTATCGAAATACAACTATCAAATGGTTAGATGTTAATCAGATACGATCTAGAAAAGTTGTAAGGATATTAAAATTCTTGACAATGAATCTATGGATATATTTTGTCCGTCTGTAATAGATGATCATTAAAAAGACCAAATAGACCAGAAGATTTGGAACATACATCTCTTTATGAATTTGTGCAATGATATGATATCACAAAAACTAAACCACAAAATGAAGATATTGAATACCATAAGATAGGAAGAAATTATTATCTTAAACGACGGTAACGTAAACATTTAGTTAATCATTACAGATATGACGTTCATACACAGCCAGAAAAATATTTCTTTGCATTATTACTTATGTTTCCATGGCGGAAACTAAATAATCTTAAAAATGGATGTGACATCTACAAAGAATCATTTTACAGAATTAAATTACATCTTGTAGAAGCATTACAATATCACAAAAAATTAGAAGAATTAAAAACGGCATTTGAAACTGCAAAACAGTTAGTTCAGAAATATCTAGATAATGAATTGCAAAAACAACAAGATGCATTTCAAGCTAATCCAGAAAATGCAATAGGTGTACAAAACATAAAGGCGGGTGAAACCATGTAGGACTTTAAAGATCTTGGAGCTAAAATTAAAGAAGAGGATGTTTCTGAAATGATAATAAAATTAAACACGGATCAAAAGAGAGTTGATAGAATTATTAACACTATTAAATTAAATAAATCAGTATTATGATTATATGTTAGGTGAAAGTGGTACTGGAAAAAGTTTTCTAATTAAGACTATTAAATGTTGGATAAAACAAAATCTTAATAAAGAAACTGCTGTAGCAGCACCTACAGGTATTGCAGCATTTAATATAGACGGTTTGACAATTCACAGATTGTTCCAATTACTTGAACATGGTCATACTCCTAAATATAAACAATTATCTGATCATGTATTGAAAGTTCTACAAGCGGATTTAAATGATCTTATACTTTTTATAATAGATGAAATATCAATAATATCTAATTTAATTTTAATGTATGTAATTTAATGTAATACATCTTCGATTATTTGAAATATATTACTGACATTACTGAATGTAATGATGGCTGATTTAATAGAAAACATATTCTTTTATTTGGAGATCTTCTTCAATTACCTCCTGTACACGAAGATTTTGTTCATTTATCGAAAGAAAAAAATTGATAAATATATTGGCACTTTAGGAACCATTAATTTGTGGCCTACATTATTTGAATATGATGAATTGACAATTAATATGCGACAGCAAGGAGATATGCTTATCGTGAATTGTTATCGCATATTCGTATTGGTTTATTAATAAATTCAGATCACAAGATTCTTTAAAATAAAAAAATATTCTTTACGAATACTACTTCTTTTAATTCAAGATGAAATGGATGAAATATGTAATTTTATTATCAATTTATCAGTTGACACTCTGTGTTTACTTCCTACTTGTCATATATGTGATATTTTAAACACTGCAATGTTGAATCGTATTAATTCAAAAGAAGTATTATTAATTGCTGAAGACACGATAAATTGTATTCCATACATAAAAAAGAAAGTATTGAAAGTATTATCGAAAAATGATGAAGATGATACTAGAACAGCTGGACTTTCGAAACAAATTATTATTAAAATTGGAGCAAAAGTAATGATAAGACGTAATATTGATGCTAGTTTGGTACAATCGCGAAAGTAATATCAATTGTTCAAGATATAAATATTGAATATGTAGAAAAGAACTTTTCAACTCAAACTTTTATTACCTACAGGTTCAGAATACTTGAAAAAGTCAATGTTAAATTTCAAGTGATGGATAGAGCTTACGTTATCAGAAAACAATTTCCATTATCATTAAGTTATGGAATCACTATTCATAAAAGCCAAGGATTAAGTTTACAAAATGCTATTATGGATATTGGTAATTTTGTATTTAATGCAGGACAAGTTTATGTTGCTTTGTCACGAGTAACATCTAGAGAAGGTTTGTATTTAATTAATTACGATCCCTCATCTATAAAAGCTAGTGAAGATGCAATTATTGAATATAATCGATTAAAACAAATGTATAAATCAGAAATTGAACTATTTCAAAACAAAAATATACTAAAATAAAAGATACTTTATGGACATTACCAAAAGTTATTTCTTCTGTTCAAGAATCATATGAAACGGTTAAAAAAAATACTGTTGGGTAATACATGGGTTCCAAAATAAGGATAAAATTTCATCTTACGCAAATACAGTTTTGCAATGTCTTTTGCATTTAAATGTTATTAGAAAACAAATTTTTGAGTGTGATAAAAATTAAATGTTTTAGATACATTAATGAATCGATATGAAAATCTGATTTGAATACATTTACAGTACGATAAGATTTAGGAGATAATTTTTCTAGCTGTATAAAACAAGATGCATCTGAATTTTTCATAGCTATCTGTGAAAAATATGATTATATTAAAAATTTAGTTAAGCATCAAATACGTTCCATTATACGGTGCAAAACTTGTAATAATACAATTGTTATTACTAATGATAATATTCTTATTTCAATTCCCATTACTAATTTAAAGAAAGACAGTTACGATCTTAATGATTTATTAAATATTATTTTTTCGAGGTGGTATCATTCTCATGACCTCTGTAAAAATTGTACAGGGAAAGATACAATATTTAAAAAAAGATTAACATTAACACGAGAAATACTTATCATTTATTTACAATTATTTTCAGAACAAAATGGTAAATTAATAAAAATAGATCAATTTAATTTGCGTGCAGTACCAACAACTACAATATCAATAAGGAGACAATTTTATAAAGTAATGAATGCCATTTTTCATCATGGATCATCTATTGAAGATAGTCATTATTCAAGTATATGTAGAGATGAAACGTCTAATGAATCGATAGACATTTGGATGATGCGCAAATTAACAAGAAAAAATGGCCTAGAAGAGCAAAAAATGTGTATATTTTTTTTTAAAAAAGATTATTAAAAAATAATGGTTGAATACTGATTGTTTTTTCTAGTATATATAAAGTAATAAAATGTTAAAGTAATAAATATGCTAAATAATAAATACTATTTGTTACTAAAAAAATGAGTGATATCCTAATAAAATTACTTTTTAAAAAAAGTAAAAAATAATGCCAAGTTCACGCGCCTGTTTTCTTATTTATGTAAAAGAAAGAATTTTATACAAAAATTTCCATCTACAAAAGTCTTTTTAATAATAAATTTCATATTGGTACAAAAGATGTGATATGAAGAACTGGCGCCACTTCTAATTTAATAAAATAAAAAGAGATTTACATTGAAATACATTTTATTTTATAGTCCATTTTTATTTGAAAAATCATTTCATTATTTACATACAAAAAACATGATATCAAAAATTGGCACAAACTTTTAATTATATGAAGTAGAAAAGAAACTTTGCAAAGGAAAAAAGATGTTATCAATCCAAAATTAATGTCAATGTGTAGTTGCCAAAAAAATTTTATTGAATTGTACTTTGTATTTATATAAAAATACAATATAAAAGAAAATCTGATGTGTAAGAAAAAAAACGACGTACAAAAACTTGGCGCACCCGGGTCGCATTAAAACTACTTTTAATAATAATGAATTATGTGATAGACAAATAGAAAACAGTTTGAATTAAAATTTAATACATTAAATACTCAAATACATTAAAAAAGCAGTTCAGTATATAAATAGTTAAGAAATATAACTATATAAATACAAACAATTAGAAAGTAATTTAATTAAGTAAAAAGTTATATAAATACATAAGAATATTCCAGCAACAATGTAACAACAAATATAGAGTTTCATATAGAGTTTTAATATAGAGTTTCAATATAGAGTTTCAACAAGTATTTCAACAAACATTTTAGTTTGAAAAATTTATTAAGATCTGAATTTATATATACTTTAAAACGGACCGTTTTCTTCACCAGTAAGTAAATTGTTTATTATTTTGTATGCGGATACGCTCGGGTAGGCCGAGTTTGGAGATGCGAAAGACGACAAAGGCGAATATATTGATATTAATTATTTATTTAAATATATCTTAGATACAATCTTAGAGTTGATTAAAGCGCAGATATTTACACCTAGGTTTATAATTTGATTTAGCACGCGGTTATTTATAGCGGTGAATTATTCGTAGAATATTTTTCCATTACTTCATATAGTGTGAATTAATAAAAATGTCATCTAAAACTGTCATTTGAAAGAACTTGTCATTTATAAATTTTATCAAAATATAATTTTATATAAAAATTATGTTTTATATGCATGAATTTCATGAGGTTTGACGAATGGATACATTTGATCTTTTTACATCTTAAGTTTTATAAGATGTCAAGATATTGAATTTTTTAATTAACATCACATATTTCTTTTAGTACTACATTGTAGTTAATAAACAGATGAGTTCAATGATTTACAATAAAGTGATCTCGAATTGATCTTAAATCTCTCTTGTTTTAATTATCTTCTAAATATCCTTCCTCCTCTTCTTTCTGCTCTTATTCTTCTTTCTCTTCTTTTTTCTCTCCCTCCTCTTCTTTTTTTTCCGCTTCCTTTTCCTCTCTTTCTCCTCCTCCTCCTTTTTCTCCTTCTTCTTCTTCTCCTCCTTCTTCTTCTTCTTCGATATAAGCTTAGAATCTATTCTACCTCACTTTCATATGCTTATGATGCGCACGTAGGTTATTACACAGGCGTGGAACCTATATGTTAAATATTCGGAAATGCTAATACAAAAACGATCAGCTAGAGTGAAAAATATGTTACGAACAAAGCCATAAAGCTAAAAAATGTACCTAATGGTGTTAACAGTTTGTTGTCATACCTAGTCATAGTCATATCTAGATATATTAAGTTAGTCCGCATGACAACAATAAATTCGAGAAGTCTTTCGAAAGATTGCGGAAGTTGCAAGACAGTAAAAGTTGCGACCAATCTTTCGAAAGACGACGGAAACGCACCGCACGAAATGATTACAAAAGGTTTGATCAGTGAATTCCTTAATCGCGGCTAGCTGAACTGTGCGCGATATCGATTGACCAATACTGCGCAATCAAACAACGAACGCTGATCGGGCATCGATTGATATTATATGATCAGTTATCCGAGCATGGGAAAACAGAGTCAAAAACAGGAATCATTCGGAGTCATAAAGAATATTAAGCGAAGTGATTATTCGTCACGATTCGGTCACAATATCGAGAATCTGTCGCTAAATTCACGCGAGCCGTGATAACCGAATCTCAAGTATCGTACCCAAATATCGTAGCTCGGTGGCTTCCCGAGCATCGTGAGTCGCGCCGAGCCGCCGAGGACACTTGAAACCGTGTGTGAAAAATATTGTAAATCAACAACCAAGTGTAATATTGAATAATTATCAGAATAAACTTATTAGTTTAACAAAAAGTGAGTGAAAGTGATTTAGCACAGAAGCTTTCAGTCAATGATCCTGCTCGGAGTTCCAACTCCTTAGGCTTGGCAAACCCGACTTTCCCTAATGATACGTTCGTAACCCCGGTACAATAATCCGGGGTACAAGTTTAACTTTGGATAAAATTTGAAAGATTATGTAAAAATCAAGTTAAGGTTTTAAAAAAAAAATAGAGCTTTCCGCTAATATACTCGAGTCGGTCGTAAATCAGGACGGATCAGGAACAAGTCGATCGAACTCAGATTTTGGGGTTGACTCCGCCGGGGATAATTTTGCCGAATGATCCGCGAATTTCACCGAACGAGCTCGGCGATTCTATGTATCTGTATCGCGGTGGCGCGATCGGTAGCAGGGTCCGCGGCGATTGCTAAAGCACTGATTGTTATTACATACATGCGCATGTTTAAATTATAGCATCCGTTGGTCGACGCAAATTTGTTTGGTGGGATTACGCAGGATCGTCATGTCGATATCCCGACAAATGGTCGGTCGGAAAAAATCTTTTATGTCGATCTAATTACGGGAGGAGGGGGGGGTGATTCGGGCGTATTGTTACAGCTATTATATAATATTTCATTTAGTGATATTATATTTATATTATGTAATTATAATAGTGTTTGAACGAGATAATGTTAATTAACATATATAGTTTTACATTACATGTAGTATATATGTTATATGTTATATTCGGTATTAATACGACATTACTAGATATCTGAGTTTGCTAAGATTATACGGAATGATTCAGAACAACCGTTTGTCTTTAAAATGTCATAGTCCTGAGTTCATTTTTATCAAGACAATTTTTTCTCTACCAAATTTTTATCAGAAGTTTAGTTTTTGAATTGTAAGGGAAAACAGTTCGCGAATTACGGGTCGCGTACTGAAGACAAGCGGGAGTGGTGCAACTCACCGTCTGACGCAGCAATTGCATATGCGTATATGTACGTGCGCGCGCACGCGCGCACACGCGTGATATGTAAGAACGTGCATGCATATTAAAATAATTTTGGAATTATAAAAATCCGAAAATTTGTTAAATGCATGTACATAAATTCCCAATTTTTTTATATTTCAAAAAATTATTGAACGTGATTCTACTTTAAAGAAGTAAAAGAGTATCTGCAAAAATGTGAAGTATATAATTTCTGTTATATATTATAAATTATATTTATTACATATATTTATTCTTTTTTCTAAGTATGTTTGTATTTCGAATATATAATATGATATGGGCTAATTACAGAATGGCACATAACGCATAACAATCTAATAAATTAAAATTGTCTAAATGTTTGACAAGCGTTTATAGTTTCCAATAATATAAAAAAAAGTTTGTTTAGTATAAAGATGTTAAAAAATTAATAGTAAGTCATAAGTACGATTATTTATCAACGAATTAAAAGTACATCGCAACATAATAATAATTACATGAATTTTAATTATGTTGAAGCATAATATAAATTCAGAATTATTATTGAGGCACAATATAATTCAAATTCATTAATAAAAATCATAATCCTCCTTTAGACGAATGCATTTTAAAATTTTTATATTAGATATAATTTCTTTTATATTATTGGTAACGGCTTGTCATAGTACATATAATTCATATTTTTTGTAGATGCTTTTGACCGGTGTAACCTGATGTGCATCATGGGATAGCTTGATCGGATTTTGTGTACGTGCGTGCGTGCGTGCGTGCGTGCGTGCGTGCGTGCGTGCGTGCGTGCGTGCGTGCGTGCGTGCGTGCGTGCGTGCGTGCGTGCGTGCGTGCGTGCGTGGGTGTGTGTGTGAGTGGGTGTAGGTGTGTGAAAAATATCCGTTATAAATGCCTCTTACAGATATAACGTTTCTTATAGACATGATGTCTTTAAAGAACTCACATCTTTCTTTGTTAGTAATATTTTTATGAACATATGGTATTCCTTACACGCCCAAATATGCTGTTTTTTATAATGATCCTAATAATACTTTTTGACAAATCGTTTTATTTTCTAAGCAAAAATAAATTTTACGCTTTATTTTTTTCTATTTTTACTTCATATAATATTTTTTAATAGAAACATTCCTTCTGTGAAGAAGATTTCTGTGATATATCGATAAGTAGGTCGACTGAGGTACCGATATTATAGACCCTAAGGATCATGGCGATTCGATAATCATGTGTGTAAGAGTCGAGTTGCTGCTGAACCGTCACAGAGTTGTGATATTCATTGTATTGTCAGTGTACTCAAATACACACACACACACACACACACACACACACACACACACACACACACACACACACACACACACACACACACATATATATATATATATATATATATATATAATATGTGTGTATAGTACAAGGTGTCTCGGTCAATACCCTAATACATAACAATTATGGCAACGAGGAAATAACGAATGCACAGTGCAATAATAGTTAAAATAATCGTGTTGAAAGTTAAAAGTATTAAAGCTAAGATAAATGGAAAAATCTTAAAATTGGAGTAAACAGCAACTGAAGAATAAGTTAATTGGATAAAGGCCAAAGAAAGAAAAGAAACCAAATGGAAGTACTACGAGTACGGGGAACTATACGGTAGTGTCGTGGATCTATACTGACAAAATTAATTGAAAAGCTCAGACAGTTAGCTTCAACATACGGCAATTTGGTTTTCTCGGAAAACTATGGTATAGATACGTTACGGAGAGTATTGGTGCGACACGTACGAGAATGTAGAGCTCTAAATCAAGGTAACGAGAACGAGACAGGAAGAAAAGGAAAAAATATCAACACTGGAAAAGATACCAAGGAGAAGGCAACTCATACGATGACGAACAATAATAATTCGAAACTGGAATTCCAGCTGAGGAAAGACAATTGGGAAAGGTATATGGAGCGCTTGGAATTATTTCATAGCGAATGATATAGAAGACAATGAAAAGGTGTTACTAATTAAACTAAGCGCAGAGGCATATAAATTAATGAAAGATCTATGTGCGCCAGACAAACCTGCGACGTACACACAACTTATGTAAAATTAATGACAAACCATTTGTCCGAAACTATCGGAAGCAATGGAGCGATGCAAGTTCCATCAAACGCAGCAAGCAGCGACAGAATCAATTGCAGAGTTCGCGGCAAAGTTAAAAAATCTATCGATAAATTGTAATTTTAAAGATCCAGCGATAGCATTACGAGATCAATTAGTATATAGTGAAATAAAAGACCACGCGACAAAAATATTATTATTTCGAGAAGAGGATCTGAAAAAGCTTATAAAATAGCTACTGCTTCGGAGGAAGCCGAAAAGAATGCTACTTCCATAGATAAATTGAATACAGCTACGACATCACAGACAAGTGTTAATACGACCCGTACAGCCTCGAAGCAGAATCGGAATTTGGGGAAACGACGAAACAGCTACTGAGATAAACAAGGACAAGGAAAGACGAATTCGAACAACAATATGGGCCAAGGACCCTCGCAAGATACAATGACAAAAGGAAACTGCTATTGCTATGGCAAGAAGAATCACTAGGCACGGAATTGTTTTCACCGGAATAAAACTTGTACAAATTGCAACAAGAAGGGTCATTTAGCTACGGTTTGCCGGACGAAGAAGAGGGACGTTCAACACCTCCATTCTGAAGAAGAGAAGGACGAGGAGACATACGACTTCTTCAACGTTGACTTAGGAGAGGAGAGTGAAGAATCTACATGCGGTAATATAGAAGTAAGCAGTGATAAAATAGTAGCGGAACCAATGTATTTAAATGTCACAATAAACGAGAAAAGCGTGAATATAAAAGTTGATACAGGCACATATGCATTGATAATATCGAAAAAAAATAAAGATAAGTTATTCCCATTGTTAGACTTAGAGAGTTAAATAAATCATTAAACACTTACGGAAAAACACCATTAAAGCACGAAGGAATCTTACAGGACCTAGTTATGAAATTGATGGTAAAGAAATTAACGCAGAGATGATAGTAATGTCAGGGAAGGGACCGTTAGCAATAGAATCATAAATAAAATTGATATTAAGAATGTAAGGATTTTGTAAAGTAGTATTCAAGGTTATTCGGTCCAGACCCAGGAGTAATGCTTATAATAAAGGCATGCTGAAGTTAGTAATTAGAGAAAATGCGAAACCAATAACGTTAAAAGCACGAAGATTACTGTTCGCACTAAATGAGAAAGTTGAAATGGAAATTAATACACTAGTTAGACTGAGACATCTCGAGAAAATTGATGTTAGCAAGATGGGCGACACTAATAGTACCGATAATAAAAAGCGACGGATCAGTTAGGATATGCGGGAATTTCAAGTTAACGATAAATCCCTGGCTGGTGATAGATTGTCATCCCTTGCCATTAATAGATGAGATCTTTGTCGCGTTAAGAAACGTATTTGCAAATAGATTTGGAACACGCCTATATACAAATCCCGGTAGAAGAAGATTCACGGAACTACTTAACGATAGTAACGCACAAGAGGTTGTACAGATATACGAAAATGATGGAAGGTATAGTTTCAGATTCGGGAGACTTTCAGCGAAAAATCGAACAATGTTTGGCGGGAATAAAAGGCGCGATTCCATATTTAGATAATATACTTTGTACTGGAGCAACAGAGAGCATCTTCAAACGTTGCATGAAGTATTCAAACGTCTCGAAGATTGTGGCCTTAAGATATATAAAGGTATATAAATATAAAGAAATGCGATTTTTTTAAGGAAAGACTAGATATTCTCGGATTCGTGATTGATAGAAAAGGTTTGCATAAATCAATAACTAAAGTAAAAGCGATGATCGAGGCACCGAAACCGAAAAATTTTAAACAATTGCAGTCTTTTATAGGACTAATTACGTATTACGCAAGATTCCTGCCTGATAGAGCAAAAATGTTAAAACCTCTATATGATTGTATGAAGGAAAATAAATTCGTATGGTCAGAAAGTTGTAATAGGGCATTCGAACGCATAAAAACTGAATTAACATTTTCAAGAGTGCTGCCACATTATGACCCGAAAGAGAAAATTATTTTAACATGCGATGCGTCAATAACGTCAACGTATGGACTGTCAGCAATTTTATCACATCAATACGCAGATGATAGTGAAAAACTAATAGCTTACGCGTCTAAAATCATTCCGGAAAAGGAGTTACATCGAGCCCCAATCGATAAAGAGGCAAATGCGATTGTATTTGGATTTAAAAAGTTCTACAATTACGTATATGGAAAAAATATTGTTCTAAGGACTAATCATAAACTGTTGATATTTATTTTTGGCCCGAAACAAGAAATTCCACTAACAATAACAAGTAGATTGCAGAGATGAAGCTCTTATTTTACTTATTTTTTATCCAGATTTTCATACAAAATAAAATATATACGATCAGAACAAAACGGTAATTGCGACGCATTCTCGAGACTTCCAATAAACGATAGGATGCCAGTGTTCGAAGATGAGTTCACTGCGATAAACTATGTGCAAGAAAAGATTGAGATATTAAATGCGGTAGAAATTGCGAGAGAAACAAAACATGATAAAATGTTAACTCAGATCAGTAAATGTAAGGGATAGGTGACCGAGAGACCTTAACGGAAGCGAGGAAAAGTATTTTGCGAAACGAGATGAATTAACAATCGAGAAGGGTTGCATAATGTGGGGATATAGAGTGGTTATTCCGGAAAGAATGAGAGAGAGCATATTGCGAGAACTACATGCATCTCACGTTGGGATTGTCAAAATGAAAATATTAGCGAGATCATACGTGGCCGAACATTGATAAAGACATAGAATTAATAACGGCGGCATGTACAGTTTGTGCGCAGTAACAAAAGAAACCTGCGAATGTACGTTAACAGCTTAGCCGTGGCCGCATGAACTCCGGAGCAGAATTCACAGTGACTTTCTAGGTTCTTTTTATGGGCATATGTTTATGCTAATAATAGATGCGCATAATGCGCATTCTAAGTGGCCAGAGATTATTGATATGAATAACTGCACGCAAGTGCCGAGAATGATAGCGGAATTTAAGAAAGTAATGGGAACGTTTGAACTACCATTCTGTTACTGATAATGGAACTCCATTTATGAGCGCTGAATTTAAAGAACTCATGAAGAGTAATGGTGTTAAGCAAAGTTTCTCAGCACCCCCCCCCCTGCCCCATTATCCCGTGACAAATGGAGCAGCGGAAAATTTCGTTCAAACATTTAAAGATAAAGTCGGAAAGATAATTAAGAGCAGTAAAACTCGAGCATGCGATAAATTTGTTTTTATTTGATTAATCAATTGATAAATTTGATTATCGATACAGAGCATTGTACGACAGGACGAACGTCAGCGTGGATGGTATATAAACGAGAGCTGAGAACTAGATTTGATTTACCCAAACCAGACGTAGCAGATACTATAGAGAATAAGCATATTGCGCAAATAGCGAGCCGTAAAGGACAGTGTAATGTTACATTTCAAATCGGTGAGGAAGTAATGGTCGATGATTATAGCGTGCGAAATAAGAAACGTCGACGAGGAAGAGTAATAAAGCAACTATCACCAGTAACTTTTCCGATCGAAATTTCTTCTAATTGTATTTGAAGGCGACATGTAGATCAAATAATCAAATTTAGCGAGAACGACAAGATAAAAGACATAAGCGGTAAAGAAGACATAGTAGCCGAAAAGCAAATATGTTTGTGTCGTTTTGCGAGACTAAATGCGAAAATAAACAATTCGTAAAAGGGACGAAATTGTGATGTATCGATAAGTAGGTCGACTTACCGATATTATAAACTCTAAGGATCACGGCGATTCGATAATCGTGTGTGTAAGAATCGAGTTGTCGCTGAACCGTCACAGAATTTAAACATGGTATTCATTGTATTGTCAATGTACTTAAATATATATATATATATATATATATATATATATATATATATATATGCACACACTTGTGTTTATTCTTACGTCCACTGAAAGACGATATCATTATTTATCCGAATATTTTTCATAATACATGTTACCGTAAAAGATTATTATTACAGCGGGATTTTCTAATAGATATCAATTATTGATTTCGAAATATTCCGGAGCTATTAAAGACCACTGACTAATGTAGTTTTTATTATATTTTGAACAAAATATACTTTATTTCTTTTCAGTGTTCTATATGTGATACATAAAATAAGAATTTTTTTCGTATAATTCTTATAAACAAATTTATTACAATTTTGACATCTTGTACTGTATTTCGTATCAACGCAGATATAACATTGTGGTCATTTTCGCGAGGGTTTGAACGTCATCATTTTTACAATATAAAATTATAATTATTGACTTTAAGTTCGTGCTAATTTTGATATGTAACGTGGAAATGTAAGTATAATATTATTATCTTTCACTTTTATAAGATTATTTCTTTTATTGGATTATAAGTTGGCGCCATTTTTTGACATGACATTTTTGTATCAATTAAAAATTTATTTATTTTTTGATAAAAATTTTTTTTTATAAACACATATATAAATTTCTTGTATATAGTTTCACTGTCGTAAGGTTTGATTTATTTAATGAGATTAAAAGTTAGTTTATTTCATTATAGTATGGTAATTTTATATATTAGATTAAAAATTGCCAATTTTAATTTAAATATCATATCTTTTCAAAATAAAATAAATTTCTTGTATGATTTAAATGTCGAAAGATTTTTTAATTTAATCTTATTAAATACTCTTATATTCTTGCACTCTTCCATAAAAATGTTTTTAATGCAACAAAAAAAGAACAAACTTCGGATAGTGAACATAGTACAACATTAGTAATACTGACAGTACAAATGACAGTGACAACAGAAACCATAGTGATATATTTGTTTATTTAAAAAATGGCCGAGCAGCAAACGGAAGTAAAATAATATTTCTTAATATTATTTAATTATTTTTATTATTTTTATTAATTCTTAATATTTTTTAATATTATTTATATATATTTATTATATATTATATATATCTAATAAATATTATTCAAATTTACAGATGGAGATAGATTTCGGCATGGAGTTCGAAAATTTGATAATTGCTGCGGCGGAGGCAGCAGATTACAGTTTTGCTATCGCCGCCGCTCCTGCTACCACCGTCGCTAATCCCGCTGCCACCGCCGCCAATCCCATTATTACTGCCTTCGCTCTTGCCTCCGTTCTTGCCGTCGCTCCTGCCGCCGCTCCTGCCGCCGCCCCTGCCGCCGCTCCTGCCGTCGCTCCCGCTGTCACTCCCATCGAAGGTAATGCTCTCTCTCTCTCTCTCTCTCTCTCTCTCTCTCTCTCTCTCTCTCTCTCTCTCTCTCTCTCTCTCTCTCTCTCCTTCCCTTTCTCCCCCTGCCTTCCTCTGTCTAATATAATAAATATATTGTTTTATAAGATATAATTAAATATTTTATTTTATTTTGCAGAAAGAAGGCCTAGAGGAAGTCGAGCCATACGAGGTATACGAAGGCAGCAGGAAAATCTTATAAGATTTTTGTATCAATTCTCCACTGCCCCTATTTATTGCGGCAGAGGAAGAAGAGGAAGAAGAAGAGGAAGAGGAGAAAGAAAAGGAAGAGGAGGAAGAGGAGTAACAAATTTTTATTAAATTTATGTTACATTATGTTATTTATATTATATATGTTATATGTTATATGTTAATTATGTAATAATTTGTTAATATTATCATTTGTTAATAATTATCAATAAATGTTAATAATTTAATTATTAATAAATATAAATAAATAATATAAATATAAATAAAATAAAATAAATATAAATAAATAAATATAATATAAATATAATATAAATATAATATAAATATAATATAAATATAATATAAATATAATATAAATATAAATATTTTATGGTAATTGATAATATTAAAATTAATTAATTATGATTTTATTTTCATTTTTAAATTAATAAAAAAAGTATAATTAATGAAATTGTTTATATGTATTTATATAAGAATGAGTTTTGTAAAAATATAATACATTTGTTGTCAATAATATAATACATTTGTTGTCAATAATTTGTTGTAAAAATCTAATTCTATTTCTATTTCTTATTCCATTTCTTCAATTATTATATATTATATTATTACAATATTACTTACTATTATATGTGACACATGTTATATCTTCTTTTTTATTAATCAATACGTAGAACTTCACACGAAGGACATCTGTCAAAGACATATCAAATCAAAAAAATGAGCGCTGCAAGAGCTGTCATATAGAGACATTCATTAGCGCCTCTTGCGACAAAAAAAGGAGAGTCACGATGACGATCAGGACATTTCTTAAATTTACCCATTTGAACTTTGCGTCACGATTGCGTTGCGATATCTCAGTTTGTAGAACACGGAAAAAAAAATAAAAACACTTTTCTTATATAATTTGATACTCAGCTATCAATTAAGCGTAATTAAAACTTAATCAATGCAGTCATTTCTGACATTGCAGTCATTGTAGACCGAGTTCATCCCGGGGTCTCGCGTAAATAGAGCCACGGACGCCGCCGTTCTACGCGAACTTCGCTGCGCGTGAACTTGGCGTCGAGACACCACCCGTGTCTCTTGATTTAAAGATCTAAGCAGCGCCAAGTGTCTTTACATAAAAATTTTTTTTATTTAAATTTAATTTTATCATTTATTTTGTACTATTATTCTTTAATTTTTTGTGATAAAAACTTAGGTTAAGTAAAGCAATTTTATTATAAAATAATATTATAAGCTAAAAAATTACTACCATTTGGGTTAGAAAAGAGAGTCTTAAATGGGTAAAAAGATATAAAGATATATGGGTAAAGATATATCATTTGATTTTTATTATTTTTAAATTAAAGATACTACTGCTTGGATTTTATTTTTTAAAAATAGTGGTATATCAAATTTTTTATACAAATATATAATTTGACTAAGGTGGATTTGTAGCTTAATCAGGAGACACGGTAGTGTCTCGGGTGTCAAGTCAAGATCAACCGAGAACACTGCAGTGTGACTTTACGCGAGTCGTCGAGATTCGAGCATCTGAAATTATCGAATCTCAATAACGGCTAAACCGATCAAGTTCTAAGTAGGCTTGATCGATAGCTTGAGTTCGACTTGCATAATAAAAGTATTTTTATTTTTCTGCTACGTGCCCTACAAGCAGAGATATTGCTATGCAAAGTCCGATTTGGAAATTTTTACTTTAAGAAACGTCATCATCGTCGCCTTTGTACGGCTGCAACGTCTATCACGAGATGTCACTATTAATCTTATCAACCCAGCGGAAGAGAGTTGGGATACGTGTCTCTCGATACCTTCGAAAATTGTAAAATTAGGACAACATAATAAGATAGGAGATTATAAGAAAAAAAAAATTGAAAAAAAAATTGCTATCTATTTTATCGATTGCCGCCGGTAATATAATAATATTTTATTATCTGCATAGCGCCAAATTTAAGTTGTACCACTTCTTGTAACCTCCTACCTCATCATGTTATCCTCACGTGTCTCTCGATACCTTCGAAAATCGTGACAGTTATTAGGATAACATAATAAGATAAGAGATTATAAGAAAAAAAAAAATAAATAATTGAATAAAAAAATTGCTATCTATTTTATCGATTGCCGCCGGTAATATAATATAATACTTCAAAATGTCTGATATCACTATAAAATTACCTTTTTTTTAAAAAAGGTAAATAAAAGGTGTCAAGTATAGTGAAATACTTCAAAATGTCTGATATCATTATAAAATTACCTTTTTTTTAGAAAAAGGTAAAAAAAGGGTGTCAAGTATAGTGGATATTGCCAACTCAAATGATTGTGTAAAATTTATATAAAAGATTTGATATCAATAATTGGCGCCAAGTTATAGTCTTACAAACATGGAGCTACAAGTCCATTTTACAAGTCAAATTATATATTTCAATCGTATAAAAGATTTGATAAACCACTGTTTTAAAAAAATAAAACTCAAGTAGTAGTTTCTTTAATTTAAAAATAATAAAAACCAAATTATATGTATATCTTTCTATCCATTAAAAACTTCTTTTTCTAACCCAAGTGGTAGTAATTATTTAGCTTTAAAATATTTTTATATCACAAAATTGCTTTACTCAATTTACATTTTTATCACAAAGAATTATAAAGTAACAGTATAAAATAAATGATAAAATTTTATTTAAATAAAAAAAATTTTTATGTAAAAACACTTAGCGCTGCTTATACCTCTAAAAAGAACATGAATAAGATGTGTGTGTGTGTGTGTGTGTAATTATAATTTAATCATATTAAATAATAAATTTTGCCTTTATTTGTAACATTCAAATAATCTCATCATTAGTTTTGCATTTTCGTTTGATCTAAGCAGCGCCAAGTGTTTTTACATAAAAATTTTTTTTATTTAAATAACATTTTTTATTTAAATAAAATTTTATCATTCATTTTATACTGTTACTTTATAATTTTTTGTGATAAAAACGTAGGTTGAGTAAAGCAATTTTGTTGATATAATAATATTTTATAGCTAAATAATTACTATCACTTGGGTTAGAAAAAGAAGTTTTTAATGGATAGAAAGATATACATATAATTTGGTTTTTATTATTTTTAAATTAAAGAAACTACTACTTGAGTTTTATTTTTTTAAAACAGTGATTTATCAAATCTTTTATACGATTGAAATATATAATTTGACTTGTAAAATGGACTTGTAGCTCCATGTTTGTAAGACTATAACTTGGCGCCAATTATTGATATCAAATCTTTTATATAAATTTTACACAATCATTTGAGTTGGCAATATCCACTATACTTGACACCCTTTTTTTATCTTTTTTTAAAAAAAAGGTAATTTTATAGTGATTTCAGACATTTTGAAGTATTATATAATATTACCGGCGACAATCGATAAAATAGATAATTCTATAACTTGGCGCCAGTTATTGATATCAAATCTTTTAAAAATAATAATGACTACGTTTCTTAAAGTAAAAATTTACGAATCGGACTTTATATATTATATTAGCAATATCTCCGCCCGTAGGGCACATATGTCCCTTTATTTGACATCATTTTTTACCTTTTTTTTAAAAAGATAATTTTGTAATGATATCATGCACTTTTTTATTATTTATACATAATTGCACTTTGTTTATAAGGTCTCTAGTATCTCTTTTATTATACTATGCAAATGCGTGTGATAAATCATTTTTTATATTGCTGTATTATCAACTCCGCAAGATTTTGTATCTTGCGGTCACATAAATTATATTATTTATTGAGATTATCAATTGAATATGTTATTGACTGAATGCGTTAATAGATTAGTTTAGTATGTACAAAAATATAAAGAAGATATACGTGAACAGTGTAAACTTCAATCAATCAATTGAATACGTTATCACTTCAATCAATCAATTGAATACGTTATCGACTGAATGTTAATAGATTAATTCAGTATGTACAAAGATATAAAAAAGATACGGCAATGGTTTAGTTGGATATTGCGTTTCCAACAATATCTTTCAGAGTTCTTTATGAGATATCTTAAAGATGTTTCTTAAAAAATTTTTAAAGATATCTTAAAATTGTCTTATGCGATTTTAGACATTTTGCTCATTGAGTATAAATTTTGAGATTATAAAAAAAGTGCCTAAAAAGTGTTTTATTACACAGCGAAAAGACATCTGATAAGATGGCTAAAAAGTGTCTTTTAAGATATCCAAAAGTTGTTTCATAAGACGTCCAGAAAGTGTCTTATAAGACATCCAAAAATTGTTTGAAAAAACAAATGAAATGTCGGGACATAAGACGTCTTTCAGATATCTTTTCATGTCTTTTAGATATCTTTCCATACACTTTTTTGGACAGCCCGTTAGCTATTAGGAGTTTCTTAATCGTCTTTAAGACATCTTAATGTTCACTGGGAAATGATTTACAAAGTCTTGAAGACACTTTTAGGATGCCTATTGAAAGTCCTCTAAACATCTCTTATTAAAAATAAGTCAATTCGTATAAAGAAAGCATATAGTTTTGAAAGAAAGTATGAAATAAATCATATTATGTGTAACAGAAATGATTTCATTTAAAAAATTAGCGACTATAAAAATCTGAATAGTGAATCTATCGACGAATAAATCAATATCATAATAATATGGCCTCTCTCTCGAAACTCTACGACTTTTGTCTGAAATATTTTTTTTCCAATATCCTTAAAACATTTGCCTGGAACATTTAAAATGAGAAAAGCTGTATAGGTCACAAACACAGAGATATATAATTTGTAAAAATTTATATATAATTTATGAAAAATGAAGCTTTTTTCTGCCTCATACAGATCTGATAGCAATATAAACATTTCATATTCACATTCTCAATGAATCTTAAAAGACCTCAGAAAGAATGTTGTCGCTATTTTTAATAAATTCCGAAGGAATAGCTTATAACACTTTGTATAACCTGTATATTGAATGAAAAATAATATAATTAATATAGTAAACCAATAAATTTAACATAAAGAGTTTTTGATAACTCATTATGTTAGAAAAAATAAATTATATTAGAAGTGTTTTTAAATGTATATACAAGTATGAAAAGACATATAATAAACATTTCTAATGTGTGTGTGTACACACACACACACACACACACACACACACACACACACACACACACACACACACACACACACACACACACACACACACACACACACACACACACACACACACACACACACACATACACACACACACATACACACACACACACACACACACACACACACACACACACACACACACACACACACACACACACACACACACACACACACACACACACACACACACACACACACACATACACACACACACACACACACACATTAGATATACATATATATATAAATATATTAATATATAATATATATAATGATATATATATATATATATATATATATATATTAAATTTTTCACCATGTCATTATCGTAGAAATCAACGTTTTAGACCATTATTTAAACATATTTTTTTACATAATAGAATATACTGTTTATATTTAATTAATTTTATTCTTTTAATTTTTAATTTTTTATAGTCACGTTTAGCTTATTTTCTAATAAATTTCATATTAAATTTCTTTGGAAACAGATCTTTGCATAAAAATTTTTGATATATATTTCTGATTTATTTTATTACATAAAACATACAGTTAATCTTCGCGCTGTTGGGACACTCTGTATATAAGTACCTTGTGTACAAGGCGAATGGTGGGGATAGAAGCTCAGAGAGGGAGTTACTTCAGGCTCAGTTTGCTCTTGTACGATCTTATGCGAGGTTACCCTTCACATCCCTCTACACTAACTCTCTTCGAGATACCCCTTTTTTCCAATTTCCTTCTTTACTTTGTCTCCCTTTCATTTTCATCATCATCTGTTTTTCCGCTCTAAAAAAAAACTCGCTAAGAATTATTCGTGTGTGTGTTTCGTAAAAGTTAAAAGTTTTAAAAGTCAGAAACAATCTTTCTGTTGCTGTTGAACAAATCTAGAAATTTATTTTGAATGGGTGATCATGACTACAAGATATTGGAGGATATTAATGTCATTATTGCTGATAGTTGGATGTGTTTCAGGTTTGTTACGTACGCGTTTATACAATTTATTTATTAAATAATTCATAAACAAATTAAAAATGTAGTTGAAAATAAATTTAATCTTCTTTCTATTGATACTTTTTCCTCTTTTATTTTGATATTTTTTTATTATTTATTTATTGATTCTACATTTATTTTTGAATACTATACTATCATACTATACATCAGAAAGCCTATCCATGTGCACTATTTTTATCCCAGTTTTGCTCGCTTAATATAACGCTTACGTGTTTGTGATATTGCCCTACTAATGAATATTTTAATTAATATTTAACATTTAGTCAATATTGAACAAAAAATTAAATATTTAACAATAAATATTTAATTTTTTGAAAAATGTTAATCCATAATTTTGCCTCTAAAATACCGGAAACGATTTAAAGACATAACTCTTTATCTTTTATTTCTATGCAATTGCGAAATATTTTTAAGCTATGTGGAATCTTAAAATATTTAAATTTTGCAAAATATGTAAAATATTATTATAAATATTTGCAAATATTATTGTTATAAATTTAATAATTATACATAAAGAGTACAAGAAGTTGAAGCTTGTTATCATTGTGTTTCGTATTTATTATGAAAAAAAATAAGAACAGTTATTACAAAATATCGCTTTTATACTATAGATACCTTACCCTAATTTTGCTTAAACTGAACAAATACTGCAATAAAAGAAAAAAGAAAAGTGAGATTTAGAAGAAAAGCCCAATAATATTTCGAGCAAAAATTCGTATTAATATTCTTCATGAGAAAGGAAATTATATTATTAATTAAATATATTATTAATTAAAAAGAAGATTCCTGTTTTCATACAATATGCTATTTTGTGCAATGATAATGTATGATATTTAATAATGAAATGATTCAAATAAAAGTATATAGAGATATACTATATTGGTTTATATTTGAGATAAGCTTGATACTTATTCTCGCGCGCATATGAATACATGTAATTTAATACATGTAACTTAACCGTGTTAAGTTTATAAATTTAATAACATGTAACTTATGCTATAAATAGCAATAATTATTTAAAGAAACAAAAATTTAATAATAAAATTTAAGTAACTTCCTATTTTATACATGTTTCTTTAAAAATACGCGTAACAAGTATTGATATATTTAACTAATTATGATTTATGAACATATTGATGATTGTTTTACAATTCCAACACGGATACAATTATTTTTTACGGTTACTATATTTTTATTGATGTAATATAGAGTTTGTCATGTAACTACTTAGATCGTGATGTATAACAATTTACACCCTATCAAATTAAGTATGATACAGCACTTCGTATTTTACTTCGTATTTATTACAAAAAAATATATAGTATGTAAAAATGTCCTTAACATGAAAATATAGAGAAAGTCAATTGAAATAATTTAGTTACTTAAAAAATTCTAAAATCGAATTTATAAAAACTATGTCAATAAACTCCGGTTTTCTTTTATATACAGTACAAAATATATATAAACATGTAATTTAAATTATAAAATATAATTTATAAAATCAGATAAATATCAATTCATAGACACACACATACACACACATACGCATGGACGCACACACGCACATATTGTACACATTACTGCACGCGCGTTTACGTATAAATGTTTTATCAAAATTATATTCAACACATTCCTAATACACATTATATAGAATAGCATCATAATTTTAAATTTTAATTAATATATATATTTATTATATATATATATATATATATATATATATATATATATATTATATATATATAATTATATATATATATAGTTATATACATATAACAAATATATATATTAATTAAAATTTAAAATTATGATGAATTTAAAATGATTATGAATTTAAAATCATGCACTGATTTATTTATATATATATAAAATATAAATAAATATAAAATATAAATAAAAAAAAAAAAATATATATATATATATATACATATAAAATATGATAAATATATGTATATAAAATATGTTTTTACACAGAATTTAATTTAATATTATAAAATATTATATGCTTTTATTTATAAATTTATACATAATGAAACAAAATATAGTTAAACAATAGTTTTTCATCACATATCACATATAAATTATTTACTTTATTGAATATTTTACTATTTAATAATCAATTATATTTGAAAATATGTATCGATTTTCCTTAGAATTGACCTCTTTTGAAATTTTCTACATGTGCAGCACGTGCTAATTAGATCGAAATTGGAGTATGCGCACGGCGATGTTGTATTTATAGATCGCAAAAGATCCTCTTTAAACTACATTTTTCGTAATATTCCAGTCCTGGATACCAGGATTTTTTCAATAATGTCAAATCCTATTTTAAAATCATATAATAATATTTTCTAAATTTTCCAGTTTTATATATTTCTATAAACTTGTTATAATTTAAATATTTTTGTTATTTATTAAAAATAACGAAGTTTCTTCAAATTATTCTAATTTAATGAAAAATTAAAACTTTCAGAACATCCAGTTCGGCACATCCAGTAGTGTAGTTTCATTCAATAACTATAATCTGCGTATAATCTGTCTAGAAATAACTAATGAAAATCGAATTGAACTGAATTGAGAGTTACTCTGCCCTTCAAGTTTTATTTCTATCAGTATCACGATCTTACGAAATTCGCAATTTCTATCTTCAATTTTCTTTTGTACTATAAACTATGCTTTATTACTTACCATGTGCTTGTTTTCCGCAACATTATTAACAGCCTTACTTAAGATATTATTACATAATAAAGCACTTTGTTTTCAATACATGCTTTCAATACACTTGCAAGCTCAGTTTCCTATAACAAAAGCAAAGATATTTATTAACGTAATAATTATTGCATTAATATTTAATGCATAGTGTAAGATAAAAGATAATAAAGTAGAATTTAAAAAAAATAAAAAATTTTACTAGACATACATACGCAAAAATATGCATATAATTGTAATACATTGCATATGCAGACAATTGTAATACATTGCATATTATTTATACAGATAAATATGTAAGATAAATAATAATTATTTTATTTACAAAGATCTAAATATCACTAATATCACTATAACAATAAAAATAAATCATAATGTATAGAATGTTTAATGATAATTCATAGTACATCATTCGTGTACCGATAGAGTAGCTTTAACTAATTATAAGTAGTAAATAAACAGTAATTATAATCTAGCACATATTTGTAAATTATATCTCCAAACATTTTACCGCGTTCCTAACTATAACTATAAACGCTCATAAAATTAGACGTATTTGGCCGCATTTGCACGTTTGTATTTATCGAACAGAGCGAGCTTATTTGGCAATCTTTAATCATTAATTCTTCATTAAATATTAAAAAAAATTGCAAAATAATAAGATTTTTTATTATATATTTTTTTAATTCTCGCAGATAAGAAATATAATAATAATTATTGAACATCCTTACATGAATAATTTGCTGTAGATTATATACACTATATGTGTATGTAATAAATAAAAATAATGTTTTGCAATAAATTACTGGGAGTAATAAAGTATTTTCAATATTATTGTATAAAATAGACTATTGATTATAAAAATGCTTCTTGTTTTACGTTAACGTTTCAAATCTAAGTTATAATAACAATACATAGTTGATAGAAAAAACGAAAACATTTAAATACAATATTTTATATAAATTAAATTAAATATCAAAGAACTTATCCTGATCGAAAAATATCTATATTATCTATTTCTTTAAACATGTCTTTGGTCTGTAAACATTTATCTTATGACTTACTGTTAATATAAAAATAATAAAATACTCGTAATATAAATAATTATAAAAATTAGTTTGAACATTAAAACGTACGTTATAAAATACTTTAAACTGAAAAAGGTAAACGATCAAGTTGTGAAATATTTAAATAGAAGATTACGCAGGCTGCATTTAAAGTCAATTCATAAAGGAAGGTCACATTAAAATAGGTCACATTTTTTCTTATTTATTTGATTCTAAAACTGCACGCACACACACACACACACACTCTCTCTCTCTCTCTCTCTCTCTCTCTCTCTCTCTCTCTCTCTCTCTCTCTTTCCTTTTCCGTTTTCATCTCTCTTTCCCTCCTTCGCCCTGCTTCTTTTTCTTTCCTTCCCCATCTTGAAATTTATATGCGTATTTAAGGCTACGTACATTTTCGCATTTTACGTCAAAGTTTTAAACATAAATTTCCGCATCACATTAAAAGCTGAATTATTAGAAGAAAACAATCATTTTACACCAGATAAAAGAATTTCATAGATATATAATTAAATTGATACATCGAATATTATAACAATTATTGTAATAAATATTATTGTGAAATAAACTTTTATGTTTAAACACACATACATTCATCATACACACTCGTGCGCGCGCGCCCATGAAAAAGTCTATTTAAAAATTCTCTGAATTAAAAAAAATTTTTCAATTACAAAAAATAAGATTCTATTTTTTATTAAAATAATAGTTATAAACAGTTAAGTTATAAACAGTTATTCACAGTTTCATAATAGGTAATCTTTATTTTTCTCTAAAAATGTACATTTAAAGTTGTTCAAAAATAAAATGATCAATTAGTCATCGCATGCGAGAATTAGATAATTTCGTTAAGTGGCATGGTTGATATCGTTTACAGAGTAGAACAGGCGTACTATTGCAGGCTATTGCAGTTGCATTACAGAGAGCAGAGAATCCACTACAATTAACGTGATTATTTAACAGCGTTCTCGTCGTGTACCCACAATGTTTATTCGCTATTCGCTCGTTACTGGTGTTGTATGCATTTCTCTATACACGTGTCTACGTGTAATATCAGAGATTGGATTTATCCCATGGTTATATACCGATCACCCTCAATATTGACTAGGCAAAATTGTGTTCAGGAAACGCGAAACCATATTATCGCATTATTATCGTAATAACGACATTTATGTTACATTTATTGTCATTTATCGTAGCTACTGTATGGTATTAATTATATGCTAATTACACAGAAATAATTGCGTTTCAATTTTGTTAATAAATAAATAATTCGCTTAAAAATTATATATATATATATATATATATATATATATATATATATATATATTAAAAGATTACATGTTTAAAAAAACATTTGAAATTTTATATTTTTTATATTTTTTATATTTTATTACAAAGAAGATTTGTCAATCCTAAAATTAAAAATATAGAGAAAAATCACCGATATAGGTTTCTTAAAAAGACATCGTATTATATATATCTTCAGAAATTAAATATTGCGCTTAATTAATATCGATAAAAACATGATCTATTTAGATAATTAAAGAAATAAAAACCCATAATTCATATATCTTTGATTTGTTTCTATATAAAATCAATTTCATCAAAAAAACAGATTTTTCATTTGAAAATAAAATTCTTACGATTTTCTTTTGCACATTGCGTATTTAAATAATAATGACTACATTATTGATAATGTTAAGTCATTAAGTTATTTATTTGTAGTTTTCTAACTATCTTCTTTATATTTCCTTATTTTTAATATCCAAAGTTATAAAAAAATATAAAAAAATGGAACCACAAATATAAACAATAAATAATATTAATTATTTATTAAAATTATATGTTTGGTATTTTTTTACATCTGACCTAATGATTTCAGGAATACGAATACGTAAAGAAACAAAATGTTTCTAAAAGAAAACTTTTTTTCTTAAATCGTAACAAAAAATATTTAAATGAAATAGATTAATATTATACTTTTAACATTGAAATTATTATAGCAAAGTCGCCGATACTATTATTTTGCTTGTATTATATTTTCAAAAGCTAAATATAAGCTAAATAAAAGCTAAATATAAAACTTTGGAAATATACGAAGGCGGTTTGAAAAGTCCGTGCAAAGTCAGAAAGATAGCATCACTGGTGTGTATCGAGGTTATTTTCAGTTAGTAACATCAAAAACACATACCAAGTTTCAGCCAGATCGATCTATTTTTCTATTTGGCATTTGTCTGAATCGAGGAAGTCGAGTAATTTCTAAAAAATGGATGAAAGAGAATTTCGTGTGTTGATCAAGCATTACTTTATGAAAGGCAAATCGCTTCAAGAGACTAAAAAAAAGCTTGATAAACATTATGGTGAATCTGCACCTTTGATTAGAACAGTTTATAAATGGTTTCAAACGTTTCGAAGTGGCCATATGAGTACAAGTGATGCTGAACATTCTGGATGAGGCTATTACTCCAGAAATCATTGATAAAATCCATGATATGGTACTGGAATAGAAGAATCAAGGTGCGTAAGATTGCTAGTGCTGTGGGCATCTCGAGTGAACGGGTACATAATATTTTGCATCAACATTTGGGTATAAAAAAGTTATCTACAAGATGGGTGCGCGATTGCTCACAATTGACCAAAAACGAAATCATGTGAAATGTTTCAAGGAATGTTTGCAGCTATTCTAGCGGAATCCACAGGATTTTAGGCACTGTGGACGAAACATGGATATATCACTACACGCTTGAGACCAAAGAACAGTCCAAACAATGAGTTGCCAGCGGGGATTCTGCACCAAAGAAGGCGAAGATCATTCCTTCGGCCAAGAAAATTATGGCGACTGTCTTTTGGGACTCGCAAGGAATAATATTCATCGACTATATGGAAAAAGGTAAAACTATTACAGGTGAATATTATTCATCGTTATTGGACCGTTTGAAAACCGAGCTGCAAGAGAAACATCCATGATTAAACCACAAGAAAGTCCTTTTCCATCACAACAACGCATCAGCTCACTCCTTCGGAATTGTGACCGCAAAATTGATGGAGTTACAGTTCCAATTCGTTCCGCATCCCTTCTATTCTCCATTTCTCCAGATTTGGCTCCCTCGGACTATTATTTATTCCCCAATGCGGAAAAATGCGCAGCGTGTATCTGTCGTGGGGATTCGAGAAAATACATGTATATATGTATATTGTAATATATGTATATATGTATATATGTATATTGTAATATATGTATATATGTGTATCATTGTATTGTTGACGTGTTATTCTAAACACGTTATTTGCGATAAATATTATCACATGCCTCGGTAGTCGAAGGGATAAGATGCCTGCCCGGTAAGCAGGAAATCCAGGTTCAATTCCTGGCTGAGATGGTATTTTTTCGCAAAATAATTACGAGTTTTCACGACAGATTCGTGATCGGGCCCCGCCGTAACGCACACCCTCCTTTCTTATTCGAGGGCTCGAGCCATGCTTGATACAATCTTTCCTGTCGCGCTCCAGGAGGATTATTTATATATTTGCCAATGGCGTTGGAGGGTGTCGCCGCTGCAGTCCGACATGCATCCATCGAGAGAATAGGATCATCATCTTTTTTCCGATTCCTGGCTGAGGTGACATTTTTTCGCAAAATAATTACGAGTTTTCACGACTGGTTCGTGGTCGGGCCCCGCGGTGACGCATACCCTCCCTTCTTCTCTTTCAGAGAAGAAGATTCCATTCAAACAAAGAAGTGATTGCAGAAACGAATGCCTATTTTGCACAGTTAGACCAATCATATTATTCGGAAGGAATCAACAAACTGAAGCAGCGTTGGACAAAGTATATAAGCCTAAAAGGAAATTACGTTGAAAAATAAAAAAGGTTTATCTCGAAAAATTAAATAATTTTCATTTTTGCCTTTTCAAACCACCCTCGTAAATACAAACTACAAAGTGTCTTCTATCGGATATAGCAGTTTTTATAATATTGTTTTGTATTTTATAATAATCAATTTTTTCGATAAGAATTTCGATTTTAAGATAAGAAAAATTGAACATTTAAAAAGATGAATCCTAAAATTGATATATTGTAGTAAGTATTGATGCCAGAATTCAGATATAGCCCCGTAAAGGAATTAAAAATAAAATAAATTAATAAATTATATTTATTTTCCTTTATGCTATTTCGTAGGGCAAGTTTATAGGTACAAGTAAGTGTAACTCTAAAAGTTACGTTGCTTTAATATAAGTTAAGTTACGTAAATTAAATTACCATGTTTTATAATATCCATCTTATCAACAGCTAGATCGATTTATGTTACATCCCGATTTATATTTAAAGTCGTATTATGAAGAAATAAGGAAATATAAATAAGATACTTACGAGAAGTCACAAATAAATAACGTAATGACTTAATATTATCAATAATTCTTAATATTATCAGTAATTATTATTTAAATACGTAATTTGTAAAAGAAAATCATAAAACTTTTATTTTCAAGTGAAAAATCTGTTTTTGATTTTATATAAAAACAAATCAAAGATATATGAATTATGAGTTTTTATTTCTTTAATTATATAAATAAATCATGTTTTTATCAGTATTAATTAAGTGCAAAATTTAATTTCCAAAAATATATATAATACGATGTCTTTTTAAGAAATCTATATCGATGACTTTTCTCCATGTTCTTAATTTTAGGATTGACAAATCTTCTTTGTAATATATAAAGTTTCAAATGCTTTTTTAAACATGTAATTAATACATATATATATATATATTTAATTTTTAAGCGAATTATTTATTTATAAACAAAATTGAAACACAATTATTTCTGTGTAATTAGCATATAATTAATACTATACAGTAGCTACGATAAATAACAATAAATGTAACATGAACTGTTTCATGAACTTTTCATTGTTTGGTTAATTTGATGGTGATTTAGACCTAACCTGATGATAATATACAAATTATCTTTCTTGGTTTACAGTTAATTATTGAACTGATGATTTTGTAGTGATAACTTTAAAAGTTAGTCATCAGTTTAATATCTAAACGTAAATAAAAGAAATCACAATTTTTATTGTTACATCCAGCCCAAAGAAATTAGAAGATTAAGAAATTAAGAATGAAGTACGAATAGGCTCGGAAGAACGAACAGATACTTTCTCGAGGGTCAAGTATCAAAGTGTGATCCCCGAATCGAAATGCACTGATATGTTTCGGCACTGGGTCAGCGATAAGGAGTCGCTTTAACATCGTGGCGTAGACACCCATCGGTCGTCTTTAAGTCAAGAAATTTAATTCTTTTAACCAAGGACTTTGTGCGATGGGATGGCGGGAAGTCAACGAAAGTTCAAAAAAGGGACAAAATTTAAAATTTAAATTAATTCTTTAATGAACATAAAAATGTACATAAAAATCATATGATCTAAAGAGAGATGGTATGTGTGTATGGTGTGTGTATGTGATAACGCGGGTGTTACAATGATCTCCCCGGAGAGCATCGGGTAGGATTTCGATAAAAGGCGTGTGAATGTTAGAATTAAAATTTTTAAACGGTGATCCTACCCGGTCATACAATAATAATTCTTTAGTCTGTCAACTTAACCTATCAATATTAATGTTTCATCCTGAGATTAACAATAAGTGTACAGATGGGAATTATGTAGATGGGAATTAACATCGAAAAATACGTTTGAGAGAGCGGTTAGATCGTAGCAGTATTCGATGCTTTTGATCGGTTCACTACAACGAGAAAACGTGAATAAATAAAGAGAGGGATGAGGCATATTTAAGGAAAGAGGAAGAGAATGTGAAAAAAGATTCGCCAATTTATTCGGCGACCATGAATCTTAAGGGCCCTCTGTAATATAAATAATCTTAGAGGCACCACGACGAAAGGTAGGATAGGTAGGAAAAAAAGATTCACCAATTTAGAAGAAGAGACCCGAAATAACAAATTATTGGTGCTTAAGTGCAGAAAAAAACCCGGAATAACAAATTATTACTATGTAGAAGAAGAGACCCGAAATAACAAATTATTAGTACTTAAGTGCAGAAAAAAACCCGGAATAACAAATTATTACTATGTAGAAGAAGAGACCCGAAATTGATACTTAAGGGGATCCTAAAGTGACGGGAATTACCGACACATTACAGTGTCACCAAAGAACTTTTTATTGGCTTGACAGATTGCAAAATCCTTTCAAGCAATTAAAATACGCACAAAAAGAATAAGTGGGACAATCGATTTAACAAGTAAATAAGAAAAAAATTTTTAAATTCACGTAATTTTAGCTCGTACAGCTGTTACATCAGATCTTCGTTTCCTTAATATAAAAATTCTATAGCTCATATATACAAAATGAGTATATATACAAAATTCCGCACTTCGGACTAGATGAATAAACAATACTACGAGGGTAGTCTGAAAAGTTTTGAGCCTAACATAGAAACAAGTACTTTTTCGGTCAAATATAGTTTTATTTTTCAACATAATCTCCTTTTAAGTCATTTTACACTTTTCCCATCGATACTCTAACCTCTTTAACCCCTCCAAATAGTAGTTGGCGTCTTGCTCCGCAAAATAGGCGTTTACGTATGCGATGACCTCCTCGTTCGATGAAAATGTCTGTCCTCCAAGCGAAACTTTAAGCTTAGGAAACAGAAAAAAAGTCGCTGGGGGTCAGATTTGGTGAATACGGTGGGTGGTCAACCAATTCGAAGGGCAGTTCGTGAATTTTGGCCATGGCGACCGCCGAAGTGTGAGCAGGTGCGTTGTCTTGATGGAACAGCACTTTCTTCTTCTTTAAATGCGGCCCTTTTTTGCAATTTCTGCCTTCAGCTTATCAAGTAGTGATGCGTAATACTCTCCCGTTATTGTTTTACTTTTTTCAAGATAGTCGATATACACAATTCCGTGACTATCCCAAAAAAACAGTCGCCATTATCTTCCCAGCTAATGAAACCGTCTTCACCTTTTTCGGAGCAGGTTCACCCTTTGCAGTCCACTGTTTTGACTGTTCTTTTGTCTCTGGAGTGTAGTGGTGGATCCAAGTTTCATCTACAGTTATGAATCGACGCAAAAAATCTGACTCGTTTCGCTTGAACCGCTCCAACAGGGCCTTGGAAATATTCATTCGAATTCGTTTTTGGTCCAAAGTGAGCAAGCGCGGCACCCAACGCGCGGATAGCTTGCGCATATCCAATTCTTCAGTCAATATATGACAAACGCGTTTTTTCGATATGTCCATAGCCTCTGCTATCTTTCTAACCTTGATTCGACGGTCGTCCAGTACCATTTGGTGAACATTTTCGATGTTATCAGCAGTGGTCACAGTTTTTGGCCGTCCCGAACGCTCATCATCAGCCAAGCTGGTACGACCACGTTTAAATTCAGCTGCTCATCTTTTTACGGTGGCAAATGATGGGGCAGAGTTCCCGTAAACAGCGTCCAACTCGATTTTAATTTGCGCAGGCGTATTGCCTTTCAAATGTAAGAATTTAATCACGGCACGATATTCAATTTTTTCCATTTTTCCAAAAACACTGACATCGAATGACATAAACGACTGTCAAACAACAACTGAGCGTCTAAAATGGCTGAAATTTTCACAAAAGTCTTTCAAAGCATATACTTTGTAGTACTATTGTAGTACTAGAATGGTTTTGACAAGTAATGTCATCTTCATGTTAAGGCTCAAAACTTTTCAGACTACCTTCGTATATTTCTGGATTTATGATTGGAAGCTTAGAAAAAAAGTTTGAGACTTGAACAAATTGTGTATGATTTTACGCGTATATATTATATATGCTTCGCGCAAATATAAAGTGATAAGTAGAGCAGTAATTGCAGTTGACAGATCTTGCAATAGATGGCGTTGCAGAGGAAAGATAAAGACAAACAATCTATGGAATCGATAAAACGTCAATAAGCTTGCTTGCTAGAATAAAGTGAATTAATTTTTTATTGAAATCGACCATCCCGCACTTCTTTTTTGTGTTATGTTTCAATTGCATAAAAGGATTTTGTAATCTGTAAAGCCAATTCAAAGATGCCGGCTGTAATGTATCGATAATCCCATCAGTATTTTCAATAAAACAGTCAACATATAATTTGTGTTTTTACTTTAGATATATATATATATATATATATATATATATATATATATATAAATTCCTATTTTATATATATATATATATATATATATAGTTTTACAGTAGTCTCGTATGGACAAAATGATATAGTTCCGCAGTTTGAATTACTTTAAAGAACAATACTGAACTTAAAAAAATTACAATCCGAAGCCATCTACCATAAAATCACAACATTGCAATCTGATTCTGATGAAAGACAAGGATGAATATACGAAAAGAAAGACGGACGATGTCGTTGAAATGAGAAATAATTATACGCATATTGTTGATGCTTAGATCTTTTTTGTTAGGCTTTTGATTATAATTTTACAAGTATTGCTCAATATTGTTCTTTAAACTAATTCGAAGTGCGGAACTGTATCATTTTGTACATATAAAGCTGCAAAACTTTTATATTCATCGAAATAAGACATCGTGTTTCTCCCTTGCATAACGTGTAAAGCATGAAAAAATGGATCAATCAGAGTCCTTCATTCTCATTCCGTCGATTTGAGAAATGATTATACACTTACTGTTGATGCTTAGATCTTTTTTGTTAGGCTTTGGATTGTAATTTTACAAGCTCAGTATTGTTCTTTAAAGTAATCCGAAGTGCGGAACTATATCATTTTGTACATGCAAAGCTGCAAAACTTTTATATTCGTCGAAATAAGACATCGTGTTTCTGCCTTGCATAACGTATAAGGCAAATGTATAAATTGTAACTTAGAAAAGAAATTTTCGCAAATATATCTGTCGTACGTTTGATTAACTATTTCAATCATGTATACAATAGAAATATCAGAATCGAAAGTGTGATCGACGAATTTCTATGTTGGTAGAGTGGCAACGTATGAGACTTGTCGTGCGAAGAGCTCGGGTTCGATCCCCAGCCACTCTCCGCTAGGATATATATTTATAATATTTATATACATAAATGTACAAATATATTACATTATATATTTGTAATGTCCAATGATATATAAATTATTCATATTTTTAAAGATACATCCGTATCATGATAAAAATTCACAAATATACAGCGCCATAATGTTTTTATTTTGCAAATAAAATGTCATTAAAAATTTTTTATTCTAATTAAATTTATCAAATATTAGTCGTATATTTTATTTGTTGTAAGAAAGATAAAAAAAAAGAAGTTATGAGCAAATAGCATATCTCCTAACGGAAAGTGGCTGGGGATCAAACTTCAGCTTTTCGCACAGAAAGTCTCATACACTGCACTCTACCAACGTAGAATTTCGTTAGTCATCGTTTCGATTCTGATATTTTTATTGTATACATGAATGAAATAGTTAACAAAACATACAATAGACATATTTGCGAAAAGGACTATACTTTAATATATTATTATACACACAATTTATTATATAATTTATTCTCTTTTTTACTGTCGCACATCATATTTATTTCCGATAAATTTATTTCTCGAAATCGGCCGCTGTAATATAGGACCGAGGCGTACACACACACACGCATATACACACAAACAAGGCACGTACATGTGCGCTCGGCGTTCGGCATGTTGGTTGGCCGAAGAGAATAGAAATATCATTCTACTCTCTCGCATCTGTGCGCCGTGAATACGAGAATTGGAATATCATTGTACTCATTCGCGCAGTATGCACCGTGCGATGGTCCAGCGTCTTTTGATTATTGTTCATTATTGCTAACGTAATTAGCAAATGAATTGAAAAGAATAAACATTGCATGAACAATGCATGAAGAGAAACGAAAATCGTTATATATAATTGTATATAATTTTATGTATAATAATTATAATTGTGTAATAAATAAGAATGTCTATGAAATTTTCTCAGTATAAATGTATAATATATGTTTCGAAAATTTTTAAGAAATTCACAGTTTTGAGTAATTACTTACAAATTCGACAAGACATTTATTGAACAATAAATGAAATAATCAAATTATATTTCTTCTTTCTCTCTTCTTTTTATTTGATATAAGCAAAAATATGCGTAATTTGTTGAACTTGTAATTAATTATCTGAAATATAATAAATTTTCCATTTTTAAGAGTTGGAATATATACAATAAGATTGTAATAAGAAAATAATTTCGTAATTATTCTCACTCATTTATTAGACTCTTCAATTATTATAATCTTATAAAATTATATAACAGGTCATTATGAGTATAACAAGTAAAGCATATAACAATTTTTGAATTTTTTCATACATTATTTTCATATCTGCTTACTCTTTTTGATTCATGCTATATATATCAACAATAACGAGCGGTGACCAGGTAACATCGAAGAAGCTCGACGACCTCACGGTGTATGGAGCGCGAAAGAGTACGATAATATTTCTATTTCCTTCTCATACGCGTCGAGAGCGCGAGAGAGTAGGATGATTTCTGTTCTCTTTTGCCCCAATGTTGCCGAGCGCACATGTATGTGCCTTGTCTTGCGTGTGTATGTCTCGCAGCGGCCGATTTCGAGAAATAAATTTATCCGAAATAAATTTGATAATAAACAAGAGAATGAATTATGTAATAAATTGTGTATGTAATGCAATAAAGTATAGTCCTTTTCGCAAATGTCTATATGCACGTTTTGTTAACTCTTTCAATCGTGCATATATCAAAAATATTAGAATCAAAACGGAATTCTGCATTGGTAGAGTGGCAATGTGTCAGAGTTGCCATGCGAGGAGCTCGGGTTCGATCCGCAGCCACTCTCCGTTAGGAGATGCTATCTACTCCTACTTTCTTTTTTTTATCTTTCTTACAACATGAAATATACGACTGATGTCTGAAAAATTTCATTAGAATAAAAAAATTTTTAATAACATTTTATTTGCAAAATAAAAACGTTATGGCGCTGGATATTTGTGAATTTTCATGGTGCGGGTGTATCTTTAAAATTATGAACAATTTATATATAATTGGACGTTACAAATATGTAATATATATTGTTGCGGCCGTGCGGTGTTCCGTTCGGCGCTGCCCCGTGAAATTAATCAATATCAATCGATAAGAGGTTGAATAGAGGATCGGCCCTTGGCAACGCGTCGTTCTCCGACTGTTATACAGATTTCACGGCCAGATTCCGCGGTGGCCGGACGCGTTTCTGTACCGTTGTACCGTTGGTTTAATAAAGAGCGAGCTTTTTCTTTAAACAGTGTTCTTCCTTTCCGAAAGCGCTCCGCCGAGTATCGCGATCTCGGGAAATAACGCCGCGAAATAACGCGACAATTTTGGGGGCTCGTCCGGGATCGAATTTTTCGATTCGTGCGTGCGTGCGTGCGTGCGTGCGTGCGTGCGTGCGTGCGTGCGTGCGTGCGTGCGTGCGTGCGTGCGTGCGTGCGTGCGTGCGTGCGTGCGTGCGTGCGTGCGTGCGTGCGTGCGTGCGTGCGTGCGTGCGTGCGTGCGTGCGTGCGTGCGTGCGTGCGTGCGTGCGTGCGTGCGTGCGTGCGTGCGTGCGTGCGTGCGTGCGTGCGTGCGTGCGTGCGTGCGTGCGTGCGTGCGTGCGTGCGTGCGTGCGTGCGTGCGTGCGTGCGTGCGTGCGTGCGTGCGTGCGTGCGTGCGTGCGTGCGTGCGTGCGTGCGTGCGTGCGTGCGTGCGTGCGTGCGTGCGTGCGTGCGTGCGTGCGTGCGTGCGTGCGTGCGTGCGTGCGTGCGTGCGTGCGTGCGTGCGTGCGTGCGTGCGTGCGTGCGTGCGTGCGTGCGTGCGTGCGTGCGTGCGTGCGTGCGTGCGTGCGTGCGTGCGTGCGTGCGTGCGTGCGTGCGTGCGTGCGTGCGTGCGTGCGTGCGTGCGTGCGTGCGTGCGTGCGTGCGTGCGTGCGTGCGTGCGTGCGTGCGTGCGTGCGTGCGTGCGTGCGTGCGTGCGTGCGTGCGTGCGTGCGTGCGTGCGTGCGTGCGTGCGTGCGTGCGTGCGTGCGTGCGTGCGTGCGTGCGTGCGTGCGTGCGTGCGTGCGTGCGTGCGTGCGTGCGTGCGTGCGTGCGTGCGTGCGTGCGTGCGTGCGTGCGTGCGTGCGTGCGTGCGTGCGTGCGTGCGTGCGTGCGTGCGTGCGTGCGTGCGTGCGTGCGTGCGTGCGTGCGTGCGTGCGTGCGTGCGTGCGTGCGTGCGTGCGTGCGTGCGTGCGTGCGTGCGTGCGTGCGTGCGTGCGTGCGTGCGTGCGTGCGTGCGTGCGTGCACGTGCGTGCGTGCGTGCGTGCGTGCGTGCGTGCGTGCGTGCGTGCGTGCGTGCGTGCGTGCGTGCGTGCGTGCGTGCGTGCGTGCGTGCGTGCGTGCGTGCGTGCGTGCGTGCGTGCGTGCGTGCGTGCGTGCGTGCGTGCGTGCGTGCGTGCGTGCGTGCGTGCGTGCGTGCGTGCGTGCGTGCGTGCGTGCGTGCGTGCGTGCGTGCGTGCGTGCGTGCGTGCGTGCGTGCGTGCGTGCGTGCGTGCGTGCGTGCGTGCGTGCGTGCCTGCGTGCGTGCGTGCGTGCGTGCGTGCGTGCGTGCGTGCGTGCGTGCGTGCGTGCGTGCGTGCGTGCGTGCGTGCGTGCGTGCGTGCGTGCGTGCGTGCGTGCGTGCGTGCGTGCGTGCGATGCGTGCGTGCGTGCGTGCGTGCGTGCGTGCGTGCGTGCGTGCGTGCGTGCGTGCGTGCGTGCGTGCGTGCGTGCGTGCGTGCGTGCGTGCGTGCGTGCGTGCGTGCGTGCGTGCGTGCGTGCGTGCGTGCGTGCGTGCGTGCGTGCGTGCGTGCGTGCGTGCGTGCGTGCGTGCGTGCGTGCGTGCGTGCGTGCGTGCGTGCGTGCGTGCGTGCGTGCGTGCGTGCGTGCGTGCGTGCGTGCGTGCGTGCGTGCGTGCGTGCGTGCGTGCGTGCGTGCGTGCGTGCGTGCGTGCGTGCGTGCGTGCGTGCGTGCGTGCGTGCGTGCGTGCGTGCGTGCGTGCGTGCGTGCGTGCGTGCGTGCGTGCGTGCGTGCGTGCGTGCGTGCGTGCGTGTGTGTGTGTGTGTGTGTGTGTGTGAGATAATGGCGGAGCGACAAACGGAAGAGACGGGGACTGGACAGGAAGAGGCGAAAGGTCGGAGAGTGGTCTCTGCAAGGAAAAGGGCCTGTACTCGAGCGGAAGGGCCGGAGGCGTCTCCGAACTTGGAGATTCTTCGCTTGACGCTGGAGGAGCTTCGCTCTTTGAGAGAGGAGCGCGCTCGTCGAGAGACGGAAATATCTTCAATGCCCGGTCCGCAGGAGGAGATCTCGCAACTTCGGATATCAAGCCAGTCATTTCCTTTTTCAAATTTTAGTTCCGACTTGAAACTTAAGCCCGATACTTATGACGGTAGTGTTCCGTTGCGCGAATATCTTACGCAGTTTAATTTAATTGCGCGGGCGAATAATTTGGGAAACGCGGAGAAGGCTGTCGTATTAGCGTCATGTCTCCGAGGAAAAGCGCGTGCGATTTTGGAAGGGGGCACGTATTTTGAAAACTCTCAATTTGAAAATTTGGTCGCACGTTTAGAGCTACGTTTTGGAGAAAATTTATCCTCGCAAAATTATTATTATCAATTTACGAATCGAAAACAGAGATTCGGAGAAGATTTAGCTGCATTAGACTCGGATATCGAGCGTTTATCTTGATTAGCTTATCCTGAATGTTCTCCCGGAGTTCGTGACAAAATTGCTTGTTCTCAATTTGTAGTTGCATTGTCTGATGTGAATGTTAAACAGACATTGCAGCTGGAAGAGTTAACATCTTTGAGGGCCGCGGTAGAAAGGGCTTTGGCTATTGAAATTATTAGGGAGAATTGTTTAAAAGAGCGGAGAAATTTTGATTTTAAAGAGGTTAAAGATTGCTCGAATTTTAAGAGCAATCCTGATTTAAACGGGTTCAAAGTAGAATCTCGTGGAACGAGGGGTTTAAATTTTAAGAAAAAGAAGAATTTTAAAATTCAAGAGAAAAAGGAATGTTGGCAGTGCGGAAAACAAGGGCACTTCCGTTCCGAGTGTCCATCACTTTCTGTTTCACAGCAGGGAAAATAGGTTTTGTCGAACTTTCAGGGCTCGACAAATGGAAGAAATGCCCCGGGTGTTTGTAGGCGTTTTGAGAGAGGGTGTAAAAAATCAGAAAATTTTGTTTTCCAAGGCTCTCTTAATGGGAGAGACTGTTTTTTTAAATTGGATACGGGCTCCGACGTGACCTTGGTGAGCAGTAAATTTGTAAGGAGAAAAGGAAAGCGTTTTTCAGCAAAGGAAGATATCCTACGGGGGAAAAGGTCCCGATCAGTTTTAAAATGTTTGTTAAGATAAAGTTAGGGAGATTTAATTTAGAGTTATCGATTTTCGTTGTCGATATTGGAGAGGATTGTATTTTGGGCGCGGATTTCTTTTCACGAATAGGGATGCAAACTGTAATAGAATCTTTTCTCCGTGGAGGTCATAGGGAAGGTTTTTGTCGTCGGATTAAGCAAGAGGACGAAGCTGTGTCCGCGGAGTTGGAAGAATTCTTTGATAATAATTCCCGGGAGTTGGAGGTAGATCAGAGAATAGTTTTCGCTACATTGTTGCGAGAATTTCGTGACGTGTTTTTGGAACAAGCCGTTGCAGGAAAGTGTGAAGTTCTTCAACATAAAATTGAATTGATGGATTCTCGTCCTATCAAACAGGTTCCTAGGAGAATTCCAATACATATGCGTTCAGAAGTTGAAAAAATTATGGAAGACATGAAAGAACAAGGGGTAATTGAAGAATCTTCAAGCCCTTGGGTTTCTCCAGCAGTTTTGGTAAAGAAGAAAGATGGATCTCTTAGATTTTGCGTTGATTTTCGGAAATTGAATGCGGTTACAAAAAAAGATTCTTATCCGCTACCAAGGATTGACGATTTTCTTGATCAGTTATCAGGAAATGCCTGGTTTTTCACTCTGGATTTGAAGAGTGGTTATTGGCAACTGAAAATTCGTCCCGAAGATAGGGAAAAGACTGCTTTTTCTGTGGGGAATGGACTTTGGCAATTTGTTGCAATGCCCTTTGATCTGTGTAATGCCTCGGCTACCTTTGAACGTCTTATGGAACGGGTGCTTCGGGGTTTACTTTCGAAAATTTGCCTGGTTTATTTAGATGATGTGATAGTATTTGGCAAAACCTTTGAGAAAATGAAAGAGAATTTAAGAGAGATTCTTCTGAGATTTCGTGCTGCGAAACTTTGTGTTAACCCAAAGAAATGTGATTTATTTAAGAGACAAGTAAAATATTTGGGTCATGTTGTTTCTTCTACCGGGATCGCTACGGATCCTGAGAAGACTGAAGTGGTCACTGAGTGGCCAGTTCCTCAGAATAAGAAACAGGTCCGAAGTTTTCTTGGATTTTGCTCTTATTATCGGAAGTTTGTTAAGGGATTTTCTTCAATTGCGAAGCCTCTGTTTAAGTTAACTGAGAATTTGACTAAATTTGATTGGACCGGACAATGTCAAGAAGCATTTTTGAGGTTAAAGCAGGCATTAACGTCTGCACCTCTTCTTTCCTTTCCGAAGGGGGAAGGAAAGATGATTTTGGATATGGATGCTTCAGATTTTGGAATAGGAGCGGTACTTTCACAAGTTCAGGACGGCTATGAGAGGGTCATTGCTTATTATAGTCGGGTTTTGAACAAACCTGAGCGGAATTATTGCACAACAAGAAGAGAGTTATTAACTTTGGTAGAATCGGTGAAACATTTTCATCATTATTTGTACGGAAAGAGTTTCTCTATTCGAACTGATCATGCTTCTTTGAGATGGTTGATGTCCTTCAAAGACTTGGAGGGACAATTGGCTCGCTGGACGGAAAGGTTACAACAATACGATTTTGATGTTGCTCATCGAAAGAGGATTATGCACGGTAATGCCGATGGTCTTTCGAGACGCCCTTGTGTAGAAGAAAAATGTAGATTCTGTTCTAAAGTAGAAGTTCAGAGAGGGCTTTCTGAGGATAAAGTAGTTGCTCGTATTGTTTTGCGTGAGGATTCTTCTGAGGATTGGCGTAAGGCTCAAATAGAGGATCAGGAATTGGCAATGTTTTTACTTGCCAAAGAAAATGATTTGCGACCTTCTTGGGAGGAAGTTTCTTCGAAAGGATTGTCAGCCAAGATTTATTGGCATCAATGGCATGCCTTGGAAGTCCAAAATGGGATTTTGCATAAGAGATGGGAGGCTTCTAATTTGAAAAACAGTTTTCTTCAGTTGATAGTCCCGCGAAGCAAAGTGAAGCAGATTTTAGAAGAAGCTCATGATACTCCTTCTGGAGGGCATTTTGGGATCAATAAAACGCTGGAAAAGATCCGGAAGCGTTTTTATTGGGCAACCTGTAAGAAGGATGTTGAGGAATGGTGCAGAACCTGTAAGATTTGTATTGCGAAGAGGGATGCTGCGGATAAGGGGAAATCTCCTTTGCAGATCTTTAATTCGGGAGCTCCTTTTGAGAAAATTCAGATGGATATTTTAGGCCCGTTACCTGTTTCTTCTTCAGGCAATAAGTATCTCCTAGTTGTTGTAGATTGTTTTACTAAATGGGTAGAGGCTTTTCCTTTGAAAAATATGAGAGCTACTACGGTAGCAGAAATTTTTGTTAATCAGGTTGTTTCTAGATATGGAGTCCCATTGGAACTTCATACTGATCAGAGAAGGAATTTTGAATCACAGCTCTTTCAAGAATTAATGAGAATTTTGGGAATTAGGAAAACGAGGACGACCGCTCTTCATCCTCAGTCTGATGGTCAAGTTGAAAGACAACATCAGACAATTTTACAGTATTTGTCAAAGTTTGTTGAAGAGAATCAAAAGGATTGGGATCGTTGGATTCCCATGTTTCTTCTTGCCTATAGGACCTCTAAACATGAGCCTACAGGTGTAACTCCTTCAGAATTGTTTTGCGGAAAAGATCTTACCTTGCCGATGGATTTGCTAAGAGGTACTCCTCCCAGGTTTATGGTTTTTTCGAGTCAGCGGAGGAGTACGTTCGAAATTTGCGGCAGAAGCTGGATGAAATTCATCAGAGAGTAAGAGAGAGATTAGAATCAAAGTCTTTGAAGATCAAATGCCGCTATGATCGAAAGGCTAGGCATCCCGTTTTTGAGAAAGGACAGAAGGTTTGGTTATTTAATCCTCATCGTAAGAAGGGTAGGTCTCCCAAACTACAGAACGATTGGGAGAGGCCTTTTGAGATAATTAAGAAAATTAGTGATGTAGTTTTCTGTATTTCTCGTTCAGGTGGTCGGAAAAGCAAGATTGTGCATGCCGACAGGTTAGCTCCGTTTAGAGAAAGGGAAGAATTTTAAGTAGAAGTTTTCGGAGCCCGGTTTTCCAATTTTGACATTACTTTTATTTTTTGTTGATTGTTTTGAGTTACTGTTTTCTGTTTTATCTTTCTTTAAGCTTCCTTCCGTCGTGAGAAGCGTCGTGGGGAGATCCTCGAGCCTGAGTACCAAGCAAGATCTTCAAGCTCGTGCTTCGAACTGAAGAGAAGTCTGCCTCGCCCCCGGTTTTCCGAGTCGTGGTTTTTCCGGGGGACAATGGGCGAATGCCGAGGCAGGGGCTTAGTGTGTTTTTTTTTTTTTAGAAAGACATAAGGGTCCACGACGATTACCCCCACTTTGCCCGAAGAATGGAAGAGAGAAGTGCGCAAAGCTCAAGACGAAGAGTCAAGAGTGAAACGCGCAAAAATTTCAAGAACAAGATTTTTCTGAAGAGTAGAGAAGACTGGGATTAGAAGTAGGCGGCGCCTGGTAACCTGAGGCAGCAGCCCAGAGTAGGGCAGTCGCAAGGAGCCCAGAAGTCTTTTCCAAGAGGAAGTTCTTGAAAGAGGAAGAATTGTCGGGACGACAATTTTATGAAGAGGGGGGCAGTGTTGCGGCCGTGCGGTGTTCCGTTCGGCGCTGCCCCGTGAAATTAATCAATATCAATCGATAAGAGTTTGAATAGAGAATCGGCCCTTGGCAACACGTCGTTCTCCGACTGTTATACAGATTTCACGGCCAGATTCCGCGGTGGCCGGACGCGTTTCTGTACCGTTGTACCGTTGGTTTAATAAAGAGCGAGCTTTTTCTTTAAACAGTGTTCTTCCTTTCCAAAAGCGCTCCGCCGAGTATCGCGATCTCGGGAAATAACGCCGCGAACGCGACAATATATATTATATATTTGTAACGTCCAATAATAATATGTAATTATATATATATATATATATATATATATATATATATATATATCATATTATATATATATATTTCAATCGTGCATATATAAAAAATATCAGAATCAAAGATAAAAATTCGGTATTATATTTACATTTTAATAATATTTTATTATAAATATTATATATATATATATATATATATATACATATAATAATATTAATAATAAAATATTATTAAAATGTAAATATAATATCAATGCAGAATTCTGTTGACTATCTTTGATTCTGATATTTTTGATGTATGCACGATTAAAATAGTTAACAAAACGTGCATATACAGATATTTGCGAAAAGGACTATACTTCATTGCATTGTTACATATACAATTTATTACATAATTCATTCTCTTGTTTACTATCGCACATCAAATTTATTTCGGATAAATTTATTTCTCGAAATCGACCGCTGCCAGGCATACACACGCAAGACGAGGCACGTACATGTGCGCTCGGCGCTCGGCAACATTGGGTTGGCAGAAGAGAACAGAAATCATCCTACTCTCTCGCACCGATGTGTTGTGAGTAAAGAATAGGAATATCGTTGTACTCTCTCGCGCTCTCGACGCGTATGAGAAGTAAATAGAAATATTATCGTACTCTTTCGCGCCCCATGCACCGTGCGGTCGTCGAGCGTCTTCGACATTACCTGGTCACCGCTCGTTATTATTGATATATATAGTATGAATTAAAAAGAGTAAGCAGATGTAACGCGGTCACCTCGTTCGACGCTCGGATCGACTCGTCGGTGTTCGGGTTCGAGAGGAGGGGAGACTCAAGCTTACGCAAACACAGGTTGCAACGAAAAGATCGTTTATTTAGGGAAAGATAGATACAGAGCAGTGCAGGGCCGGGAGATGTCGCAGTGTCGCTGGTAGCAAAGCGGAGACGCAAAGCGGTTGGCGTAAGGCGGCGAGAAGCGCAAGACAGGTGCGGCATGCGGTCGACAACGATTTATTTACACGTGACTATGGCGCGGTTACAACTACAGAACTTAGAGCTACCAGCTTGTGACTAGTGGACTTAATCTCTATCGCATGCACTTACAAGCTAATCAGGTTGAACGGCTAAGTATTGCGAACAGGGCTGAGTGTCACGTCAAGCCCTGCCTTAGCAACGGAAACTGGCGAAACCCAATGGAGCTGAGCGAAACCTCAGTCCGCGGAGTGGTGACAGAAGTCGACGAAACCCGACAGAGCTAAGTGAAACCTCAGCCCGAAGGTAGAGAAAACCGATGAAACCCGGCAGAGCCAAGCGAAACCTTGGCCCCGAGAGATAGTAGGTACTGGTCAGGTCGGTGTCAGGAGTCAGATCGCAGGATGGGATCTGGTCTCGATATCTCGGCCGGGTTATATACCCAGCCGGCGTTCCCCACTGTGCGCCGTTGGTCCGGCGGTGGGGAGTCGGTATCACGTAGGGCACCATGAGAGAGATAGCATGAGTGAAACGGCGCGTGCGGTGTACAGGCAAGCGAGTGAAATAGCGCGAGCGGTGTGCGTGCAAGCAGGATAGATAGCGCAGGATAAATAAACCAGGTGTATGTATATATATATATATATATATATATATATATATATATATATATTTATCCTACAAGTAATCGCCCTGCCGTTACACAGATATGAAAATAATGTATGAAAAAATTCAAAAATTGTTATATGCTTTATTTGTCATACTCATAATGACCTGTTATATAATTTTATAAAATTATAATAACTAAAAAGTCTATGTGTCTAATAAATGAGTGAGAATAAATACGAAATTATTTTCTTATTACAATCTTATTGTAACTACTTTCAGACTACGAGGATAGTCTGAAAAGTTTTGAGCCTTAACATGAAGATGACATTACTCGTCAAAACCATTCTACTACTACAATAGTGTATGCTTTGAAAGACTTTTGTGAAAATTTCAGCCATTTTGGACGCTCAATTGTTGTTTGACAATCGTTTGTGTCAGTCGATGTCAGTGTTTTTGGAAAAATGGAAAAAATTGAATATCGTGCCGTGATTAAATTCTTACATTTGAAAGGCAATACGCCTACGCAAATTAAAATCGAGTTGGACGTTTACGGGGACTCTGCCCCATCATTTGTAAAAAGATGGGCAGCTGAATTTAAACGTCGTACCAGCTTGAATAATGATGAGCCTTCGGAACGGCCAAAAATCTGCGAACATTGCTGATAACATCGAAAATGTTCACCAAATGGTACTGGACGACCGTCGAATCAAGGTTAGAGAGATAGCAGAGGCTATGGGCATATCAAAAGAACACGTTTGTCATATATTGACTGAAGAATTGGATATGCGCACCCATCCGCGCGTTGGGTGTCGCGCTTGCTCACTTTGGACCAAAAACGAATTCGAATGAATATTTCCAAGGCCCTGATGGAGCGGTTCAAGCGAAACGAGTCATATTTTTTGCGTCGATTCATAATTGTAGATGAAACATGGATCCACCACTACACTCCAGAGACAAAAGAACAGTCAAAACAGTGCACTGCAAAGGGTGAACCTCCTCCGAAAAAGGTGAAGACGGTTCCATCAGCTGGGAAGGTAATGGCGACTGTTTTTTGGAATATTCACGGAATTGTTTGTATCAACTATCTTGAAAAAAGGAAAACAATAAGGGAAGCGTATTACGCATTACTTGATAAGCTGAAGGCAGAAATTGCAAAAAAATGACCGCATTTGAAGAAGAAGAAAGTGCTGTTCCATCAAGATAACGCATCTGCTCACACTTCGGCGGTCGCCATGGCCAAAATTCACGAACTGCACTTCGAATTGGTTGACCACCCACCATATTCACCAGATCTGGCCCCCAGCGACTTTTTCCTAAGCTTAAAGTTTTGCTTGGAGGACAGAGATTTTCATCGAACGAGGAGGCCATCGCATACGTAAACACCTATTTTGCGGAGCAAGACGCCAACTACTATTTGGAGGGGTTAAAGAGATTAGAGTATCGATGGGAAAAGTGTATCGACTTAAAAGGAGATTATGTTAAAAAATAAAACTATATTCGACCGAAAAAATACTTGTTTCTATGTTAGACTCAAAACTTTTCAGACTACCCTCGTATATTCCGACTCTTAGAAATGGAAAATTTATATTTCAGATAATTAATTATAAATTTAACAAGCGCATATTTTTGCTCATATCAAACAAAAAGGAGAGAGAAAGAAGAAATAATATAATTTGATTATTTCATTTATCGTTCAATAAATGTCTTGTCGAATTTGTAAGTAATTACTCAAAACTGTGAATTTCTTAAAGATTTTCGAAACATATTAGGTGTACAAAAAAATTCTGAGCTTTAGATTTCATACAACCGAAATAACAATTTAAATTTTATATATCTTCCCTTTTGCGGTTTTAAAGCGTTGACATTTGGCCTTCTAAAATGCCATACGGTTTGACGTTTGATGCACATAACCTCAAACCTCAAAAATCAGTAGTATTCACGATGGCAATAACAAAAGAGCATATTCAATTTTCCATCCACTTCGCGTTTCATCTGAAGGAAAATGCTGCTGAAGCCACTGCAATGATTTGTGCTGCATATGGGGAGAACGATGTAAGTCATACTACATGTAAAAGATGATATCAAAAATTTCGCCAAGGAGATTTCAATCTTGAAGATGAACCGCGTTCTGGACGCCCTCAAAAGATTGAAACGGACGAATTGCAAGCACTGCTGGATATAAACTCTGCGCAAACTGAAAAAGAGCTTGCAGAACAGCTTGGCGTTACGCAGCAAATCATTACGTTTACATATGATGGGAAAGGTTCAGAAGGAAGGATGGGTTCCGCATGAATTGTCCGAAGACAACAAAAATCGTCGGCGTGACACTGCACTCATTTTGCTTTCAAAGTTCCGGAAAAAAGATTTTCTGCACAAAATCATTACAGGCGATGAAAAGTGGATTCTTTATGATAACCCTAAATGTAAAAAATCATGGATTGACCCTGGTCAACCTTCGACATCGACGCCAAAGCCCAATATCCACGCCAAGAAGGTTTTGCTCTGTATCTGGTGGGATTGGAAAGGTGTGTTGTATTACGAATTGTTACAACCGGATGAAACAATCACGGCAGACCGCTACCAACAACAATTGACCAATTTGAGCGATGCATTAGAAGAAAAGAGGCCATTTACTGGCCAAGGACGTCGTAAAGTAATCTTGCTTCATGACAATGCTCGACCACATGTTGCGAAAGCGACTCAGGACCATATCTTTGCGTTAGGCTGAGAACTTCTCCCGCACGCGGCGTATAGCCCAGACATGGCGCCTTCCGATTACTACCTATTCCGGTCGCAGCATCATTTGACTGATACACATTTCGTGAGATTTGAAGAGATACGAAAATGCATTGATGACTTTATCGCTTCGAAGCCGGTGAGCTTCTATCGTCAAGGAATTCGCAAGCTACTCGAAAGATGGCAAAAGGTCGTTGATGCAAACGAGGAATATTTCGCTGATTAATATTTTTTTGTTTGTTTTTGAATAAAGATTGAATTTTACAAAAAAAAGCTCAGAACTTTTTTGTACACCTAATATATTATACATTTATACTGAGAAAGTTTCATAGACATTCTTATTTATTACACAATTATAATTTTTATACATAAAATTATATACAATTATATATGACGATTTTCTTTTCTCTTCATGCATTGTTAATGTCTTTTATTCTTTTTAATTCTTTCACTATACTACGTTAGCAATAATGAATGATAATCAAAAGATGCTGGATTATCGCACGGCGCATACTGCGCGAAAGAGTACGATAATATTTCTATTTTCTTCTCATACGTGTCGCGAGCGCGAGAGAGTACAGCGATATTCCTATTCTCTACTCACGGCGCTTCGATGCGAGAGAGTAAGATTGTAGTGGAATATGCGTTGCCGGTCTATGATTTAGGCTGAAACTGCTACCTCTGCCAGGAAGGCAGATCGGCTGATCCCTGAAAAATCGGAGAAGCAGGAAGGTTGCAAAGCAAACTGAGTCTTACCACCACGATTTGAAGTTCGACCGTCGCCAGCAACGTCTCGCGAAGTTCTGACTCGGTCTCGTTTATTTCGACAGACAAGACGGATAATAATTTCTAGAACAGTCAATTGTTTGACAAACAAAAACGCAAACGCGATTTACACGGCTTACAGCAATATCACAAGACAAAGGGAATTCGAAAACGTACAATGCCAAGAAGGGCACCACGAACACGAAAAATGCACGTGACAAAATGTTATTTTGCGGAATGTACAATGCCAGCAAGGGTACCGCAGACGCGAAGGAACGTTCGAGACTAGAAGCACTGAAACAAAGAGAAAACAGAAAAAGCAATGCTGAAAAGATCACTCGCGAAAGAAGTGACAGATCGCTTGGAAACGCAGGCTGCGGGGTCATGCGGAAACGCTCGCGAATCGCAGGAGATCGCGGGCAGCTGCCGCACGCAGAATAAAATGCAGATTAAAACTGAAAAGACGCGACGCAGACGAATAACAAGACGCAACGCGGACGAGAATGAAACGCAACGCGGACGCGGGTAAAACGAAGAGCACGCGAAAGAGAAACACAGCGAATGAGACGCGAAACTTTGACGATGGCGCAGAACGCGGATAAAGCACAGAATAAGATGGGACGGAACGGAACAAACATGACCGGACGCGGATGAGATACACGCTAATCGCGGATAAAGCAACCGCTCGCGAGCGAGAGAGAATCACATGTCCGACCGCGCGCGAGCGAGAGAAAGAGCGACGGATCACACGCGAGCGAGAAAGAGAGGCAGCACACACGCGAGCGAGAAAGAGAACAAGCCGGTCACGCGTGAGCGAGAGAGAAAGAACGGCACACCAGCATCTCGCGCGCAGGCGAGAGAGGTGGAGGCGCGGAGAGCGAGAGGGGCGGCGAGCACCCGGCGCAACAGATGCGGAACGTCGCACGTGATCGCACGACACAGACACGATCGCGACACAGCACAGAATCCGGCACGTACGCGACACTCGACACTACACAGGGCGCGGTCACAGAGCGCACTCGCACGACACGAACGATCATGATGATACCTGGATCTCTTTCTCTCTCTCTCTTCCTCCGCTAGACGTGTAGCTGTCTGCGCGTCCGATGGCTGGCACAAGGAATCGCGTAAGCGCAGCGGAAGTAAGTGAGGGGCGCCACAGCCACTCCCCTCTCAGTAATCTTCGCCGGTGGCGAAGGACACAAAAAGTGTACCCTTTTGGTAGGAACTGTAGATGCTGGCTGTTGACTAGGAAGATGCGCTGGCTCTAATGTAGAAGAGGCACTGGCTGCTGACTAGGAAGATGCGCTGGCTCTAATGTAGATGTCAGATAAGCTGGCTTGAGATAGTCGGCTGAGACCGTCTTCTCCATCCCGTTGACAAGGATGACGAAAACTTTGTCGTTGAGACTCCAATGCGAACCGGTATAGGGCCTCTTCACCGAGTCCATCCGTTTGAACACGTGGGTAGGTCCTGGAGGACGAAGTGGCGTGGCCTCATGTGATGGGCCGTAGGCGTGATTGACCTGATGTGGTCCCTGAGTGCTGGAAGAAATTCTTGCGGATCAGTTGTGAGATCTTGGGTGACAAAAAACTTACCCGGAATGCGGAGAGACGTGCCGAAGAGTAGCTCAACCGGGGAGGCCTGGAGATCCTCCTTGACGGCAGTGCGTAGGCCAAGCAGAACAGTAGGTAATAGCTGTAACAGTAGATAATAGCTGCCATGATCCGGGCTGCACATTAGGGCCGCCTTCAGAGTCCTGTGCCAACGTTCGATGATTCCGTTCGATTGATGGTACGGAGTAGAGTGGGTCCTCCGCGCTCCAACCATTCTTGCGAGGGCTGAGAAGAGAGCCGAACTCGAACTGTGGGGGTGCCTTGGTCCGTGGTTATGATGAGCTGCCGAATTGGCAGACTCAGTTACCATAAAACGCTGTGGCCGTTGTGCTCATTTGAATGTCCTTGAGCGGAATCGTTGCTGGCTATCTTGTGAAACGATCGATTATCGTAAGACAGTACTTAAGATCGTTTACCTGAGGCAACACGATGATGTCTAGTGGACATGGTTGAAGCGTCCATCCGGCACAGTGATCTTAGTTGGAGTGCTATGGTTGTGGCAGTGGACTTTCGCCCGTTGACATGAAAGGCATTCTCGAACTCAACGAAGAGCGTCCTTTTTGATTCCTGGCCAGATAAATTTCTCCCTCAGAATGTGAGCCCTTCCGCTGGAGTGAGAGGTCGTGCACCACAGCGAAAGCTTGACGTCTGAGGCTCTCCAGGATGTAAGGTCTTACCCAACCAGAGGAGATGTCACAGAAGATATCGTGACCCTCGATAGTGATGAGAAGATTGAGCGAGGTGCTCTCCTGGAGGGAGGATAGTTCGTCGTTCTCAGCCTGAGCTTGGTAGCAGCATCCAGAGTAGGCATGGTGATTGCGTTAACCCGGAAGAGCGCATCGGCAACTGTATTTTCATTGTTCTTCACATGAGAGATGGAGGTGCTGAACTGGCCGATGAAATTAAGCTAACGGCATTGGCGAGGTGAGGCCTTCTCCGAGCGCTGTGAGAAAGCGTAAACAAGAGGACAATGATCGGTCCGGATCACAAACTGTCTGCCTTCGAGGATGTGTTGGAAGAATTTGATCGAGGCGAAGATCGCAAGAAGTTCTCGGTCGTACGTGCTGTGATTCTCCGAACGGCTGAGCTTTCTCAAGAAAAAAACCAAGAGATCTCCAGGAATCCTTTGAAAGTTGTTCAAGAGAAGCGCCGATGGCAGAGTCCAAAGCATCGGTAATGAACTATAGTGGAACTGAAGGATATATGAAGAAATATATGAAGAGCACGTAGCCGAGGCAAGGCCAGATCTGCAGGCTTGAAACGCTGCTTCAGACTCGGTTGTCCAAGGAATCTTGCGCTTGTCTCTCTTCTTTGCGCCTTGTAGAAAGACACAGAGTGGAGCTGAGCAGCGTTCGGAACGGTTCGTCTATAGTAGTTGATCAACCCCAAGAAGCGACGGAGGTCTGAGACAGTTTCTGGTTTCGGATACGCCAGGATAACTTCAATACGCTCGGTTGGAGGCCTGAATCTTTGAGAGCTGAGCGTATAGTCAAGGTAGTTCAGTTCTTCCTGTTCAATTTGGCACTTGCTCCAATTGACAGTTAGTTGGTAGGAGCGCAACAGCTCGAACACTGTCCTGAGGTGTTGCAGGTGGTCTTCGTGCGAGCTGGAGGCGATAATGACATCGTCAATATAACAGCTGACGAAGTCATACCCTCTGAAGATGTTGTCCATGTGGATCTCTGGAATGTCTGCGTGGCATTTCGTAGACCAAGAGGCATGCCCAGATACTCGAAGAGGCCGAAAGGTATGGCTGTCTTGGCTATGTCAGCTTGAGCGACCGGAATCTGGAAGTAGGCTCGCTCAACATCCAGAATTGAAAAGATGCTTTTACCGTGAAAACGTTGAAATATGTCATCTATGCGAGAAATCGGGTACCTGTCAGGCACTGTCTGGGCATTCAATCGTCTATAGTCGCCTGTGACACGCCAACCTTCTTTTTGCCAACCATGTAGCGAGCTGGGCCCATTGACTGCTCGAAAGGCGGATGATCTCATGGTGCAGCATCAATTCGAAATCCTCGCGTGCAGCTTTGAGTTTTCGTCTGCAAAGTCTGCGAGTTCGTTCGGCAACCAGAGGCCCAGACGTCACGATGTGGTGTTCGACGTGGGCTAAGGCTGATGGAGGCTTGACTCTGCCGAGATTCTCGAATTCCTTGACGAGAGCCTGATAGCTTGATGCGATTGAGTCCGGAGACAGGCCGGGCAGACCAGAAAAGATCCCAAAAACAAAAGTCACGGCGAGATTGCCTTTGCTGGAGAGCGAGGTAAGAGCGTCCCGTAGAACTCGCTTTTTTAAATCGAGGATTAGGCCATAATGATGGAGGAAATCTGCTCCAATGATGACTGATTGAACGTCAGTTATTACAAAAATCCATTTGAAGGCTCGACGAAGGCCGAAGTCAACGGTCAGAATCTTCTCGCCGAACGTGTTGATAGGCGAGCCGTTTGCGGTGTACAAACCGTGTGCGTCGGATGGCCTGAGCGGTCTGGCAATGAGACGTTTCGGCATCAAAGAGACAGCGGAGCCAGAGTCAATCAGGAATTTGATGTTGGTTGTCATAGATATGAAGCCGGAGTTCCGTAGAAGGCAAGGCGATTGCGCTGTTATTGCTGCTCGCCTGTCTCAGATGCTGACAGCCGACTTAGTTTAACGGCTGTTCTAACGGCTGATTGACCTTAAAAAAGCAGTGGTGCATCGCTGACCCGCAGTACCGAATCGCTGATGATAGTAGCAGATGTCTTGCGGCGCAGGTGAGGAGGCTCTTGGCCGCGAGCGTGAGCGAGACCTGCTGAAGTGCGAGGCTGGAGAGACCAGTCTGGACTGGAGCTAACAAATCAATGAAATGAGCTGCGCCAAGGAGCTCTTGATTTCCAACAGATCCAACAGACCTGTCAGACTGTCGAGGTTGGTTGACTGTGCCTGAATGCGTCTGGCTGGCGACAACAAAAACAAGTATATGACGTGGACATCACAATAATAATAAGAGCTGCTGCTGCCCTCCAATAAATGATCCGCTGCGACGGCAAGCTCATCCAGGTTGGGAGCGCTGAATTTCAAGAAGCGCTGAGCGTTGGGTGACAGGAAAGAGAGCCACTTGACTCTGAGAATTTCTTCCGAGGCCTTGTCTCCGGAGAGGCTGCGCATCTGGCGCAGGAGCTGCAACTTTTGTCATCCAGCTTGAGCTCGTTGAATAGTTTCTGCAGCTGGCGATCAGCGGAATTCGTGAAACGGCGAGTGATGCTTTCTTTGAGAAAGGTATATTTGTCCGAGGCAGGCAGAGCACGAATTATATCGGAGACCTCCGCCAGAGATTCCGGGTCCAGAGCACTGATGACTAGGTGATACTTGGGGTCGTCTGAGCGGACACGACTCGAGGCGAAAACCGACTCGATCTGGAAGGGATCTGAGTTGGTCCAGGTTCTTCCAGAAAGGCGGCAGCCTGCAGCTGTTAATAGATTCGACGTCACTGTCATGAAGATCAGGCATGTGCGAGTTGCTCCACGCAGAAAGCCGGAAGACCGAGGATACCTCGTTGGGTGGGCTTCCCGAGCGATGAGAGCGTTGCGGCGGAGGCTGGAGTGCTGAGTTGTCGTTGCGCTGAGCTGGACGCAGCGGAGAGCGGTCCATCATTTTAGACACAAACGGGCACTGATGGCACAGAACACGCACTGACTTGAACACCGGTTGCACAGAAACACTGGTCGGCCGCAAAAAACGCAAAGAGGAGAATAAAGAGATTCGCGCCGCGAGATACACACGAGACAGAATAACGCGCTGACGAGGATCGAACGTCGAGGTCACCAATTTGTAGTGGAATATGCGTTGCCGGTCTATGATTTAGGCTGAAATTGCTATCTCTGCCAGGAAGACAGATCGGCTGATCCCTGAAAAGTCGGAGAAGCAGGAAGGTTGCAAAGCAAACTGAGTCTTATCACCACGATTTGAAGTTCGACCATCGCCAGCAACGTCTCGCGAAGTTCTGACTCGGTCTCGTTTATTTTGACAGACAACGGATAATAATTTCTAGAACAATCAATTGTTTGACAAACAAAAATGCAAACGCGATATTTACACGGCTTACAGCTAATATCACAAGACAAAAGGAATTCGAAAACGTACAATGCCAACAAGGGCACCGCGAACACGAGGAACGTTCGAGACTAGAAGCGCTGAAACAAAGAGAAAACAGAAAAAGGAACACTGAAAAGATCGCTCGCGAAAGAAGTGGCGGATCGCCTGGAAACGCAGACTGCGGGGCCACGCGGAAACGCTCGCGAATCGCGGGCAGTTGCCGCACGCAGAACGCAAATTAAAACTGAAGAGACGCGACGCAGACGAATGACAAGACGCAACGCGGACAAGAATGAAACGCAATGAGAACGCGGGTAAAATAGAGAGCACGCGAAAGAGAAACACAGCGAATAAGATGCGGAACTTTGACGATGGCGCAGAATGCGGATAAAGCACAGAATAAGATGGGACGGAACGGAACAGACACGGACGCGGATGAGATGCACGCTGATCGCGAATAAAGCAACCGCTCGCGAGCGAGAAAGAATCACATGGCCGACCGCGCGCGAGCGAGAGAAAGAGCGATGTATCACACGCGAGCGAGAAAGAAAGGCAGCACACACGCGAGCGAGAAAGAGAGCGAGAACCAGCCGATCACACGCGAGCGAAAGAGAAAAAACGACGCATCAGCGTCTCGCACGCAGGCGAGAGAGGTGGAGGCGCACAGAGAGCGAGATCCGGCGGCGAGCATCCGGCGCAACAGGTGCGAAACGCCGCACGTGGTCGCACGACACAGACATGATCGCGACACAGCACAGAACCCGGCACGTACGCGACACTCGACGCTACACAGGACGCGGTCACGCACTCGCATGACACGAACGACCGCGATGATACCTGGATCTCTCTCTCTCTCTCTCTCTCTCTCTCTCTCTCTCTCTCTCTCTCTCTCTCGCTAGAGTGGCTGTCTGCGCGTCCGATGGCTGGCACGAGGAATCGCGTAATGGCCGCTTGACACAATGTGGCTGCTGGGGAAGAAGGCGGAAGTTACCACACTGGTCGATATAAGCGTCTGCTTTCTCGGTGGACGGTGGCGCTCGGCGGCGGGTGCGCCAAACGGTGCAGCGGAAGTAGGTGGCAAAGGCGCCACAAGATGATATTTCTATTCTCTTTGGCCAACCCAAGTTACCGACCGCCAAGCGCACATGTACGTGTTTCTTTTGTGTGCGTGCCTCGCACACGTGAATCCGCTGCGGTATGGTCAAAACAATTAGAATCGAGACAGAGCGTGACACGAAGTTATGTGCTCGGAAGAAAGCGCTCTTTTCATAACTATTTTATATTCTTATAATTAGTGCAATGGTGAAAAGTGTTGCGTCAATGTCAGAAGCGTCTATTTGGACGGTACTGATAAAAATTATAATCAGAAACGTCTGTTCTGATGGTTGCAAAATAAAATGAATGCCAAAAGCGTCTGACAGTTCTGACAGTACTGGTTATTAGAAATAAATTATATGTAAATAATTAGAGAGACAAGAAGGAAATTATCAATTGCATTCTCATGAGAATGAAGAAGTCCATTCTATATTTCATATAACAGTATGATTCGAATAATAAAAATCAGGAGCGTCTATTTGGACGGTACTGATAAAAATTATAATCACAAGCGTCTGTCCTGACGGTACTTGCAAAATAAATGCCAGAAGTGACAGTACTGGTTATTACAAAAAATTATCTTTAAACAATCAGAGAGACAAAAAAATTATCAAATGCATTCTCATAAGAATGAAGAAGTCCATTCGATATTTTATACTACAGTATGATTCGAATAATAAAAATCAGAAGCGTCTATTTGAACGATACTGATATAAATTATAATCAAAAGCGTCTGATGTTACTGGCAAAAATGTATGCCCAGATGATACCGATTATTACTAATGCATTATTTGTAAACAATTGGAGAGATATCTACACACACACACACACACACACACGCACGCACGCACGCACGCACGCACGCACGCACGCACGCACGCACGCACGCACGCACGCACGCACGCACGCACGCACGCACGCACGCACGCACGCACGCACGCACGCACGCACGCACGCACGCACGCACGCACGCACGCACGCACGCACGCACGCACGCACGCACGCACGCACGCACGCACGCACGCACGCACGCACGCACGCACGCACGCACGCACGCACGCACGCACGCACGCACGCACGCACGCACGCACGCACGCACGCACGCACGCACGCACGCACGCACGCACGCACGCACGCACGCACGCACGCACGCACGCACGCACGCACGCACGCACGCACGCACGCACGCACGCACGCACGCACGCACGCACGCACGCACGCACGCACGCACGCACGCACGCACGCACGCACGCACGCACGCACGCACGCACGCACGCACGCACGCACGCACGCACGCACGCACGCACGCACGCACGCACGCACGCACGCACGCACGCACGCACGCACGCACGCACGCACGCACGCACGCACGCACGCACGCACGCACGCACGCACGCACGCACGCACGCACGCACGCACGCACGCGCACGCACGCACGCACGCACGCACGCACGCACGCACGCACGCACGCACGCACGCACGCACGCACGCACGCACGCACGCACGCACGCACGCACGCACGCACGCACGCACGCACGCACGCACGCACGCACGCACGCACACGCACGCACGCACGCACGCACGCACGCACGCACGCACGCACGCACGCACGCACGCACGCACGCACGCACGCACGCACGCACGCACGCACGCACGCACGCACGCACGCACGCACGCACGCACGCACGCACGCACGCACGCACGCACGCACGCACGCACGCACGCACGCACGCACGCACGCACGCACGCACGCACGCACGCACGCACGCACGCACGCACGCACGCACGCACGCACGCACGCACGCACGCACGCACGCACGCACGCACGCACGCACGCACGCACGCACGCACGCACGCACGCACGCACGCACGCACGCACGCACGCACGCACGCACGCACGCATCGACGCACGCACGCACGCACGCACGCACGCACGCACATTACATATTAGATTTGTATATGTAATTTTAGAAGATAAGTTAGAGGTGAGATGGGCGGCCGTCGGAGTTCGTTCCTTCGCTTTAGGATCCCCTTAAGAACTTACTATACTAGTGAGACAACGATAAGTGAAGGGGTGGTATCGGATTAAAAAACCCTTGGTCACTTGTAGTAACTATCTTCTTGTAGTAACTATCTTCGCTCGAAATCAGAAAATAATGTACCAAGTATGATATTGAGTACAGTACTGAGTATACAGAACTGTATTGACAGATTGAAGGACTGATAGACTGACCGACTGGCTGACTGATTGACCAACTGAACGCTGTGTCCTTAAAGGACATTTTATATATATAATTCTGTTGAGGAAAACCAACTGCACACGTGCTGTTTTTCAATAATTGAAATAATAGTGTGAGGGTTATCCGCGTAGCCCGGGGGGCCCACGTGTTTACCATTTTTCAGTTTCCCGAAAAATAACAAAAATAATAGTGTAAAGATATTCTAGTTATTGCTATCCGTGTGGTCGGTAGCCTGCTTATCATTTCCCAAAATTGTAAGGATTATCTGCGTTACCCGGAGTCTACGTGTTTGTCTATTTTCAGCATCCTATTTCCTGGTATCTAGTTTTTCTCAACAGAAAAGATATTTAACGTCTGTTTGTTTATTTAACTAAATATTAATAACTAATTCTCGAAAGAAAAGGATCGTGTAGTTGACACGATGTAACACGATGTAACATCTTAGACAAATATCGGAGGTATACGATGTTTGCATTGAAAAGTAATGATTCTTCTCTTTCGATAGATGTTATTGCATCTTCTAATGTGAAAAAGAAGAAAAGAAAAGAATTAATTTTTGTAGTTCTTCCTAAGTTTTCTTATTTTTATATTTTAGGCCTGTTTTTCATAGCATGCATACTTAAGTGACATATTAAAAAATATATATATATATATATATATATATATTTGAAATTTAGAAAAGAAAAAATTCCTGGTGCAGCGATAAGAAACAGTCTTCTAATTTGACATGATTATCTATTAATTACAATAAAAGTAGAATGTAAGTTATTTTATAGTTATTTGCTTTTCTTATCATTATAGTTATTTGCTTTTCTACCTTTTTTGTTTGTTTGTTTTGTGTATTCTAATATATATATATTTCTAGTAAAATTATTTCAAATAATTACATTTGTTTTTAATAGTTGCATAATAGTTATTTAAACAAAAAGTGTAGTTATTCTTTCCTTTTACAAAAATTCGAACGTATCGGAACGTATCAGAACATATATTAAAGATATTGAAGATGGAAGAATAATTAATTTAATGTTTATACCTATATGTTAAACATTATTATATATATATATTTATTATTATTATTGTTGTTGTTGTTATTTTGTTGTTGTTATTATTTCTACTGTTATATTAATTATTTAATAATTGTATTATTATTACGATGCATATGTTCTTTTCTTTCTATATGGTAAAAAAAGATAAATTTAAATATGGTCATTTAAAACTAAGGAATTGAAAGGATTTATTTTAGATATGTGTCCAATACAAAACGCCAGAAGTTAACTACTGAGTGGCCAGATGTTCGGATATTATCTCCTTGACACATTCGGATACACTCTATCCTTGCCAAAAAAATATACAAATACATGTGTATATATACTCTTTCGATGCATTCCCGATCCTTATTTTATCGATCTCCATTTGAAGATGTACGCCATTTATGTACATTGACTCTTATGAGTTAAATCATGTGGTACTACTAAAATATCTTTAGAGAGTTTGAGATTAATTGATAACTAATTGCTGATAATAATGCCTGAGAGTAAGATGCATCGGGATCTTGAAGACTGATAGACGTTGGCAGAATTTTTTTTCTTTTGAGCATGGCATTCTGTATCATGATCCTCAAAGCCATTTTATAAGATTTAATTGTTGATGGTAGAAAGGAGAGAAGGTTCTAGTATTGGAGCTGCTTACTTATGATTAAGCTTAATTAAAATGAAATTGCAACGGTTCCTCCTGAAAGTTACTACTTACTGCTAGTGTATTTCGCTTATCTTGTGATTACATTTATTAATTTCGACAGAAGAATAAATATTTACCGCGACTTTTTTTCGATCTGTGCGTATCCTAGGTTATGAGAACGTTTTGAATATTCAGCTATGATCGTTCTGTGATAAAACCAGCTTGACAAGTGCGGCCTCATCCTTCAGAGGGTGTACTATTTTTAAGTATCCCTCTTGTTCTTCTACAAAGATTCGGCATAATACTCTGATCTTTTTGGACCATACTTGAGTTGGGCACTGTCGGGCCTATATATGCTAGCTCACACGCGAGAGTTTGCCACGACAATTCCTGGAAGTGATCTTCTAAAATGTATAATTCGTTGAATCGCCGTCCTTCGTGTTACACTTTCCGTCCTTTGTCTCTGAGGGCTACCCGGGCAATTCCTTGAATCCGCCCAATCGCTGTTATTATCCCTCAGTGCTATACGTCGCCATTCTTGATTGCGACGGTTCATTCCAGGTTCATTCTCATCAAGTGTCCAATAAATGAGAGTACTTGACTTCCGATTCATTCGGAACCCAATTTCCTCCATTAGTTCTTTTAGGCTTGGTTCTCCATTTTTGAGTTGTACTCAAAAAAGGTGCAGCAATTCCACTCGGAGTACTTTGCAGTCAAGGCGGCCACGGGCTGGTATCGACGTTATTCCATTTTTCTGCTGTTTACAAAAATATTAATTATTATTAAAGAAGGTTTAATTTTTTAATTATAGAGAAAAGTTGGTTGAGAGATCGGTGTAACTTCTGTGGGAAAAGGAGAATATATTGGATATATTTGAATTTGCGCTTTTTGTTAGAATCTCTTGCAGTGCGTTGCTTGGAGTTGTTCAGAATTTTATTCAGGGGGAAGGGCGCTTGCCTCCATAGGTTTTTTCTGTCCGTATGTACTAAGATGTAGTAAAAGATGGGTGAGGGAGTCCCAAATGGCTCCGAGTAGATGTATCGACTATCCATACACGATATGCAGGGCATATCCGTATACCGTAGTGTCTAGTATTAATTTTATGATTCTAATGGTTATGTATATCCCGAGCATTCCGCTGATATTACCGAAAATGAGAAAACGATTTCAAAATTTTTCTCAGGTGAATATGGCTATTTTTTTCTATAGACGCATCTAACAGATTAGAGAATGATCCTCCGTTTATGGAGATAGGTTGTTTTAGTATTCCTCGGGCTACAGTATTAAGTATTGCAGGCCGTTATGCTGAAAATATTATGTGAGCCCAAAGGTCCTGTAAATCCTTTTTCGTATATATCCCGCTTATGGCGAGTGCTCCAGGATTAATATACTGTGGTAGTTGATTTTATGATAATTAGGGGTAATGATTCATCTAGTTTAGGCGTGAATTTGTATCATAAATCTCCTAGTAGGTACTCCTAGTAGGCAGGTACAAGTTTATTACAATTTACTTCGGTTCCCTGTTGTAGTAAAATATGTGTTTGAGGAATTAAAAATTGTGTTTGGTTATCTCGTATCATTTGCAATTATAAATATGGTCATAGCACTTATCGGTTTGTCGGATAGTCTTACTTCAACTGGTACGCATTTTATTATATATGTATTACTTTTTTGGCTCGTAGGACTATATATCCTGGTCTCTTCATTAGATGATAAGCGAAGACATCTGGTGATAAGTAGCTACAGCTAAGGCATTCTTTAGCATTTTCTGTTTGAGATTACATTGTTGCAGGAGAATGTTTCTGTATAACTGGCTTAATTGTGTGCGGACATGCCTTTCCACATATACGAATTTGGAAATTCACATAGGTGAGTATATTCAGATTATATGGGCAATATTCCTTTTTGAAAACTCTAACTCCGGCGGTTGTTACGAAGATAAATAGTTTGGGATGTTCTGTTCGGGTAAGCGTATATCCGCATTTTGCAATAGTTCCCTTGCTGGTTAGGACGAAGATATATCATGCATATCCTGCGTGACTAAAGAATAGATTTCCTTGGGTTGATTGTTTAATTGATTGACCATTTTTCCCGCGAATTCTTTATATAATAGGCCATTACTAAGTTGGTAATCATTTTCGAATAATGCGTTTCAAAAAGTATCTCCACCTTCTATATCGATACACTGAGTAGCCGAAAGTTCACAGGTTAATTTCGAATTGAGTATCACTCTATTGGTATTTACTTTCACTTTGGTTATATAAACTTGCAGGGTGATTTTTACAGTTGCGAGGACGGTAACGTTTGTCCACGTTCCATAAGGGTTTAAACACGTTCCGTCGGCGTCTATTTGTCCTGCCAACGATCACGGGATTTGATGATCGATTGGTTAGGTTGAATGCCCATAATAAGCGTTGCTCCTAGATGATAAGTACCAAAGAGGCGCATGTTTATTCATGCTCTTCGGGATACTTCCTATATGTATGAATATTTGCCATTGGGAACATCCATAAAGTGAGAAAACATCTCACATTTTTTAATTCTATTAATTTCAATTTTACATTGTTGTATTCTTATGCTTCGAAATTCATTAATTTGGAGTAATTGCAGATAAACTTGAGTTTTTTTTACAGTCTGCGGCGGAATGTCGCATTCTTTGATGTTCAAGAGTGATAGTGTAAATTTGCCTGCGGTGATCTACAGTCATAGCCTATTATTCTATGAGTTTTCCGAATCCATATAAATGTTATCATTATGGCGATCCTTCCGATGTTGGAAGTCTGAAAATTTAATTATTCGAATTGGCTTGATATGAGAAATTCTTAAGCAATTGGGATGAACTATGCTATTTTTCTTAATTTTAATTTTAACGTTATTTCGATTTAGTATTTTTAAGATTTCGTAGGGGTATATTGGTCTCCGAATTTCCCTGGTTTGACCCTTTTAATAAGAATACATAATCCTCTGATTTGAAAATTTGTGGTTTAATCTTTCTATCATAATATTTCTTTAATTTGATTTTTGCTTCGACAATATTTTCGCGAGCATTTCCTTGTATAGTGTGGAGCTGGATAACTAGATTTATTACATATTCATCATAGTTTGCTAGTTTATCTTCTGGAGTTTTGGCTAACAGTTCACTAGATGGCATTCTTACTATTTTTCCAAAGACTAGTTTGTAGTGTAAACATATCCCAAAGACTTGTTTGGGATATATTTAACCCTTAGAGGGCCGCTATTTTAAAAACTAAAAGAGCTTGTTATTCCCATAAAAAAGAATTTTGAGATCCCCCATCCAGGACCCAAACAAGGACGGATGTGTACAAGTCAGCCCATGACGCCCTGAGGCATAGCGGTCCGGTACGGTACGGCGCAATGTTATAATGTAACAAATTTTTTAAAATACAATTTTTTAAGTTTTTATGATTATTGATGATATTTTTTCAGTTTTAGATAATAAAAAACAGTATTGTTCGCTCTTAGCATTACCCAGAACGACGTGGAGAGCATCTGACTCCGTGTGTGTGTGTGTGTGTGTGTGTGTGTGTGTGTGTGTGTGTGTGTGTGTGTGTGTGTGTGTGTGTGTGTGTGTGTGTGTGTGTGTGTGTGTGTGTGTGTGTGTGTGTGTGTGTGTGTGTGTGTGTGTGTGTGTGTGTGTGTGTGTGTGTGTGTGTGTGTGTGTGTGTGTGTGTGTGTGTGTGTGTGTGTGTGTGTGTGTGTGTGTGTGTGTGTGTGTGTGTGTGTGTGTGTGTGTGTGTGTGTGTGTGTGTGTGTGTGTGTGTGTGTGTGTGTGTGTGTGTGTGTGTGTGTGTGTGTGTGTGTGTGTGTGTGTGTGTGTGTGTGTGTGTGTGTGTGTGTGTGTGTGTGTGTGTGTGTGTGTGTGTGTGTGTGTGTGTGTGTGTGTGTGTGTGTGTGTGTGTGTGTGTGTGTGTGTGTGTGTGTGTGTGTGTGTGTGCGCGCGTGTGTGCACGCGTTAACTTTTCGCCAGGTATACCGAATCTGTCCTGATTTTTTTTTATAAGACTTCTTACATTTTTCTTTTCTTGTTTATTTAGATGTTCTAACCGCAATAAATCTACAATTTTAGCAAATCAATCCTTTTCTTCTTCTTCTGATACTGCTGAGCATTCATAAGAATTGTCGTTTAAGATAACGAGTGGCAATCCTCGTGTGGATTTGCCTTTATGTTTTAATTTGCGTCTATCATTTTTTATGTCTGGACATGCGTGGAAGAAAAAATTTTTGAAGACGGTTTATCCTTTATTCTGGAATTATTAAACTTTTTTTTATTTACCTCTTTCAATGGAATCGTTTTCCTAGCAGATATATGAGAGATTTTTACTTCATCAGTTTTGTTCGTTGAAAATTTCTTCTTTCTCGAAAATTTAATCTTTTCTAATGAGGTTCAGTGATTTTTAATTTTTATTTCTTTTTGGTAAGACTGTGTCGAATTACGGCCTGAGATTTAATAACTTCCCTCCTTGCAATCGACGGAAGTGGGATATGGTAGAGAGGTACGGAAACTTCTCTCTGCAATTCCAGGATTTTCTGGAGAGATTTGGAAATTTCCCTCTCTAGGGATCTTGGGACCTTTTAATTTTTACTTCTCTTTTTATTTTTATTTTTATTTTCTAATTTCTCATAGATTTGATTTTTATTTTTAGGATTTATAGGATTTTTAGTTCCTTCTTGGTTTGTACCTATAATCCCGTCTTCAAGTGAATAAACAAGTTCATTCGCATTCTTAAGATTTTTAACTTTTTTGATATCTTTTCCATGAAGGTTATTAACCTTATTATTGAGAGTTTCGGTACTCAGTGATGCCAATTCGGATTGTTGTTATTCCGCTATAAAGCTTTGTAAATCTCGCTAAAAACCACTAAACTTTTTTGCGTCCTTTTCCACCATAAACCACTAACTATGCTTTTCCACCAAAAAATCACTGCATCTTCTTCTTAAAACATCAGGAGACACGGTAGAATCTCGGGTGTCAAATCAATTGAGAACACTACCGTGTGACTTTACGCGAGTTGGCGAGATGCGAACATCCGAAATTACTGGATCTCAATAACGGCTAAACTGATTAAGTTCTAAGTAGGCTTAATCGATAGCTTGAGTTCGACTTGCATAATAAAAGTATTTTTATTTTTCAGCTACGTGCCGTACAAGCAGAGATATTGCTACGCAAAGTCCGATTTGGAAATTTTTACTTTAAGAAACGTTGTCATTATTATTATCGTCGTCGCCTTTGTACTATTGCAACGTCACGAGATGTCATTATTAATCTTATTGACCCAGCGGATTATCAGACTGATAAATCAAGGTCACTGTAGGATCTAGCGAATCAAGTTCGCTGAGTCCTGCAGTGATCCTGACTTATCGGCCTGATTTATCCGCAGAATCGATAAGTCTAATAATATAATAAATACGCGTGCAGCGAAACGGACACATTACGGATAGCAATATATCCAATAAACACACTAATTCTTTTTATTTGTTTCATCTTTTTTTTCTCTTTTTCTAATTTATTATAGAAAGAAATACATAAATTATATTATATCTTCATCATTATATTGTTCATTCGTATTGATTTTTATATCTATATAAACATATATTTCGTAACCTCTAACTACAGTCTCTGCTCCTTATGTCACGATTCTGATTGACTGATTATTAATAAATACACATAACGAGAGTAAGAAAGTAGAAAGAGTGACCGAGATAGTATGCTTGTTGCTCTTTTTCCGCGCATCCGATTGTCGGTCAACGATATCGTTGAGTTTTGCGGCGAGTTTGACGATTTTTATTGACAGTTGGTGATAATTTATTTTGAAGTGTAAGTGACTCATGTTTGTGTTATTTTGCAAGTAAGTTTTAAAATAAAAAACAATATAAATAGTGTCATTTTAAACGAGTAAAAATTGATATAATATATTTTTATCATACATATTCATGTATTATTTTATTTATTACATGTACATATTTATTACATATTTGTTACAATTTTTTTAATAATATTGCTTTCGAGTTTTTAATACAGTTATGATAATTTATTTAATTAATTTATCAAAAAAATATATTTAATAATTATTAATGAAATAGAATGATCTTTTTAATGAAATGTATTAATAAAATTACAAGAAATCAGGAGATACGGATGTCAAGTCATACGATAAGAAATACATTGTACTATTAATAATATTTATAATGTTATTAAGGAAAGAAATAGTATCTGAACAAAATTATCTTTTTTAAAAAATAAAAAAAATATAATTAAAAAATTATGCTACGTTTAGTATATATTATTAAAAAAAAATGTCGAATATAAAAGTATCAAGACGCTTTTCGAACATAGAAAGATGATCACTTACACTCCGAAACAAACTATGACCAATTATCAAACTCGCCGCGAAACTTAACGACATCGCCGCCAATCGGACACGTGGAAAAAGAGCAAATATGCAATCTCGCTCGTCCTTTCGTTCTCTATCCTATTTACTCTCGTTGTGCGTATTATAAAAAAGAATGCCAAGTATAAAAGGTGTCAATTATAGACACGCTTTTCGAACACAGAAAAATGATTAATACTATCAAATGTCTGATATCACTATCAAATTACCTTTTTAAAAAAAAGTAAAAAAAGGATGTCAAATATAAGCAAACCATGATGTAATTGCTATATAATATAGATATAAAAACATGTACATTTACATCTATGTTATATAGCAGTTATATTTCTGGTTTACTGGGTAGTGGACGCTTGAAAAAAAAGAAACTGTTGTACCAAATTAAAAAATAAAACCTAACTGACAATATCTTTTATTTTAAAGAAATGGAATCTAAGTGGTACGTATCTCTGTATCTGTATTTTTACTCTAACCTACGTGGTAGTAATTTTAATTCTTTAAAAAAATTATGTTATGAAATTGTTATATTTAACTCAATTCTAGTTGTGATCAAACTAAAAAATAAAATCTAAGTGCTAGTATCTTTGAGATCTTTGTATTCATTGAAGAGTCTTCCTATTCTAACTTGAATGGTATTAGCTTTAATTAAAAAACAAAAAAATTTGTCTCCACATTGTCAACTCGATTCAAATGATATCATTTGTATAAAAGATTTAATATTAATACTGGCGCCAAGTTATAATCCTACTATAAAAATTGCTTTATTCTACTAAACTCAAGTGATATGCATTAAAAAATAAAATCTAACTGACAATATCTTTTATTTTAAGAAAATAGAACCTAAGTGGTACGTATCTTCATTGAAGAGTCTTTTTAGTCTAACCTACGTGGAAGTAGTCTTAATTATTTAAAAAAAAAATTTGAATTTTGAATGAAGAATCTTCCTATTTTGATCCAAATAATACTAGCCTTAATTTATTAAAAAAGAAAATTTTGTTTCCACATTGCCAACTCAAATGACTGTAATAATGTATAAAATTTGTATAAAAGATTTTATATCATAATTGGCGTCAAGTTATAATTCTATAAACATTGAGCTACAAGTTCACCTTAATTAAATTATGTATTTCAACAGAAAGATTTGATATACCACTATTTAAAAAAAAAAATAAAATCCAAGTAATAGTATCTTTAATTTAAAAATAATAAAAACCAAATTATATGTATTAATATATCTTTCTATCCAAACTTTCTATTCAAAACTTCTTTTTCCAACCCAAGTGATAGTAATTATTTAGCTCTAAAATATTATTATATCATAAAATTGCTTTACTCAACCTATATTTTTATCACAAAGAATTAAAAAGTAACAGTACAAAATAAATAATAAACTTTTATTCAAATAAAAAAACTTTTTATGTAAAAACACTTGGCCGCCCCAGTAAGCTCGACGAATCTTAATTTCTCTTTTGCCTCTCAATAAGAAATGGACACTCCGAACGGAAATGTCCTCGTTTTCGACATTGCCAATACTCTTTCGATCCGAATTTATTGAACCCCTTTCTTTCGTTATTTCTCTTATTTTCCCTACCGTTTCGTCCAAATTTCCGCACTCCAAGATCATCTTCTTTTCTAAACTTTCCCTCTCCTCGAACACTTTCGCGTTCGAGCCTTCTTTCCCCACGTTCGCTCTCACATCCTACCTTTCTCTTCCGAAACCGTTTTCCACTCTCCTACCGAAACCATCCCCGTGAATAATCTTTATAACCTTCGTCCTTTCATTCTCAATGAAGTTACTCCTTCTAGCTGAAGAGTTCTCTTTACTAATCCGTCCACGAAAGATGAATCAAATTGCGCGCACGCTATTCTGTCGCGTACCTCATGTGTATGAGGGTCATTCGATACGTTAGATAAAAAAGCAATAAAATCACTTATTTTCCATAAAATTCTTTTTCACTTTTCGACGTAGTCTCCTTGGAGCTCTACACACTTAGTCCAGCGGTGGAAAAGTAGGAAGTCTCGAGACCTTCAAAATACGCATCTACAGTAGCGATGACCTCCTCATCGGACGAAAATTTTTTTCCCCCAAGCCAGATCTTGAGGTTTGGGAATAGAAAGAAGTCACAAGGGGTCAAATCAGGAGAATAGGGTGGATGGGGCAGCAATTTGAATCTTAATTCATGCAATTTTGCCATTGCAACTGTAGAGATGTGAGCCGGAGCATTGTTATGATGAAAGATGACTTTTTTGTGCGCCAATCTCGGCCGTTTGGTTTGCAGCTCTTCGTACAAACGATTCAGAAGTGTAAAATAATATGCTCCTGTGACTGTTTGACCCTTCTGTAAGTAGTCAATGAAGATGATTCCTTGGGAATCCCAAAAAACAGTGGCCATTATCTTCCCGGTCGACAAAACAGTCTTCGCCTTCTTTGGCGCATATTCACCAGGCGCTGTCCACTGCTTCGACTGCTGTTTTGACTTGGATGTATAGTGATGAATCCAAGTTTCGTCTACGGTCACGAATCGACGCCAAAAGTCTTGTGGATTGCGAAATGCGTTTTTCGCATACGTTTTTGATCGATGGTTAACAATCACGGCATCCATCGTGCACAAAGCTTTCTCATTTCTAATTCTTTGTGCAAGATATTATGTTCTATCTACTGAGATGCCTACAATCTCAGCTATGTCACGCACCTTCATTCGGCGATCTTCCATGACGATATGATGGATTTTTTCAATCATTTCTGGCGTAGTAATTTCAATTGGATGTCCGGGGCGCGCTTCATCTTTGGTTGATGTTTGGCCTCTTTTGAATTCATTAATCCAAAAATAAATGATCTTCAACGCTGGTGCAGAGTCCCCATGAACTTCATCCAATTCGGCTTTAATCTGCGCAACCGTCCACTTCTTTAAATAAAAATGTTTAATCACTACACGAATTCGTCTTTCTCCATTTTTACGACAATTTTTTGCTGCCATGTTCACTTCTAACGTCTGCCACATGTAAACTAAGGGTCGCTTTTGGCTGAAACTTGGTATGAGGCAGTTTGAATAGTGTTACTTCCTGGCCATACTACACGGTTCATTGTGGCGCTATCTCGCAAAAATTTACTTGACTTATCGAACGATCCTCGTATACTCGGTATGCCAAACGCGCCAATCTCTCTATCTCTAAACCATAAGCCGTGTAATTTTCTTCGTTTTTTTTTGTTTTCGACTTACAAATTGGGAATAATACGACATCAAAGCCCTTCCTCCCTACCCATCCTTCCTGCCCCCCCCCCTCCATCTCCTGCCTGTTCAGCCATTCTTCCCCCTCCTCTTCCCCTCTTCTAAAATTACTCCTATCATCTTTTGCCATCCCTTCTCTTCTCCCCATTCCATACATTCCTCCCAGATATGCTACCACGTTTTCTCTCCATTGCCACACATCCTACATCTCCTCTGCTCTTTGTCCATCCAAGTGTATACCTATACCTATTCCCCCTCGTCCTATTTCATTTCCTAGCCTAAATTTTATTACCTTCTGCCATTTACTTTCCCCCCATCCTTGCTTCAGATATTCCAGAACTCCTTCACTTTTTATCCATTTATATAACTCATTATACCTTGACTCTCTTATCCTTTTCCATCTTTCCTTTCTTTGCAGTTCCTTATCTCTTTTCATTAAATCCTCCAAATCTATCTCCTCCTCCTCTATTTTTTCTCAATCTACTCCATTTCACAAAATATCCTTTTCTTTCCTCCTTCCACTTCGACAGGCCTTTTTACTCCCCCCCTTTCCTTTATCTCTTCCATCTTGCTAATCCCTGCCTTTCCCTTCCTCCAACCTTCTTTCAAAACCTAACGCTCTTCTTCCAACCTTTTCCCTCTCTGTAGCTCTTCCCTTGTCGTATATCCCAGTGCATTCCAATTCACCCCTAGCATCCATCTCAGATACCTTTCCTGCAATTTCTCCACTATCTCCCTCTCTCTCTATCTTCAAATCTCTATTCCATATCTCACTACGGTCATACCAAAGCATCGAACAACCCATAACCTCCTTTCCCAGTCTCTTCTGAACCTTCTTTAACCAATCCCCCATACCTTCCTCATACCTCGTATCACCGCTGCTCCTCTTTTCATCCTTTTATTTACATGCGCTTCCTGCCCTCCATTGCTCTGTACTGTGTAGATAAAAAAACTCCCTCGCCTCCTCTATCCACCCCTCCCTTCTCTACTTCAGCTTTCTCTTCCCTCCCTCCCTTTCTAAATCTTACATTCCTTGTCTTGCCCACATTTAGCTCAAATCCTTTCTTATCTAAATACCTCTCTAACCTTGCCAACATGCTCTTCATTCCATCCTCCTCCTCCACCATATCCGCATATGACAGGGAATACACCTTCCCCAATCTAACCCCTCCCCATCTATACTTTCTTAACTCATCCTCTAAATCCGCCGTTAGAAGATTGAACATATACGGACTTAGAGGACATCCTTGTTTTACCCTTCTTCCCGTCCAAAAACAATTTCCCATTCTCTCCCCTGTGCGTACCCTATTTTTTATTTCCCTAAGAATCTCTTCACATTTCATTACGAGCCTTTCTCGTATTCCTCTCTCCCTCATTGCACTAATATCCCTCTATTCATAGAATCAAACGTGGTTCTAAGATCCACAAACAGGGCCACCAGTTTTCCTCCCTTCCTACTCACTTGCCTATTAATTAGATAGTTCAGCACAAATATATTGTCCATGGTTCCTAGACCCTTTCTGAACTCCGTTTGAGTCTGAGAATGAGACCTTTTTTCTCTATTTCTTCCCTCAATCTGTTTGCTAACACCGACGCATACACTTTGTACAGTGTCGGCGTCAGCGAGACTCCCCTATAGTTTTCAACTTTAGTTCCCTCCTCTTTCTTTACTATTGGCATTACGACTCCTTCATTCCACTCTTCAATCCATCCTTCTCCATCCCAGATCCTATCACACATCCTTCAAACCTATTCCTCCATCTGTTCTCCTCCATATTTCCAAACTTCCGTAGGCATCCCCATCGCTTTCTTATCTTTCATCCCTATGAGTATTTCCTTTACCTCCTCCCTTATCAATCTCCCCTCCTTATCCTCCTTTCCTCTCCTTCCTATGTCTTCCACCTCACCGCCTTCCATATTCAAATCCCCCAAAGCCTCCCTGAATTCCTCCCTGCCTTCTACCATCCAGATCCATCTCCTTACTCCTCCGTCCCTCTTTCCCTTCCTTTCCTTCCTCCCGTTCTCCTTCTTTATCCATATCATCAATGGCTGATGATCCGAATCAACACAGTCCTCGATTTCCATCCTGTTTCTCTCCTTCGTTTCCATACTCCCTATCATGATGACTGATTCTCTCCTATCGCCCGTCCAATTCTACTTCTGTCCTCTTCCACATTCCCATTAAATATTGCCCATCCTACTTCCTCCATTTCCTCCAATTTCCTGAGCAGCACTCTTCCCTCTCTATTTATCTTCTTGTCCTTGGATTTCCTTCCCTTTTCCCAATACGCTCATTCACTCCTTTCCCCTCCTCTCCCGTTCTGACATTAAAGTCTCCTCTTATTATAGTTTTTATTCCCTCCTTCCTTTCCTCCATCCACTCCTACACATCTTTCACTCCACACATCTTTCTATCCAGATTCCCATTTACTTACATCCCCACCACCTTCCAATCTCTCCATTTAATTCTACTTCGATCACCATCATACCATTCTCCCTTTTCTCTTCTCTTATCTTTCAATTAATTTCTCGTCTCATTCTTATTAGCATTCCTCCCATCGCGTTTCCCTTTCTACTTTTCTTCTTTGTTGTCTATAGCTCTCATCTATAATCTCTCGGTACGCATTCCCTACATCTATCCCATCCCTTTTCATCCATCCAAGTCTCGCTCATTAATACAATGTCCCATTTCTTTACTTCTATCCAAAAATCCTTTTCCTTATTAACTAATCCCGTCACGTTCCAGAACGCTATTTTAAAATTTTCTTTATCCTCTTTGTGCTCTACTTCCCCTCTCTCCGTTACCATTCCCTCCCCTCCCTCCTGCTTTCTTTCCTTTTTCCCTCTCTCTTTCTCTCCCTTTCTCCACTCTCCTACCCCTTTCCCTCCCCATCTCCCGGCAATCCTTCCCCCCTCCCTTCCTCTCTTCCTCCTCTTTGCATCCTCTCTTTTTCTTTTTTCCTCCTCCTTCCTTTTTTGAATTCTCACTTATCTTCTCCAGGTCCCCGGGCATCTCTCAGTTCCTCCCTCCTCTTATCCCATATCCACCATACTCTCTATATCCAAATCTTCTCCTGCCTTATCCTTATTCTTTTACCCTCCACTCCTTCCCTCTGTGCCACTCTTATATTCCTTATTCTCTTTTCTCCTTATTTTCCTTTCTTCCCATGTTAAATTCTCCTCTACCTACATCTCTTTATCCTTTAACCTCCACTTGTTTTTTTAATATTTCTCTTGTCATTCCCTCACTCATTGTCCCTGACAATCGTCAAGTCGATTACCATCTCCCATTTCTCTCCACTGCCTACTTCTACTTTTTTTCACCTCTTCTATCTTAACCTCCACTCCCACCTTCTTCAAAACTCCTACCTCTCTCCCTCAAACTCCCTTCTCCCTCTTTCAGCTCTTTTATTATAATGCTCCTTCTCCTCTCCTCTCTCCTTCATTTCCCATCTTCTTTCCAGCCTCTTAATCTTTTCCTTCCATTCCTCCATTTCCCCTTTCCTGCCTCCCTCTCCTTGCTAGCTTTTCCTCCTTCTTTCCTCGCTACTTTCGACTCCTCCATTTCCCGTTCCATTTTCTCAATCTTTTTCCTAAGCTGTTCCCTCTCTTCCTCCCACGTCTCTTCCCTGGTCCTCATCTCCTCTCTCAGTTCTCCACCTCGTTTCTCAACGCCTCCTTCTGCCTTTCCGCCACTTCTCTTATTTTCTTCTCCCCCTTCAATCCCTCTCTCATCTCTTCCTTCAATTCCTCCAACCAGCTTCTCAAATCATTTTCCGCTTCTCTTCTCGTCGGCGATCTTACAGTTTTACTATTTCTTTTAAATATATTCTCCTCTTCCTCCGTATTCCTCCTCTTCCTCGTATCTTTCCCCAACATCTCTCTTTGACTCTTCATAATATTCTTCATGCTGCTCCCTTCGCATCTTTCCCTGTTAGACGAGGGTAGTCTGAAAAGCTTTTGAGCCTTAACATGAAGATGACGTTACTCGTCAAAACCATTCTATTACAATAGTACTACAATAGTATATGCTTTGAAAGACTTTTGTGAAAATTTCAGCCATTTTGGACGCTCAGTTGTTGTTTGACAGTCGTTTGTGTCAGTCGATATCAGTGTTTTTGTAAAAATGGAAAAAATTGAATATCGTGCCGTGATTAAATTCTTACATTTGAAAGGCAATACGCCTACGCAAATTAAAATCGAGTTAGACGCTGTTTACGGGGACTCTGCCCCATCATTTGCCATCGTAAAAAGATGGGCAGCTGAATTTAAACGTGGTCGTACCAACTTGGCTGATGATGAGCGTTCGGGATGGCCAAAAATTGCGACCACCGCTGATAACAAAAATGTTCATTAAATGGTACTAGACGACCGTCGAATCAAGGTTAGAGAGATAGCAGAGGGTTATGGGCATATCGAAAGAACGCGTTTGTCATATATTGACTGAAGAATTGGATATGCGCAAGCTATCCGTGCGTTGGATGCCGCGCTTGCTCACTTTGGACCAAAAACGAATTCGAATGAACATTTCCAAGGTCCTGAGTGGTTCAAGCGAAAGGAGTCAGATTTTTTGCGTCGATTCATAACTGTAGATGAAACTTGGATCCACCACTACACTCCAAAGACAAAAGAACAGTCAAAACAATGGACTGCAAAGAGTGAACCTGCTCCGAAAAAGGTGTAGGTTCCATCAGCTGGGAAGGTAATGGCGACTGTTTTTTGGGATAGTCACGGAATTGTGTGTATCGACTATCTTGAAAAAGGTAAAACAATAACGGGAGCGTATTACGCATTACTTGATAAACTGAAGGCAGAAATTGCAAAAAAACAGCCGCATTTGAAGAAGAAGAAAGTGGTGTTCCATCAAGACAACGCACCTGCTCACATTTCGGCGGTCGCCATGGCCAAAATTCACGAACTGCACTTCAAATTGGTTGACCACCCACCGTATTCACCAGATCTGGCCCCCAGCGACTTTTTCCTGTTTCCTAAGCTTAAAGTTTCACTTGGAGAACAGAGATTTTCATCGAACGAGGAGGTCATCGCATACGTAAACGCATATTTTGCGGAGCAAGACGCCAACTACTATTTGGAGGGGTTAAAGAGGTTAGAGTATCGATGGGAAAAATGTATCGACTTAAAAGGAGATTATGTTGAAAAATAAAATTATATTTGACCGAAAAAATACTTGTTTCTATGTTAGGCTCAAAACTTTTCAGACTACCCTCGTATTTCCCTATCGCTCTCTCCATCTCTATATTGCCTATTTTATGCCTATTCTCCTCTACCTCTCACTATCACTCTACGCTTCTACGCATTCTATGTCCGTCACATTCTATACCTGTCACATTATTACCACTTTTTTGCTCCCTCTCCACTCTCTCATCCCTCTGCCCGCCTCCTAACTTCTATCTTATCTCCCTCGCTCTTTTCCCTCCCCGCCCTATTCCTTTCCGCCCTACTCTCCCTCTACTTTTATAGTCTTCTCACACACCATCCTTCTCTCTACTCAGGCTCACACTCCCTTCTCCACTTCAGTCCTCATTCTCACTTCACTCTCCTTCGCAAAAATCCATCACTTCGGCTTATCCGACCGGAAACGGAAGTCCATTTTGACATGTATTTTGATATAATATTTCTGGAACTAACTTCTCTCGTATTTAATGAAATTCTCCGTGTTATTTTCTCAAATCGCAATTTGAAATTTTTATTTCATTTATTATTTTCTGCACTTTATTAATTATTATTAAAAGAAAGATTACATTTTAATAATAACGTTTATGTTTGTAATACTAACAGCTATTTTTTTAATTCATTTCCTTTCTAAAAAGAATATGCTCTCCGTCAAATAAATTACGAAAGAAATAAATTGTTATCTTAAAACCCAAATTTATTTCAATAGTATAGAAAAGTTGTAAATCTTAATTCAGTTTTTTCCTATGAATCTTTCATATTTCCATATGAATGACCATATCTCTCATATTTATAAATTCATTCTAATTTCCCATAGCTAAATTTAGGAACCTTTTCGTTTTTTTTAATCAAATGACATGTTTGTCATAAGATAAGAGAAAGCAATTTTAACTTTTACTTTGTATAACTTCAAGTTAAAAACATTTAGAACGAATCTGTTCGTTCCTGTTTTCTGCCGCTACCCAATATCATATAACTCAATAAATTTAAATGATTTTGTTAGCTATTAAACCGAAAACCTCTCATCTTCAAAACATTTATACAACATCCTATACAAAGAAAAATGTCAAATAACTCGATAAATTTAAATAATTTCGTTAGCTATTAGGCGTCGAGAAACCTTTCGTTTTAAGAAAAATATTTAGGCAATGCTCTATACAAGAAAATGTCAAACGCCTCAATAAAGTTAAACGGGTTTATTAGCTATTAAACAAATGGAAAATCTCTTGTCTTTAAAATATTTATACAATATTCTATATAAAAAATGTCAAACAACTCAAATTTGAATAGGTAAATAGGTTAGCTATTAAACGCCGAAAACCTCTAGTCTTCAAAATTTATACAACAAACTCTATACAAAAAAAAAAACAATTTTTCTTCCGATCCTTTCCGCATACCATGTCATAAAAAATGCTTTCCATTCTCGTCAGTATATTCCCTTCAAGCGTTCGCTATTTTTCTTTTTGCAGTCGCCATTTTGTCGGACCTCGATCGGACCTAGACAACTTCATTTTCTTTCCCTACCCTTTCCGTCTGACATTTCAATTACCAATCACACGCCGAGCAGCTGTAGGAGAATCCTATCAGAATGCGTATACCGTGTCACAATAAATGCATTTACTCGTCAGATCAAATATATTTTCTTTCAAACATCCGCTATCTTTCTTTTCGCAGATATCATCTTGTCGGATTTCGAAAGGGTCTAAATTTTCTTCCCTTTCTCTGGCTTTTTCAATTGGCAACCAATCACACGCCGAATAGTTTTGAAAGAATCTAATCAGAAGCTCCCTGCTTACCTAATTATCACCTGTAATATCCATCGACTAATCAGAACGCTCCGACTAATCACCTCATTAGCCGGTCACACAACCAATCAGAACGCTCCATATGTGGCAGACAGTTTGAAGGCTATGCTTCTGACGCCAATGAGAATGTGAAGGAGGTTTGTTTTGACGCCCCGTAGTTGTCCACATATTACTAATTTGAACAGAGTGAAAAGTACATATCATGTGCATCCAGACTTAAGCCCTACGAGAAACAAGAATAGAAATTAGGAATAAAAGTGAATATTAAATTTCGGAAATATAGATTAGAAATAAAATAATGCAAAATGGATAAAAATAAATGTAAAATGTAACTGTGATAAATGTCAAATGTATCTTATTTGTGTTCATTATACCTTCATTATATTCGTTACATTTTAATCTTTATTCCTAATTTTTATTTTTAAAGGTATCTCAACTTTTACTCACAGCATTGTCCAAAAAAAGGCACTACTGCTGAATTCGATAGAGCGTTCTTATTATCTCATCTTAAATACCATGAAACTTGAATCTGATCTGAGTGATCACCACTTTGTTAATAAATGATTACTCTATCAACTTTATTTTTGATGATATTTATGTAAGATTAAAACTTCTTTTTAAACGAAATGATAGATCAATCACGTCAAATACAATGATGAATTCGCAAGAAACAAAATGGTTCACATTACCTTTTGTTTTGAGAATTTCAACTAAATTCAAAAAAATATTGATGATTTTGATGCTAAACTCACGTTTTTTAAATAAATTAATCAGAGTTCATAAGAACACTCTATCAGCATATTTCAAAAAAAATATAATACAAGATCTGTTGTAGTAATTGTGATGCGTGCTATGTCGGATAAACTATGAGATAATTAAAAACGAGATTACAAGAATGTCAAAATTACGTAGAAATACAAAAACGCATTCTGATTTAATGTCATTAATTTTAATTACTTTCTGATTGTAATGAAATTTCATAAATTTACAAATAAATAATTAAATACTCATGTATGGAATAATTACTATTATCATCATTGTCATCATCGTCGTTATTCATATAAACGCATAAATAAGAATGTAATAAAGACGTTGAAATGAAACTTATAAAGATATTAATATTTCTTTATACAATTTTTTTAAATTATTACAATAACTTAAAAATTTTATTTAGAAAAAATATACAGATATAATTAAATAAATAATTTTTTTCGAACATCTACAATAATATAAATAATTACTGATACGAACAAATTTTTAATACAAAAAAAGAAGTATACAAAACAGGATTTGAACACGCGATCTGCTTCATACAAAGCCAACATCTTACCGACTGTACTACTGCTGTTCTTGCTTAACAGCGACGATCAAACGTATAAAGTGTTGCGAGTATCGCAACTCAGATTACGTAAACCGATCTTGTCATAATACTGCTGACCAGCCAGATCCCAATGATTCTGGTTAATTCGAGATTTATAAAATATGATGTTAAAATAAGTTTAAATAATAGAACAATGCGCACCCTTGCCAATTGAAACAAACCAATGTGCAATTCGGTAAGGACGCTGACTCTGATAACATCGTGTCGAAACGCTGACGTAACAACGTTTCGACACGAGGACGCGTCGAAGCTGCATAACAGCAGACCGATAAAAAGCGACGAAAGTAATCAAGCGGCGTTTAGACGCCCAAGTTCCGACGCGTAGATGTAAAGAAAGTGTAACCTAAGTGCGCAGCGATCAAGTGTAATGGCCAAAAAAACAAACGCAAAAGTATTCAATTAAATAAAACTTTTTATTTCATTAAACAAGTGTGAAGTTGATGGCCCCCTTCTCTCTCTTCTATCATTTTCCTAGTTGCGTCCGGAGCGGCACAATAAAAGCGTCGCGCCGTATATCAGCCGATTAAAATCATTTTTTAAAAATCAATTTCTTCGAAACTATGGGCCATTGGCGAGAACGGCCGGACGCGTATCGTTTTTTTTTTGTTCAAAAACAGCCTGTATAAAGCACATCAAAATACCCCGACCTGGTTCCTCTTGTAAGCATGAAATGTGCTGTACTCTTACTTAGCATTCTTACTGTAAATTGTGTTCATTTAGTAAATGACAACCATTTTATGCCAACTCTTCCGTTTTATTTAACAGATGACAGATACATGTACTGTATCATAGAGACAGATGACAGATACATGTACTGTCTCATAGAGATCAGAAATTATTAAAATTAATGATTTCTAGTTGATTGATATGACTGATATAAAATCATTGATTTTTAACTTTGATTATTGATTTTTGGTTGGGCTCAACGACTAGATAGAGTTAAACTTTATTGTAAATCCAGTGCTGAAATTTAGATATTTCTTTTTTTTTATAAAATAGATGTTTTATACATGAAAATTCTTTATTGTATATTGTTTGCGGGTCGCAAGACGAAGTCTCGTTATGGCAGGTGTCATGACACAACGGAAATCCTCTCGCAGAAGCAACGAAAATCTTCGGGAACGCAGCAATGACGGAAAACTTCCTATGTGATAGCTTGCTTCAAGCTATGGTTTTTGGTCGGCCTTCGTGTACACTTCATACTCAGGTCACTCCACTTCTCATGACAAATGCGGCAGCGATAACGAATTTTGATCCGGACGAGAAGGCAGTAAAAGCGAAGGCCGAACAGAGAACATTATCGAACCATTTTTAGAGATCCGTCGATTGGGAGCGAGAAGCGAACTTGCCTGTCGTGCTCAATGAACAATGTTCATTGATCCTAATTTCGAAAATCATATAGCTGAGCCGCGCGGCGGATTCCACAGAACATGTGTTGATCGTGTGTATCCCATGTACGCGTGATGTTTACAATTAGAAACATGTAATGGGTGATCTACGGGACAAAAGAATAACGAAAATTTCATTTGAATTATCCTATTCCAAAAACATACCGCCGCCTCATATGCAGACATTCGAAACGATTTCTAATACAACAATAACGATAGCGTAATTTTTTTAGTTTAAATAGGCACACTATAACATAATATGAATATGATACGCAAAGATAAATTGATTTTAATCAAAAACTATAGAAAATGTAACATATTTATTTTATGGAGCACTTCCGCCGTGACGGAAGCTTTTGAATCTTCTGCGTTGATATCGGGAAGGAAGTACAATTTCGTAATCAGGCGTTGTATTCAAATTTGCTGGTTTTAATGATAACAACGCGGGTTACATCGTTATCGCCGAGAATGCAAGCGAGAATGCAACCGAGTTCCCATTGATTGCCCTCCGCCACTCGGCGGAGCCAATGGATTATGCAGCAGAACGATTTGACCAATTTTGGCCAGTCGCTGTACGGTGCGCTATTTTAGATGTTGTTGAAGGTATACAAATAGTCGCTTGATCACGACTTCCAAAGATCTTCGATTAGACACTGGATTAATTGCCAGTGCGATAATCTGTTTTCATCTGTTTTCAATTCAAGCACGCTAGGTTCGGAAGGAGCAATAAGAGTTCCAATAAGAAAATGACCGGGAGTTAACGCTCGATAATCGTCAAGGTTTTCGGAAACGGCAGCGATTGGAGAATTAAGCGAAGCTTTGACATGACAGAGCAGCGTGGACATTTCTTTAAATGTGAGTGTATGAAGACCAATACATCGTTTCAGATGATGCTCTACACTACGAATACCGGTTTCCCAGAGACCGTCGAAGTGCGGTGTTGCAGGGGGTAAAAAATTCGCCGTCGACCGCGAAATAATTCAGAAAATTTGGATAACGAATTGCCCTACTAAATGCCTCGGACAATTCTCGACCTTGGAAGGTAGTTCCGTTGTCCCAATACAGAGAGTGGCAAACCTGGGCGGGAAACGAAACGTTAATATGCGGCGAAAAAAGAGGACGAATATAAGAGAACTATAATCGCTAACGAGCTCCAAGTGAATGGCCTTGTTAAACATACGAATAACAATATAGGCCTTCTGTGACTTGTGACCTCGGCCAGGAGCAGTTCGGATCGCGAGCGGTTCTGCATAATCAACGCATGTACAAAAACTCAAATTGTGCGATTAATTCGAACATCTGGTAGATCAGCCATTTGTTTAGCAAACACTGCGGCTCTTTCGCACATGGTATGCATTTGCACAGGACGGAATGAACGGTAGCGTACGAGGATTCAAAGTTCACTCCGCAACGACGCACGCGAGTGTAAATTGTGATCCGGCATGCAACGTTCTCAAATGATGATACTCGACGATAAGCGCCAAGAGCGGATGGAAACATAGAACGATTGGATTCTTCGTCGTCACCGAGAAATTAGCGTTGTTGTACCGCGAATGGGTTACGCACTTACTATTTGGGAAAGTCGGGTTCGCCAAGTCTGAGCTAGAATTTCGAGCAGAATCGTTGTGTAAGGTTCTTCGTTAAATCACTTTCACTCACTTTGTTAATAATTGATAACTGATAAATTTATTAGTAAATGTACAAAGAATTATTATTATACCTGATAACTTGGTTGACGACGATTTATCGAGTGAGAAACCAACATCGCTCTGGAGTACCGGTGTGGGGGATTTGAAAGAATACATGTATACATGTATATTGTATACATGTGTATATGTATATTGTAATATGCGTATGTATCCTTGTATTGTTGACATATTATTCTAAATATGTTATTTGCGATAAATATCATCACATGCCTCGGTAGTCGAAAGGATAAGATGTCTGCCTGGTAAGCAGGAGATCCAGGTTCGATTCCTGGCTGAGGTAGTATTTTTTCGCAAAAATGATTACGAGTTTTCACGACTGATTCGTAGTCGGACCCCGCTGTGACGCACACCCTCCCTTCTTATTTGGGAATATTTTCTCACGCACACGGATTCAGATATTGTCGAACGACTCGGCACGATTCGTGATACTCGGGAGGCCGACGACCATCACTTAATACCAGGTGTATGCATAAGTTTTTTCCGGTTTAACTAAGAGATGTCGCCAGCGAAAAGTACGCAGTGTATTAATTTGACACATACATCATTTTGTTCGTCTGACATTTAAAACTACAAACACACACAAGTTGAGTCCGCCAAAAACTAGCGTCTTTGTTTTATCGTTCAGTGATCATGTCGAGTTTTGTGCCTGAAAAAGAACATTTGCGGCACGCATTGCTATTTTTATTTAATCAAAAGAAAAAGGCTGTTGAAAGTCATCGTTTGCTGGTAGAAACATATGGTGAACACGCTCCATCGATTAGAACATGTGAGACATGGTTTCGACAATTTAAAAGTGGTAATTTCAATGTGAAAGACAGTGAGCGCTCTGGTAGACCACAAAAATGCGAAGACGAGCAATTGCAGGAGTTATTGGATGATGACCCAACTCAAACTCAACGGCATTAGCAGAAGCATGTATCACAAGAAACAATCAGCAGACGTTTACGAGCAATGGGAAAGATCAATAAACTCGATAAATGGGTCCCACACGATTTGAATGAACGTCAAATGGAAAATCGCAAAGTCACTTGTGAAATGCTGCTTCAACACCACGAAAGGAAATCATTTTTGTATCGAATTGTGACGGGTGACGAAAAATGGATTTATTTTGAAAACCCGAAGCGGAAAAAATCGTGGCTTTCACCTGGCGAAGCCGGTCCATCAACACCAAGGCCAAATCGCTTCGGCAAGAAGACCATGCTCTGTGTCCGGTGGGACCAGAGCGGTATTGTGTATTATGAACTCTTGAAGCCCGGCGAAACCGTTAATACACAACGCTATCGCCAACAAATGATTAATTTAAACCACGCATTAATCGAAAGACGACCGGAATGGGCCAGAAGACATGGCAAAGTGATTTTGTTACACGACAATGCGCCGTCTCACACAGCAAAACCAGTGAAAGACACCTTGAAATCGCTTGGATGGGACATCCTTCCGCACCCGCCGTACTCCCCAGACCTGGCGCCATCTGACTATCACCTCTTCGCATCAATGGGGCACGCGCTCGCAGAGCAGCACTTCAGCAATTTCGAGGAAGTTGGAAAATGGCTCGACGAATGGTTTGTCGCAAAAGACAAGCAATTTTTCTGGCATGGTATTCATAAATTACCTGAAAGATGAGCGAAATGTGTAGAAGCCGATGGCCAATATTTTGAATAAAAAAAAAATTAATTTTCCTTGAAAATTACGTGTCTTTTTTTACTAAAAAACCGGAAAAAACTTATGCATACATCTGGTATTTATCACAATTCGTGTGGAATTAACGATGGATTTTCTGTACTGTGACCGATCGCGAAAGATTCTCACTTCACGTAGTACTTCGTATGATTCCGCTTGATGTCATTATGCGACATGATATAATGCGTTCGATATCGCTAGATCGGTGCTCTGCGAGAATTCGTCGTTCGATTGTGCAGTATTGGTCAATCGATATCGCGCACAGTTCAGCTGGACGCGATTAAGGAATTCGATCGAGCTTTTTGCAGTCGTTTCATACGATGTGTTTCCGTAGTCTTTCGAAAGAATGATCGCAGCTTTTGCAAACTTGCCCTTCCGTAATCTTTAGAAAGCCTTTTCTCGAAATTTACTGTTTTTCGCAATTGTTTTATGCGACGCGTTTCCGTCTTTCAAAACTTACTGTTGTTATGCGAACTGCTCTTATATTTAGTTGTAGATATGGCTATAACATTCCTCCTCCCCCCCGCCGTTGACAAAACGGGGGCGCAAGGTTTTCGCTATTATTTTACAGAAAAAAAAATTTTTTTTAATCTGATACAATTCTTGTTACAATCGTTGCCTTAAAATCATGTACTCTCGCTTCTTCTAATGGCACGATTTATAGTGCGTAGGTCGCTGTTTCTATTTAGATCTATTAATATTTGTTTGATAATATTTTGTCGTTTTTTTCTTTTTTATTACAACTATCATCGCTATTGTAACGATTACTATTTTTAATGTGGTACTACTTATTGATATATGATATACGAAATGTTTTTGTAAGAAGGGCGATTTTTCATCAGTATCCATTTCGTCGTTTATCTTGTTTAATTTTTTTGTTAGATCCGTAAGGTCTGTCGCGTCTTGTAAGGTCTGTCGCGTGTTTTAATTTAACTTTTTCTATTTTATTTCTGTTGAAAGTCTCACCTAATATTGTTATATTATAATTTGATAGATAGGTATTTTTATTTCTTTTTACAATTCTTGATTTTATTATAGTGTCCGCCGTGACTATTTTACAATTATTTGATACTGTTATTTTTCCTATATTTGTAATGATTCTACACTTTCTATATTATTTTTACATAAAATTGTGATAGTTTGTTTCGTTGGTGGAACATAATCAAGAATGTAAATTACTTAAGGCTATCCATATACTGTTCTTTATCATCATATATTTAACTTTACAATTTTTATAATGGTAGTCGGTTTCTATATATATATATATATATATATATATATATATATATATATATATGTAACGGTACGTCCCTGCGCGCTCGGTATTCACTTGTCGCTATGCACGGACGCGGGGACGTGCGCTCGGATTTTCGCTCGCCGGATGCCGGGTTCGTAGCGGTAGACGCGGGTTGCCAGGCAACCGGGCCCGCGCGTGTGCGTTGCTAGGCAACCGTGGACGCTAGCCGTGACACGTGGGGCGGGCGTCGCGGGAAAGTCCGAGAACGCTCCGACTTTCGAGATGAGATGTAGTGACAATACAGAGAACTCTCGGTATTGTCGGGAGGAGGAAAATCTGAGAACCCTCTGATTTTCCTTAGTCGGGAGGTACAAGAATATCGAGAACGCTCGGTATCCGTTGCGAGAGCGAGAAAGCGGAGAACACTCCGAATGCTCGAGAGAGGAACGAACAGGAATACGGAGAACGCTCGGTATTCGCTGAAAGAACCCTCTCTTGCTGTTCTGGTCGGAACGGTTGTCGGTGTTGGACAGATCGGAGGAGCGGATAGGACTGGTTTTCTGGTAAAAATTCGTCGGGTATTTATACCCCTATCCGCGCCACGTGTCACCGTTTAATTTGTTAATATAACAATAGTCATGTTGTTGCTGCGTGACAGCTCGTCGGCGCGCGTGTGTCGGTCGGTCGGGAGTATTCGGGCGGCTTCGGATGGCGCGGGCCGCATTTGCGCGCGTTAGTAATAGAGCATCTTTCGGATGCTCTGTTACATCTTCCCCCTTCGTTATCCTAAATGTTTCTATTTCGGGCATCACACCTCGCGCTTGTAGTGGCACTCACCCTGCCTGTTGAAGTACAAATTTACGTGCCCCTACGCGCGCCTTGTACAAACGGGAGATGCGAGCCGCGAAATAAGGCACTCTTATACAGAGCCCGTCGGCTACCATCACCTCGATCGGCGGCGGTCCTGCTGGTCCGAACGCGGGCATCGTCGATCGGTCGGTGGGCGGTGATGCTGCCTCGGCCGGGACGTGAGAAGCGCCGCCGCTCTCGGTGGCCGCGGGTATGGCGCTTGGTCGTTCGTCGGCGGATGAGCTGGCGGATACGAGGCGGTGGTCCCGCGCTGCGACCGTAGCGGTGGATACGGTCGGACGTTTGTTGGACCGGTGGTCCCTCGTTGCGACCGTGGCGGTGGATACGGCCGAATTCTTGTTGGAACGGTGGTCCCTCGTTGCGACTGTGGCGGTGGATACGGTCGGTTGTTGGTATCGGTGGCGATTTTAGCGATGGGCCGTGCTGACGGACATACTCCTTCGTCGTCGGACAGGTCCGAAAGGCTGCCGAACAGTTCGGCTAATTTTGCCGCGCACCTGCTGGCCGGCGACACCGTGTACCTTTTGCCTCCTCTGGGCGGTGGTGGTGGCGGAGTCTGGAGCAGACCTTGCAGCTTCCGCTCGTTGCTCGCGGTGGATCGCTGCACTCTCGTGCCCACCGCCGGAACCACTCGTATCGGGTGGCGGACGGTGGTGATGCTTCGAACGGTCGGCTTGGCTGCTTTGACCGTCGTAGGGGCGGGCCGGTAGCGATGCCCGGATTCCTCGGCGGTGTTTGCGAGTCGCTCCCAGAGCACCTCGAACTCGGGATCGTAGCGTGCTGGAGTTTGCCGTTGATCTGCCATGCTTGCTGATGCGGACTTTTTCCCGGCTCGGAAACGCCGCATACTTATACAGATCGATCGTTATTTGTTCCCATGGATAAGACACGGGGGCCGTGTGTAAAAAGCCGGCGGGGCGGTTTTGCAAGGGTTTGTGCGCGAGGCAATTTTTGCAATTTCGAACGTACCGGGCGGTGTCAGAAAACATGCCAGGCCAGTAGTATAATCGCGCAGCACAAGCGATCGTTTTGGTGATACCAAGGTGGCCGGCTGTCGGTTCATCATGCAACCGTCGCAATATTTCGGTACGTTTTTCTCGCGGTATGCATTCCTTCCATTGTTCGTCGGCCGAAACCTCGCGAAAGTCGGTTGAATGTAGGAAATGGCGGTACAGCTTTCCGTTCTCGATCCGATATTCGGGGAAATCGGCAGGTCTTTCCTTCACCCGGTGGAATTGCCGTTTATACCAAGGGCATGGGCTTCCTTGGCGCGTGGAATGAACGGGCGTTTGTCGGGACAGCGCGTCGGCCACGCGGTTCAACTGCCCCTTCCGATATTTGATATCGAAGGTGTATTGCTGGAGCTCGAGCGCCCAGCGGCCTAATTGTCCCGTCGGAGAGCCTGGTGATCGGTTATCACCGTAAATTCATAGCCCTCCAGATAGCCGCGCAAATGTCGGATTCCCCACACGACCGCTAAACATTCGAGCTCGGTCGCGCTATAATTTCGCTCGGCCCCGTTGAGCGTTCGACTAGCGTATGCGACTACGCGTTCGCCCTCCTCCAGGTGTTGTGTCAAGACCGCCCCTAGCCTGTGGGTGCTGGCGTCGGTCTGCAGTATGAATCGCCGATTAAAATCCGGGCAGGCGAGGACTGGGGCGGTAGTGAGTGCCTTTTTTAGTTCGCGGAATGATTTTTCTTCCGCTGCTCCCCATTGCCATTTGACGCCCTTCTTTGTTAATGTGGTCAGTGGGGCGGCGATGGTGGAAAAGTTCGGTATGAACCTTCTGTACCAAGAGGCCACTCCCACGAATTGTCGAATCTGTTTGATATTGGTAGGTGCGGACCATTGGGCGATGGCTTTAATTTTGTCGGGATCGGTCTGGATGCCGCGGCGGTTAATTACATGACCGAGGTACTTAAGCTCGGTAAGGCAGAAATGGCACTTTTCGGGATTTAACCGGAGGCGGGCGTCGCGCAGTCGGCGGAAAACTTCTGCGAGATGTATTAGATGCGATTCGAAAGACGGGCTGGCGACGACGATGTCGTCGAGATATACGAATACGTTCGGTTCGAGTTCGGGGCCGAGTATGCTATCGAGAAGGCGTTGAAACGTGGCCGGTGCAGAATATAGTCCGAACGGCATGACTTTGAATTGCATCAGCCCTCGTCCGGGCACTGTGAACGCGGTTATCGGTCGGCTTTCGGGGGCGAGGGGTACCTGCCAATATCCTTGTTTGAGATCGAGGGTGGACAAATAGCGCGCGCCGCGGAGTTTATCTAAGGTAGCGGCGATGTGTGGCAGCGGATACGCGTCTCACTCGGTTACTTCGTTTACCTTGCGGAAATCGATGCAAAACCGTCGCTTGCCGTCTTTTTTTCGTACGATCACGACGAGAGAACTCCACGCGCTGGAGGAGGGCTCGATGATGCCTTCATCCTCCATCTGTTGGACCTCTTCGTCGATGATTTTTTGCATCGCGGGATTTCGGGGGCGATATCGCTGTTTGATCGGTACGGCGGTTTTAACTCGGATGACATGAGTAATGCGATCGGTGGGCCCTTTCACTCCCTCGAATTTGGCCATTTCGACATTCAGGAAGTCTGTTAATTCGCGTTCTTCTCGGGGCGTGCGGCGTGCCAAACCGGCGGTGACGGCATAGGAGGGGTGATATTGTTCAGTGGTTGCGGAGGGAGGGAGTAGGGTCAAGCGGAGGCGGGCCCATAGGTCTATCCCGATCAAAATTGTACTGTCGAGAGTCGGTAGGATCTGGAAGGGATGGCGGATATCTTGATGGTGAGTGGTTAGAGGTAGCATAATCTTTCCGTTAATAGGGGCGAGTGCCCCATCGGCTAAATGGATCTGGCTTTTGGCGGGGGTGATTTCGCAACCGATCCCTTGAGCGTAGCGCGCGGTCTCAGAATTGATCATTGAGATTTCTGACCCCGTATCTATGAGCGCGGAGAAAGTTCGTGTGCCGATTCGGACGCGGATGTGTGGACGTGGTGTATATTCTACGTCCGCGAGTTTTCCGGCCGGGGTGTGCTGTTGGCGGCCCCGGCCGTCGGGGCGTTTCCCGGACGGGGATGGCATTCTTTCGTCAGTACCCCGTCTTTACCGCATTGCGAGCAAAATTTTCGGGGAGGTCGTTTGCACGAGAACCGATCGTGACTTCGTTGCTTGCATCTCCAGCACGTATTCTGGCGATTGTAGGGGATTGGTTGCGATGGCGTGGCCGTATTCACGCGTCGACATTCGCGTCCGTCTTTATTCTCTATGGCGCGAGCTTTTTGTATTTCTTCGTATTCGGCGGCTTGGTCTATAAGATCGTGCAACGTGGTTCTTTCGTTGATCCGGACGAACATTTTGTACTCGGCCCTCATGTTCTCGTAGAGTCGGTCTATTTTTTCGGGCGTCGAGTGATTGCCCGCGCGGCGCATTAATGTGAGCATATGTGTGGCGTACTGCGAGAAGGTTTCGTCGGGGTGTTGCCTCCGGTCGCGAATTTCTTGTGCCAATTTTATCTGATAGCGACGCGGTAGGAAGTGACGGCGGAAATCGGTTAAGAAATCTTCCCAGCCCGACCATTCGTTCTCGTTATTGCGATACCAGGACAGCGCATTGCCTTTAAGTAATTCGGGCAGCCCTTCTAGCATAGTCTCGTTGGAGTATCTATATTGTCTCTGTAATTCAGTAAGTCTTTCCAGAAAGGAGAGAGGATCGCGGCCGTCGAAGTGGCACCCCCATTTCCGGATTTGATTCATGGTTTTTGCGTGCCCTATTTCTGCCAAGGGCACGCCGGAAAGCGGTGGAGTGACTGGGGAAGTTTCGGTGTCGGTGGATGTTCCGGCTTTTACGGTAGGCATAATGTGCGGATGAGTGTTCACGTACGTTCGTAATCGGCAGCGGAGGTCTTCGAGAGTCGCGGTTGTGTCGATACCGAATGCCTGTGCTACTCGAAGGGCGTCTAGTTTCGAAAGAGTCTGTATCCAGGCTGGCATCGGCTATCCCCTTTTTATTTATTCTTTAAAACGGTCCCTGTTCGGGCGCCATGTAACGGTACGTCCCTGCGCGCTCGGTATTCACTTGTCGCTATGCACGGACGCGGGGACGTGCGCTCGGATTTTCGCTCGCCGGATGCCGGGTTCGTAGCGGTAGACGCGGGTTGCCAGGCAACCGGGCCCGCGCGTGTGCGTTGCTAGGCAACCGTGGACGCTAGCCGTGACACGTGGGGCGGGCGTCGCGGGAAAGTCCGAGAACGCTCCGACTTTCGAGATGAGATGTAGTGACAATACAGAGAACTCTCGGTATTGTCGGGAGGAGGAAAATCTGAGAACCCTCTGATTTTCCTCAGTCGGGAGGTGCAAGAATATCGAGAACGCTCGGTATCCGTTGCGAGAGCGAGAAAGCGAAGAACACTCCGAATGCTCGAGAGAGGAACGAACAGGAATACGGAGAACGCTCGGTATTCGCTGAGAGAACCCTCTCTTGCTGTTCTGGTCGGAACGGTTGTCGGTGTTGGACAGGTCGGAGGAGCGGATAGGACTGGTTTTCTGGTAAAAATTCGTCGGGTATTTATACCCCTATCCGCGCCACGTGTCACCGTTTAATTTGTTAATATAACAATAGTCATGTTGTTGCTGCGTGACAGCTCGTCGGCGCGCGTGTGTCGGTCGGTCGGGAGTATTCGGGCGGCTTCGGATGGCGCGGGCCGCATTTGCGCGCGTTAGTAATAAAGCATCTTTCGGATGCTCTGTTACAATATAATAAAATATAATATATATAATATAATAAAATATATATATATATATATATATATATTTCATATAATGAGTCAGTTGTAATATTATTAATCGGAAAGCTTTATTTACATAAATAATTGGGATTGTCTTAGCTTTTCTTGAGTCAGTCTTATGTATGTGTGTCTGTTTGTGTCTAGGGCTATTAATGGATTGTTGATTTCTATTAATTAGGACGTGTTTTGTTTATACAATAATGGTATAATGTTTAATATTTCGTATGTCGGAAGTGAAATCAGTGGGAAATGTAGGATTGTATAACGTAGAATTGTCTGTGTTGTTATAGTTCGCGCTTATAGTTGTTACTTTTTCCATTTTCCAGTTTTCTTTCCTTATTTGAAATGGATAGTATAATTCTTGAGGTATTTGTGTTGTTGCTTCTTTCAGATTTTCTAATATTTTTTCTAGTGATATTAGTCACGGATTTAATATTCCATTTTTAATTGCGGTTAGTGTTCTAGTGCATCTTCTGCGTGTTGTGTCGGCTAGAGCTGTATTTATCTTTTTATATTAATAATGTATATATTACTTTTAAAAATATTTGTAAATAAATTTTTTATATAATTTTTATATAATTCTAGAATAGTAAATCCTTATAATTACTATTCGCTCCAACAGTAAACTATGTACGATTCCAATAGTAATGAATAGTAAGTGCCTACAGTTACTATTCGTTCCAATAGTAATTACTTATAATTCTAATAGTAATGAATAGTAAATGCTTATAGTAACTATTCATCCAATAGTAAACTATTCATGTTTCCAATAATAATCCCCCAATAATAGTCCCATAATACTACACAAAATTTCAATAGTTTTAATGTTCATTGATATTTTCGCAACTTATTTCTGTTATTATTATAGTTTCTAATTTTTTAATTGCGTTAGTTATGACATTTTCGTTATTTTGGATCACTTTTTCTTGATTGTTTATGTGCGCTATTATCGCGTTTATAATTTTTATTTGATTTTCTATTATATGTTGCGTCGCTTGTTATTTAGTGTCTAAAATCTTTAATTGCTTTTTGATTAGTTTTCTGTCATCATTGTTCATTGTTCCGAATAATGTTTTGGCAATTGTTGTTATCTCGTCGATCAGTTCTCGTCTTTTTTCGTATTTGAATCTTATATATAATGAAGATAATAATATATAATAAATTTATTTTTTTCATGTTTTCAAATGTTTTAGCCGTTAACAGTTGTTTTCCACTATAGTATTATAGTGTTGACATGATCCTTTATTTCTATATGCTAACAAAGTACATACATTTTGCGTTTTGAGTACGTATTCTTCTAATTGTTCCGCTCATTTTTGAATTGGCGAAATGAACCTATTGTTGTAGCTAGACCTACAACTAATAATAAAAGTAGTCCGCATGGCAACAAAATTAATCCGCATGAAATCGGAAAAAGTCTTTCGTCGAAAGACGATATAAATGCGTGATCGCCAAAATTGCGATCAGTCTTTCGAAAGACCGCAGAAATACATCGCGCGAGAACATTGCATTCGCGAAAAGTCTATCAGCAAATTCCTCAATTTGCTGATCGAACCAGGCGTGATATTGAGCAATCAATATCACGCGATCAATCGACGCAACCGATCAGAATGCTGATCGGGCATCGACTAGTCTATATAATCGACCATACAAGGCAGAGTCGAGAGAGTCAAATACTACGTGTCGTCCGGAATCGGACTTATAATATTCGCACGAGATATTACCGAATCTCGTAGCGAAGTTCCCGCGAGCCGTACTATCGCATCTCAGGTGACATATTCGATCGTCGGCCGCCAGAGTAACGCGATACGCACCGAGTCACCCGACGACGTTTAATTGTGTGTAAAATATAATCGTTAATATATCAAGCATCTGTGCACTTATATAATAAATCAATTAAAATAAAGAAAATATGTGTAAATGAATTCAAGAAGATTCGTTTGATCCTGCTCGGAGTCCCAACTCTTTAGGCTTAACGAACCCGATTATCCCTAATATTAACGTTGTAGCCCATTCGGGGTACAACACTATTTTTATAACTATTTTTCAAAATGATTCAATTATATTTAGTTTTCCTATTTTTTCAAAATATACTCTGGGATGATGGTTAAAATTCTCTATTTTAAATGATGGTTTTTCTTCATTTTCTTCGGCGCTTACGGTGTTTCATAATTTTATTCCATAATTAATAATAAAGTTCTTTTTTACTTTTTAGAAAAAGGAAAGAAGGGAAAAGAAATTTTTGTTTTTGAAAAGTCAGTAGCTCACGTATATTTTTCAACCTCTCATATATTTATTCATATTTCGCTTTCTTATCTTTTTTAGACTTTTAGTGTTTATCTTTTGACTTCGTCTTTTTTCAAGATAGCACCTGCTTACCCGCTTTTTTATTATATTAGAGTTAATTACTTTCTGTGGGTTTTCTAACACCTTTCGCAATGAGTCCTGTGGCTGCATATTGCCAGTCATTAAAACATCTTCATTGTGCTAACATGGGATCACGCGACAATCATTTTGAGCGCCTGACGTTTCTGATAGTGATGAAGTGTTAAATCTTCCCAGAAAAGGATGATGCTGAACTGGATAAATTTTTGGAACGATCCGGTAATTCGGGAACGTTTTCATCGTGTGAGAATATGGATACAGATTATTAATTGTTTTTATAATGACGATTTGTTTGGGCTTGGTGCGGATTATATTTTGTACGTTCCTAATGACCCGGACGCTGAAACTGTAGAATTAACGTGATTGAACTCTACGAGTTGAGTAGTTGTTTCCCTCAGATGTGGGTGGTGTAGAGAATGATGTAAAGGATGATTTTTGGTGGATGATGGATTCTGAGAATGAGGATGATCTGATGGATGATCTTGTGGAAGTGGGGGAGTGCCCGTCCCCCGGGAGATAATCTGGAACAATATAAATAACTATTATTTTTAGTTTAAGTTTTAGTGTAGTGATTTAGTCTTAGTTATTATTTTTAGTGATTAGGTTTTTGAGCTTGTGTATTAGTGTATTAGTTTAGTGATTATTTTTTTATATTTCCACGGGGGTTTTTCCTGGTGAGTTTTTTTTTTATTTATTTATTTTTATTTTTATTTACTAGTTTTAGTAAATGTTTTTTAACCGATTTGTATGTATGATTTATTCCGTAATATTGAAATAAAATTTCGTAGTCTTCAAGAAGAGTTTTTGCGGTATCTGTAAAATGGACATGTTCTCTTTATCAGATTTTTCGAGATATTATTACTTTACTCTTATTTCGTTTTCTTAACTAAAGTCTCCTTTTGAGTTTGCTTTTTCGCAGTGTCTATCTTTTTTCCCTCCTCTCTCCCTTTTTTCTTTCTCTAATTTCGCGATGTCTTCTTTATGATAACACCTTGTCTGCTTGCATTTTATTTTATTTCATATTAGTCTCACGTCGTTTTTCTAACCGTGAAGATGTCTCCGCGCGATCCTGGTCTTATAGATAATTATTTAGTAGTACATGACATACGCAAAGTTATCGAAGAGTTGCCCGGTAAGTTTCTAGATGAGGGAGTGACTAAGATTGCTCGTGCGAATACGAATATTCATGGTGGCTAATATACGGGAGAATTTTTGAATGCGGAGGAGGAGACGCGCTGGCGCGAGTATTTTAATACTTATAATGGCGGTTATCTTAATACGGATCTTTTGGACCATCTCCTTCCTGCTTCTTTCGAATGAATAATGAAGAGAGGATAGTTTCGCCCATATCCTCAGAAGTTTCACTAATAGATCCTCTGTTAGTTTATATTGAAGATCTTGTTCTTGAAGTTGAGGGAAATCACTTGTCGGAAGATGAAATTCAGTTTCGACGTTTCGTGCTTGACCGCGGATTCCGCAGATGAATTTAATGTGAACGAATTGGTGACTACAGATGGCGTCCTCTTTCCTCGTTAGGATGGGAAGATAATGAATTTTTTGAAGTTGACTAATAATTTTATGTTAATCAATACGTGTGTATGTGTGCATGTATATGTGTTTAGTTTTAGTGATTAGTTTATGTGATTATTTTTATCCTTAATGTGTAGTTTTTTTCTATTGGGGACCATAATTTGGGATTTGCAGCTGTTTGCTTGTAAGTCCCATTTTTTTTTATTATATATTTTTATTTTTTTACTTTCGACGAACGCTTTCAATCGGAAGCGAACGTCGTGTACGTTTATCGTTTGACGGCCCGCTTTTATTTTATACTTTACATCGGACATTTTCTCGATAATCACGTACAGTCCGATCCATAGCGCATCTAGTTTTTTCGTCCTTTTCGAACCGTTTTATCATGTAGTAGAACTTTATCTTCCACTTCAAATGTACGTATCTTTGTTTTCTTATCGTAGCATTCCGTCGCTTTTTTCTTTTCTTTTCTGGATTTGATTTGTGGCTCGAGTTCTTTCGTAAAATTCCTGTGCGTAATTATTATACGAATATGAGGGTTTAGGTTGGCTAGTTAGGGCCGTAGGTCCTAATAGTAATGATGTTTGTAAACTAGATCAAACAGCATAAATGGCGGTATGCGGGGTGTTGTAGGCAAATATTGCGTACGGTATCCACTTGTCCCAGTCCATTTGATCCTCGTTAATATAATGTCATGGGTATTTTATTAAGGTCCAGTATAATCTTTCAAGAGCTCCATTTGTTTCCGGAGTAGGCTGTCATTTGTAGTTTTCATATTTTTAATATTTTGCACACATTTTTAAATAATTTACTTGTAAAGTTTGTTTCTTAATTGATTAGAATTTTATCTGGGATTCCGTACTTTAACACGATTCTTTTCACGAATTCTTTAGCAATCGTTGCCGCTTCTTGGTTTTGTATCGGTATTTCTTTACTGAATTTCATTAGACTGTCTTGAAATGTCAGTACGTATTTGTTTCCATTTGTTGTGAGGTAATGGTTTTACTATGTCTAATGCGCATTTCTCGAAAGGTTTGGTCGATATGTCGGTCAGAAATAAGGGTGCTTTAGCACCCTTCAATCAATTATGTTTCTGTAACTTATTTTTTTGACAATACTCGCATTTCGTGATATATTGTTTTATATCTTTAGTCCTGGCTAGTTGTGGTATAGTTTGATGCGATTTAGTGTTCGTTCAACGCCCTAATGTCCTCCTATCAATGCGTCGTGATATTCGTATAGAATTTGTTTCTTTTCTTCGTCTCCGTAAATTTTTTCGAACGTGACGATATTATTTTCTATTTCTGTTGCAATATTTCGACGATTTAGAATGTCGGCGTTCACTTTCGCTTTAGCCGGTTTATAAATTATCTCGTCATCGTACTCTTCTGAGCTTTAATCTCCAATGGATTAATCTCGAGCCATGATCCGTAACACATTGAACAATCATATTAGTGTTTTATGATCTGTAACGTTGAACAAACATATTAGTGTTTTATGATCTGTAATAATTTTAAATTTAGTTCCGTATAGATACGTCTAAAATGTTTGATTGCCCAGATCGCTAGTAATTCCTTTTTTGTTGTGTTGTAATTTTGTTACGCCCGCGATAATACGCGACTGGCGTATGCGATCGGTTGATCCTGACCTTTGCGATAACACGGTTCCTATTGCATACGAGAGTCGTCTAAAAAGTTTTGAGTCTCGACATGAAGATGGCATTATTCATTAAAAACCATTCTGGTATTACAATCATATATGCTTTAAAAGACATCTGTGAAAATTGTAGCCATTTTGGGCACTCAGTTATTATTTGACAGTTATTCGTGCCAGTCGATGTCAGTATTTTTGTAAAAATGGAAGAAATGGAATATCGTGCCGTGATTAAATTTTTGCATTTGAAAGGCAATACGCCTGCGCAAATTAAAACCGAGTGAACATTGTTTACGGGGATTCTGCTCCATCATTTGCCATCGTGAAAAAAATGAATAGCTGAATTTAAACATGGTCGTACCAACTTGGTTAATGATGAGTGTTCGACAACTGCAACCATTACTGATAATTTTAAAAAAATTCACCAAACGGTATTGGACGACCATTGAATCAAAATTAAAGAGATAGCAGAGGTTGTGGGCATATTGAAAGAACGTGTTTGTCATATATTGACTAAAGAATTAAACATGCGTAAGCTAATCGTGCTTGCGTTGGGTGCCACGTTTACTCACTGCAACGTGGACCACAAACGCATTCAAATAAACATTTCCAAAGCCCTGTTAGAACGATTTAAACGAAATGAGTCAGATTTTTTGCGTCGATTAATAACTGTTGATGAAACTTGGATCCACTACTTTACTCTTGAAACGAAGGAATAATTAAAACAGTAGACTGCGAAGGGTAAACCTGCTCCGAAGAAAGCGAAGACGGCTAAGAAAGTGGCGACTGTTTTTTGGAATAGTTATGGAATTATGTTTATCGACTATCTTGAAGAAGATAAAACAATAGGAGGTGTACTACGCATCATTAATTGACAAGCTGAAGGCAAAAATTGCGAAAAAAACATTTGAAGAAAAAGGAAGTGTTGTTCCATTAAGATAACACACCGGCTCACACCTCAGTGGCAAAAATTCATGAATTGCGGTTCGAATTGATTGACCACTCACCGTATTCATCAGATCTGGCTTTTAGCGACTTTTTCCTGTTTTCTAGAGTCAAAGTTTGACTCGGTGGAAAGCAATTTTTGTCGAATAAAGAAGTCATCGCATCCATAGAAGCCCATTTTGCAGAGAAAGACGCCAATTATTATTTAAATGGGTTAAAGGAGAGGAGGAGTGAGAGCATCGCTGGGAAAAGTGTATTGACTTAAAAGTATTAAAATATAGTTGTCAAAAAATAACTGGGATACGAGAAATTGCTTATCAAATTCAAACCCTATAACTTAGAAAGTGCTTAATGAAAAACAATTTTATTATAGTGTTTTGGAAAGCTCTCGAAGTAGGCTACAAAGAAATTCAATGAAAAGTACGGAGTTTCATTTAAGAAATTAAAAATCACCTCTATGTGACCTTCAAACAATTATTCAAAGTCAAATGAATGGCAACATCTTATGTCTCGAAATCATATAACTTTTATTTGAAACATTTTTTCGTATTTTCCATATTTTTCGAGATATTTGCCTTGGGCAATTAAAATGAAACACACGGTGTATATGTATGATACAGGGTGTCCCAGATTTCATGTGCGACCCGTTAATAACAAATTCCTGAGATTATTTTGAGACGAAAATCCTAATACCAAAATGTCGAGGCTACAATAGTTTTTAAATGAGAAGGGTTTTAAGTTTACCAATTGAATTGTCCGAAATTCACGCGCTCAGGCACAGCACATTGTACGGTAGTAAAGATGTTTTCTAACATCAATTCTATTCTGCGAATTGTGTAATTCCGCGTTTATTGTTGCAATTGTTTCTTACTTTTATCTTTTTATGCATGTGCTGTTGATTAATAATAATTGAGGAATAATACAATAACAGCATAATAAAAAAATATATAAAAATGCGATACTGCGATGCATCGAATAGTCACAGCTGTCACATGTAATATGTCATAAATGACAACATTCGCATGATACAAATTAATAACTAATGAATATTTTTTTTTAATTATGTATTTATTTCATGTCTTATTCTACATACAAAATAGAATAACACATAATAATAAACATTTTTTATGCCAGTACTTATTATTATTCTAATTCAAATTAAAAATCACTAATGGTGTATCATTAGAAAAAACGTGATAAAATATTATAATAAACCTGTACCTTAAATTATAATAATTAATTTGATGCTAGTAATAATAAAATATGCAATTATAATTTTACAAATTATAAAGTCATAATTTATAAAATAATAATTTATAAAATAATAAGTTATTAAATCATAACTTTTAACTTTTAGTTATTAAATCATAACAAATTAAAATCATAACTTTACAATTTATTGATAATGAAATTAATTATTTTTAATCCAATATAAAAGAAACTTAAATAAAAAGCATAATTTGATTGCAATTTCTGTTGGTATATCATTTTTTAATCAACGCGCTTTAACTACACACTAACGCTTGCGTGCGCTTGTCGCCTTTTTTTTCGAGCCGCTTTTTATGCTTGTGAGTGTCTCAATAAATATAATCCACTGTTCAAGTCACACCTTGTAGATTATTTAATAATAATCTCCAACAGGTTATAGACCCAGGCCTAAATTTCGTCGTATCAAAAAGTGCTTTCGAACTATAATATGAGACCGACAGAAAATTGAGGTGTGCCTAGCTTAACCTATAAATCGAAACCGTCACGTCCTCACTGTATAATCCGTATAACTCGAATAACGCAATGTCGAAACCCTATAATGATAGACAAGCTCACAAAGGACAATTATAATACGTCGCGCTTACAAATGAAAGTCGTGCTAATAAAGACAGACCACTGGGGACATGTGAACGGAACAATTGTGAAACCGGGAGAGCCTGGTGCGGACGCCGCTGCATGGATCAAAGCGGATACAAAAGCACAATCTAATATCATTCTCGCCATATCACCTTCGGAATTGCGCCACGTTAAAAATTGTAACATGTCTAGAGAGCTATGGATTAAGTTAAATAATATTTATGTCTCTAAGGGTTCCGCTCGTAAGGCCACGCTACTAAAACAACTCCTTTTCTCGAAAATGGAACAAGATGATGATATGATAAAACATCTTAATACATTTTTCAACATCGTGGACAAGCTAAGAGAAATGGACATCGAAATACAAAATGACTTACTATATTGTTATTATATAGCATACCTGATACGTATGAAAATTTCAGACGCGCTATCGAGTCATGAGACGTCCTATCCGATTATGAAACTTTAAAAATAAAACTACTGAAGGAAAATGACGTGCGCAAAAGAAAAGGAGGAAGGCAACAAACACAAGAAGAATTTCAGACAAAGGCAAGATATCGGAATAAACCGCAACGGCGCACATATGATTATAATAAAAAGAAATCTTACAAATGCCATTTTTGCGACGAACCCGGACAAGGGGTCGAAATGCAAACGAAGAGCAACAAACGCACCACATAGAACGTCGAAAGCAGAAGATGAATCTACGAATGCATCGAACAAGACGGTACAACGTGAAGCAAAGAACAAACGAGAGAAGGCCAGCAAGGATAGTTATACAGATTACAGCGATGAAGACGATGAAGCATTAATCGTCGTATGAATGCCGAAACAGTATCAAAGACGGACTGGTGCTTGGACAGCGGAGCGACAAGTCACATGTGCAACAACAGAAATGATTTTTTTAATTACAGATCTGTCGAGCATCAATGCGTGCGACTTGCATCAAACGAAACAACAGCAGTCGAAGATAAAGGAACTATAAGCCTTACAGTATTCAACGGAATCTAAAGAAAGATTGGACGACGTACTGCACGTTCTGGAGCTGAAAATTAATCTCCTGTCTATATCAAAATGCACTGAAAAACAAAAATGCGTAGTCTTCAACCATAGAGAAGTCTTGATAATAAATTTGCAAAACAAGGTAATTGCGACCGCCTACAAGATGAATTATATTTCCTTAACAGCTCGCACGCCAAGCACAAACTCCAGCACAAATGCCATGGCGGTATTTGCAGCCCCGTCCAATCTGACACGCTGGCATAAGGCTTATGGTCATCTCAACGAACAAGATCTAAGAAAGTTGCAGAGCAAGAAAATGGTTAAAGAAATTTCTTCAAAATTTGAAAAAGAGAACTTGTGACACTTGCCTCTTAGGCAAGCTGTCACACCCTTCTCAAAAGATTTAACTATTCATGGGTGCTGCTACGTCCAAGTGTATTATTTCAAGTATTTCCTTGCTACTAGAAGCAAAGAAATACTTGAAATAATACACTTGGACGTAGCAGCACCCATGCGTACATCATCTATCGGAAGAGCGAAGTACTTCGCGACATTCATCGACGACGCGTCCAGATGGGTCAAGGTACGTTTCTTAAAATCAAAGAATGAAGTAAAAAATGAATTCATAAAGTTCAAGGCATTCATGGAAAAACAAATGCAAGATAAAGTTACTTCGTACGGACAACGGACTCGAATACTGCGGAGCGGATTTTACACAATTCCTAGAGCAAGCGGGCATCAAGAGACAACGCACTGTGGAATACACACCGCAACAAAATGGAGTCGCGGAAAGGATGAACTGTACTCTGGTTGAAATGGCGCGATGCATGCTTAACCAAACGAAATTACCTCAGCATTTTTGGGCAGAAGGTAGACTGCGGTTTCTACCAGAAGAAGAAACCGTAGCCTACCTACGAAATCGTTGTCCAACCAAAACCCTGCCGAACGTAACTCCATTCGAAGTTAAACATGGAAACCAGATGTATCAAATTTGAAAGTTTTGGCTCTAAAAGCTTTGCTCTCGATAAGTCGATCGAAAGAGGAAAATTCGAAGTTAAGCAGAGAGTGCATTTTTCTTGATTATCCAGATGACTCGAAAGCCTATGGAACATCGAGGCTGAAAAGGTAATACGAAGCCGAGATGTTAAAATATTCGAAGAATCTCGCACTTTCGTCGACGAAAATATGAAAGAAAGCACCATCATTGAAGATGACACCAACATTGAGGACGACAACGATATTGGAAACGACACTGATATAGAAAATAACAACGTTGGAGACGATGGGAACTCTGAAGACACACGTGATCCAGTAATAGTACATGAGACTGTGTCAAGAGCCAAAGGACGACCTAGAATCATACGAACGGGAAAACCTGGACAGCCAAGAAAGCAATATCAAACAAATCAAGATCCTCAAGAACAAAGAAAGATGAAGCGCAACTTTCTTTGCTTGATTTTGCATACTTCACAGAGGAAGTAGCTATGGGAATGCCTGGAAGCGAATGGAAACTAGCTATGGAAACAGAATATAACGAACTAATAAAGAACGAAACGTGAGAACTAGTGCCGCGCACTGCAAATCAGAAAGTTATCGGATGTAAATGGGTACTAAAAACGAAATATAACCCAGATGAGACGATCGATCGGCTAAAAGCTTGGTGGCAAAGGGCTGCGCACAACGTCAAGGAATAGACTTCAAAGAGACATTCTTGCCTGTCGCTCGAATGAGCTCCGTGCGTACAATGATTGCTATCGCAGTGGAAAAACAGCTAACTCTCTACCAACTCGACATAGTAATGGCATACATCAACGGCGATCTCCACGAGCAAATCTTTATGGAACAACCGCCGGATTTATTAAGCCTGGAAAAGAAGGCCTTGTTTGCAGATTAAAGAAATCGTTATACGGGCTAAAACAAGCTGGCAGGCAATGGTATCAGAAGCTGGACAAAAAATTGAACGAGTGTGGCTTCAACTCAACGACGGTTGATAAATGCGTGTACGTGAACAAAGATGCGAGAGTATTCTCCATCATTGTACTATACGTCGACGATCTCATCATTGCTACAAATCACTATAATAATTATATCAAAATAACGCAAGAACTCGGCTCAGCATTCAACATCAAGGATCTAGATCGATTGCATCATTGCTTGGGGATCATGTTCACTTAACAACTTACAAAGTCAGCATGTCCCAACAAAAATATATTCAGGACATTCTAAGAAAATACAACATGGAAAACTCTAAATCTATGAACACGCCAATGGATGGAAAGGGCAAACTCTCGAAAGAAATGTGTCCTACAACCAATGAGGAAGCCATTGAGATGATAACATACCGTACCGGAAGCTGATAGGAACGTTAATGTATTTGGCTGTATGCACGCGCCCTGACATAACTTCTCAGTGAATATTCTATCTCAATTCAATCAAAATCCCGGCAAATCGCACTGGAACACTGCTAAATGGATACTTCGATACCTTCGATAGACAAGTACATACGGATTACATTTCCAAAAGACTAAAAGAGAGCTTATCGATTACGCTGATTAGGCATCCAATGTCGATGAAAGAAAATCATATACTGGTTACATTTTTTAGCTCCAGCAGGTGGTCCAGTCACCTGGGAAACTAAGAAACGACCTTATCCAGCACTGAGGCAGAATATATATCCTTGGTTGAAGCAGCTAAGGAAGCAGTACATCTGCGACGATTCCTAAGCGGAAGAGAGCGGATTCATGAATCGGATCCAATCAACTATAGTTTACTGTGATAATCAGGGAGCTCAACAGTTGATGAAGAACCCGGTGCATCACTCTCGGATGAAACACATAGATGTCTGTTTCCACTATATTTGCGAAATCTACGAAAAAGAAGAAATCGACGTAGAAATACTTACTGTCCAGTGAAATGCCTGCGGATATTCTAAAGCGTTTTTCAAACCTAGTCACTATAGGTGCTTAAATGAAATTAATGTAAAATATATAACTTTAACGTAGTTCGCATTGAACGGAGGTGTTGGTATATCATTTTTGAATCAACGCGCCCTAACTACACACTAACGCTTGTGCACACTCGTCGCCTTTTTTTTCCGAGCCGCTTTTTATGCGTACTTGTGTCTCAATAAATATAATTCATTGTTCAAGTCAGACTTGTAGATTATTTAACAATAATCTCCAACAATTTCAAAATTTTTATTTATTCCTTTTTAAATTGTGGATAGCTCTTTTATTGTACTTCTTATTCATAATGTCATTTCATAATAAAAAAAATGATAAAAAAAGAAAAGGAAATTATAAGAAAAAAAAGCTCACGCAAACATGAAATGATCATTATTTTCCAAAAATGTCGGAAATGTCAGAGCCGGACCAAGAAGTCTAGTCGGATATTGAAACAGCAGATCGAACCGCCAACATTAACTAATACTGCTCCTGAATCTTCCCCAAACCAACTTTCAGCATCTTCATCTAACTCTATTCCTCCTTCCGCTCCGACACAACGTCAGTACTAATCGCACCTAGTTATTCTCTCGTGCATCCATCCGATGCAGAATATTTTTTAGACTTCTACCTATCCCTAGGTCCTCTATTTCGCGATGGCAAACCTCTTTTTGAGGATTTAGAAGACGAAGAATCCCATTCTATCGACCTGATCACTCCACTTCCCGAGGAACATCAAGAATGCTCTCTTCCTTAACCCTCATGCAATAATCTTCAGTCACACCATACACATATTATATACAATTTTTATTATTTTTCTTATTTTATTTTTGTAATCTTCCTTCATTTTGCTTATTATGTAAATATTAGTTAAGTTAATCAGAGAATATTAATTGTATCTATTACCGGGTAGGATCATACCAAAGATTCATTCATACATTCGTACTCTTCCTCGTAAGAATCCTACCCGATGACCTCCGTACTTACGTAACATCCGCGAAATCACACATACATACACCTACATAAATATCTCTTCTCTTGTTTCTTTCGCTTTTATATTATGTATACCTTATGTATACCTTTATTTTATCAATTAAAATTAATGTTAAATTTTAATTTTTAATTTTTACTTTCTTTAACACCTTCGATCTTTTTTCCCATCCCATTGATCGCACGAGGTAGTTACCAGGCTTTCCCTGATAATAAGAATTAAGTTTTTTTATAAAAAACCGATGAATGTATGTCTACAGCGAGGCATCATAGATTTTTTATTTCGTTGACCCAGTGCTGAGACATAAAACAGTGCGTTCGATTCGAGATCACATTTCCACGCCTGACTCTCGAGAGAGCAGCTCTTCGTTCTTCTAAGCCCATTTAATTCTCATTTATTTAAATCTTCAATTCTTAATTTTACAATTTACTCTGGGTTGAACGTAACAGTATAAACATTAGTCTACAAAACATACATACATTATTCTACAAAACTATTAGCAAAATTTATTGATAACAATAACTATGTTGAAAAATAAAAAAACAAAAAACATACTTAATTAAGAAAATTGATTAAATTATAATACATTTACATAGAATAGATATAAGTGTCGATTTTGTCCTTAATTATATATATTTACAATTATTGTTAAGATTATATCAATATTTTTATAAAATCTATCAAATTTCCTAAATCATTAAGAAATCCTATAACGTATCAATTTAGGAACCCATACTTGTGTACATACTTATGTGCTCTCATCTTTAGGTTATATATGAAATAATTAATATTATATTATTTATTTAAAGCGATTAAAACTCAAGTCTTTCGAGAAGAGATCGTTGCCAAGTTGTGACAATACAGTAGAAAACGATGTATATACATTCATGAACACTGTACAATGTCATTTTGAAGGATCATTCTGGTGTAAAAATCAAATTTTTTATTATATTTTCTGAAAATACGCTATTCCAAAAAAACGTAGTTCAATTTTCATTAAGAAATTCCAAGTATTTTGAATTTTACAGCTATTTATACATAGGAGTGCAAAAGTTGATTTTTGTGAAAAACAGCAATCGAATTCATCCTTATTGTATTCATAATAATGAGCTTTTTGAAGAGGTCGAAGGTATCTTGTATGGAGCTGGAATTGCTAATTAAGAGACAAATAAATATAGACGAATACTGTATGAAAAATGTTTATCGAAACTTTAAATGTTTTTTTACTACTAAAATAGTGTTTTCCTTGGCAGGATAAAAATCTTCGAAAGTATACATCTGATTGATTTCAAATTTGAATTGCTTACTCAATATATCTTTGGCTATTGCCGGAACTAGAATCGAATTGATTGATTTATTTTAACCTACTTTTTATTTAAAAAATCTCGTCAGAAATTTAGCAAAAATCACTATTTTTCATTAAAACATCCACCATTTTGTTAATTTTGCAGAAATGTGATTGATTCTATTTCCGTAGTCATTGACGTGCAAATTAAGAATCTATTTAAATTTTTAAAATACGTTGAGTCTACGAAAAGATATCCATCCCGCCGCCGAGGCAATTCGCATTTTCGATACACACGGGTTTGGCTAAAAAAGAACTGAAATCACACACATTTCTGTATTATAATAGTTGTTTTTTCTTCTCAAAGATTGAAATAATAAAAGCAAATAAGTTTTCAATCACATCTATGTCTATTTATTTTTCTTTGATTATTTGAACAATTATAAAATTTTGCAAGCGTAGACCACAATGACCCCTTAAATATTATAATAGTGATATTCGCACTGTCTTTTCGAATGTGTGATTTATTATCTGTCCATATATGAATATTTTTTGTCTGTACACTAGAATATTCTTTGTTTATATACTAAAAATGTTCGTACATGAGAGTATTCGCACACACTGCGTCGACACTTCATTATAGTCTAATCGAATGTTGCATTCATCCGCGCCGACGCACAATGGGGCCAAATGAGAAACCGTGTTTCATAATTGTCTAGAGCTCACAAATCTTAACCGATTTTAATGTTCTTTTTTTTAAATTGAAGTTTATTCAATTGTACGCAACGTTAAGGAAGCCGATTTTTTAATTTAATCTTCGTGTCAAAATGGCGGATGTAAAATGGCGTTTAAAACTCAGAAGTCATGTTTCATAATTGTCTATAGCCTGCATATTTAATCGATTTATTATCCCAATTTATTATCTTTATAATTATACTTGGTGATCTTAGTTTTATAAAAAGAGGCTAGAGAAGGCATGTGTCACGACGGAAACCGACCACAAATCAGTCGTAAAAATCCACAATTATTTTGTGAAAAATATCACCTCAGCCAGGAATCGAACCTGGATCTCTTGCTTACCGAGCAGGCATCTTATTCTTTCAATCACAGAGGCATGTGATGGTATTTATCGCAAATAACGTATTTAGAATAACACGTCACAAAACATCAATTCAATGACACACACACACACACACACACACACACACACACACACACACACACACACACACACACACACACACACACACACACACACACACACACACACACACACACACACACACACACACACACACACACACACACACACACACACACACACACACACACACACACACACACACACACACACACACACACACACAAAGTAATAAGCCAGGAACTATTTTCTTTAATAAATTGTATCGCGTATCAATACTTTCACAGTCTTTCATTGACTTGATCTCACTTGATACTCACTTCATACTCACACACTTGATCGATAGAATGACTTATTTACGAACGAATTTATTAGTTTGTTATTATCAATCACTATCGATTAATTATTCGGTGATTAAAAATGACTTGAAAGAAAGAAATACACATTACATGTAATCACAGTAATCTATCAGAAGTTCTCTTTTATAAATTGTCAACATGTTTACGGATTTATTTACGCACTTGATCGATAAAATCATTTATGAACAAATTTATCGGGTCACTATTATGAATCACCACTGGTTAATTAACCTCCCAATTAAAAATTATTACAAAAAACGCGTTACATGCACAGCGCACGTAACCCGTCGCGGACTCTGCTCGATGACAACAATCAGATAGATTATGTTCTTAGTGCAGTAAAGTGCATTAATTCGTCAAGTGATAATAACGATCTAACTTATTGACCTAGTGTAATGTAAATCAGATCGATAAGTCGAACGCTTCATAATCCATGGTATTACGGAAGCGTTTTCACTATCGGTCATTAACGCGCTGCATCATGATAATAGGCTGACTTATCGATCTGATTTACATTACATTAGGTCGATAAATTAGATCGTTATTATCACTTGACGAATTAAGTGTCGGTCCACAATAAATATTTAATCTTTAAGCCGTAAGAAATTGACCAATCATAGTCGATTATTCTTTTCATATTCGATTATAATTAATCAATTTCTTACTTCTTAAAACTTAAATCACCTATTGTGGACCGACACTAATGCACTTTACTGCACTAAGAACATAATCTGTCTGATTGTTGTCATCGAGCAGAGTCCGCGACGGGTTACGTGCGCTGTGTATGTAACGCGTTTTTTGTAATAATTTTCAATTGGCGGGATAATTAACCAGTGGTGATTAATAGTAGTGACCCGATAGATTTGTTCATAAATGATTTTATCGATCAAGTGCGTGAGTAAATCAGTGAACATGTTGACAATTTATAAAAGAGAACTTCTGATAGATTACTGTGATTACATGTATTGTGTATTTCTCTCTTTCAAGTCATTTTTAATCACCGAATAATTAATCGATAGTGATTGATAATAACAAACTAATAAATTCGTTCATAAATAAGTCATTCTATCGATTAAGTGTGGAGTGTCAAATGAGATCAAGTCAGTGAAAGTGAAAATAGTGATACGCCATATTTAAGAAAATAGTTCTGGCTATACTGTGCGTGCGTGCGTGCGTGCGTGCGTGCGTGCGTGCGTGCGTGCGTGCGTGCGTGCGTGCGTGCGTGCGTGCGTGCGTGCGTGCGTGCGTGCGTGCGTGCGTGCGTGCGTGCGTGCGTGCGTGCGTGCGTGCGTGCGTGCGTGCGTGCGTGCGTGCGTGCGTGCGTGCGTGCGTGCGTGCGTGCGTGCGTGCGTGCGTGCGTGCGTGCGTGCGTGCGTGCGTGCGTGCGTGCGTGCGTGCGTGCGTGCGTGCGTGCGTGCGTGCGTGCGTGCGTGCGTGCGTGCGTGCGTGCGTGCGTGCGTGCGTGCGTGCGTGCGTGCGTGCGTGCGTGCGTGCGTGCGTGCGTGCGTGCGTGCGTGCGTGCGTGCGTGCGTGCGTGCGTGCGTGCGTGCGTGCGTGCGTGCGTGCGTGCGTGCGTGCGTGCGTGCGTGCGTGCGTGCGTGCGTGCGTGCGTGCGTGCGTGCGTGCGTGCGTGCGTGCGTGCGTGCGTGCGTGCGTGCGTGCGTGCGTGCGTGCGTGCGTGCGTGCGTGCGTGCGTGCGTGCGTGCGTGCGTGCGTGCGTGCGTGCGTGCGTGCGTGCGTGCGTGCGTGCGTGCGTGCGTGCGTGCGTGCGTGCGTGCGTGCGTGCGTGCGTGCGTGCGTGCGTGCGTGCGTGCGTGCGTGCGTGCGTGCGTGCGTGCGTGCGTGCGTGCGTGCGTGCGTGCGTGCGTGCGTGCGTGCGTGCGTGCGTGCGTGCGTGCGTGCGTGCGTGCGTGCGTGCGTGCGTGCGTGCGTGCGTGCGTGCGTGCGTGCGTGCGTGCGTGCGTGCGTGCGTGCGTGCGTGCGTGCGTGCGTGCGTGCGTGCGTGCGTGCGTGCGTGCGTGCGTGCGTGCGTGCGTGCGTGCGTGCGTGCGTGCGTGCGTGCGTGCGTGCGTGCGTGCGTGCGTGCGTGCGTGCGTGCGTGCGTGCGTGCGTGCGTGCGTGCGTGCGTGCGTGCGTGCGTGCGTGCGTGCGTGCGTGCGTGCGTGCGTGCGTGCGTGCGTGCGTGCGTGCGTGCGTGCGTGCGTGCGTGCGTGCGTGCGTGCGTGCGTGCGTGCGTGCGTGCGTGCGTGCGTGCGTGCGTGCGTGCATGCAAATATGTCTGTTGCACGTTTTGTTAACTATTTTAATCATGTATACACTAAAAATATCAGAATCGTAACGAAGTTCTACGTTGGTAGAATATATGAGACTTTCTTTGCGAAAAGCTGGAGTTTGATCACCAGTCACTTTCCGTTAGGAGATATGTTATCTGCTCATATCTTCTTTTTTTATCTTTCTTACAACATAAAATATACGATTAATGTCTGACAAATTTAATTAGAATAAAAAATTTTTAATAACATTTTATTTGCAAAATAAAAACGTTATTTTATGGTATTTTTTTAAATAATATTTTATTTACAAAAATTTGCCGTGATTTTATGATAAATGGCGTTGCAATCTGATTCTGAAAGACAAGGATGAGTACACGAAAAGAAAGACGGACGATGTTGTCGAAATGAGAAATAATTATACGCATACTGTTGATGCTTAGATCTTTTTTGTTAGGTTTTTGATTGTAATTTTACAAGCTCAGTATTGTTCTTTAAAGTAATTCGAGATGCGGAACTATATCATTTTGTACATACAAAACTGCAAAACTTTTATATTCGTCGAAATAAGACATCGTGTTTCTCCCTTACATAACGTGTAAGGCATAAAAGAATGGACTAATCAGAGTCCTTCATGCTGTTCTCATTCCGTCGAAGTGAGAAATAATTATACGCATACTGTTGATGCATAGATTTTTTTTGTTAGGTTTCGGATTGTAATTTTAAAAGTTCAGTATTGTTTAAAGTAATTCAAACTGCGGACCTATATCATTTTGTCCATACGAGATTGTAAAACTTATATATATATATATATATATATATATATATATATATATATATAAATTCCTATTTTATATATATATATATAAATTCCTATTTTATATATATATATATAAATTCCTATTTTATATATATATATATATCTAAAATAAAAACACAAAATTATATGTTGACTGTTTTTATTGAAAATATTGACGGGATTATTGACACATTATAGTCGGCATCTTTGAATTGGCTTTACAGATACAAAATCCTTTTGTGCAATTGAAACGTAGCACAAAAAAAGAAATGCGGGATGGTCGATTTCGATAAAAAATTAAATTCACTTTATTCTAGCAAACAAGCTTATTGAACGTTTTATTGATCCCATAGATCGTTCGTCCTTATTTTTCCTCTGCAACGCCATCTATTGCAAAATCTGTCAACTACAATTACTGCTCTACTTATTATTTTATATTTGCGCCAAGCATATATATACGCGTAAAATTATACACACTCTGTTCAAGTCTCAACTGTTCAAGTCAAACTTTTTTTCTAAGCTTTCAATCATAAATCCAAAAATATAGTATTGTTTATTCATCTAGTCCGACGTTTAGTGCAGAACGTACTCATTTTGTATATATGAGCTGTAGAATTGTATTAAAGAAACTGAAGATCTGATGTGACAGCTGTACGAGCTAAAATTACGTGAGTTTTTTAATTTTTTTCTTATTTACTTGTTAAATCGATTGTCCCGCATATTCTTTTTGTGTGTATTTTAATTGCCTGAAAGGATTTTGCAATCTGTCAAGCCAATAAAAAGTTCTATGGTGCACTGTAATATGTCGGTAATTCCCGTCACTTTAAGATCTCCTTAACAACAGTTTCTTTTTTTTTCAAGCGTCCACTATACTTGACACTCTTTTTTTTATCTTTTTTTGAAAAGGTAATTTTATAGTCATATCAGACATTTTGTAATATTAACCATCTTTTTATATTCGAAAAGCGCGTCTCGGTATTTTTTTTAAAATGATTACGAGTTTTTCACGACTGGTTCGTGGTCGGTCCCCGCCGTGACGCACATCTTCCCTTCTTATTCGGGGGCTCGAGCCATGCTTGATGCAATCTCTCCTGCCGCCCTGCAGGGGGACCCATTGTTCTTTCTTCGCCTGTTTGAAAAAATGCGGCTTCGCCGCGCTTCTCAGAGGGAATAATTGGTTTTTCCGGCTCTACTTTGCAACGAGAGAAACCGTGTAGCTTTGATGACGACTGAGAAGTGATGGGATCGAACAAGCGGTGGAGCACTGGCGCACCAAGAGGATTATTTGTATATTTGCCAATGGCATTGGAGGATGTCGCCGCTGCGGTCCGACCTGCATCCATTGAGTGAGAGACCAACATCGCTCTGGAGTACCGGTCGTGGGGATCGAAAAAGATATACATATACATGTATATATATTGTGATATATATATATATATGTGTGTGTGTGTGTGTGTGTGTGTGTGTGTGTGTGTGTGTGTGTGTGTGTGTGTGTGTGTGTGTGTGTGTGTGTGTGTGTGTGTGTGTGTGTGTGTGTGTGTGTGTGTGTGTGTGTGTGTGTGTGTGTGTGTGTGTGTGTGTGTGTGTGTGTGTGTGTGTGTATCATTGTATTATTGACGTGTTACTCTAAACACGTTATTTGCGATAAATATCATCATATGCCTCTGTAGTCAAAAGGATAAGATGACTGCCCGGTAAGCAGGAGATCCAGGTTCGATTCCTGGCTGAGGTGGTATTTTTTCGCAAAATGATTACGAGTTTTTCACGACTGGTTCGTGGTCGAGCCCCGCCGTGACGCACACCCTCCCTTCTTATTTTTATAGTTGACATTTTTTTTCTATACGCACAACAAGAATAAATAAGATAGAGAACGAAAAAACGAGCAAGATAGCATATTTGCTCTTTTTCCACGTGTCCGATTGGCGGTCGACGATGTCGTTGAGTTTCGCGACGAGTTTGATAATTGGTCATAGTTCGTTTCGGAGTGTAAGTGATGTTTATGCGTTATATATAATATATAAATACTGAATATGACGTCCATACGATTAAAAATAAAAATTTTCAAAATAGCGGCAGAAAAATTTTAAAATTAAAGTATAAAGTTGCGTTATTTACGATTCTCTAGGTTTATAGATTATTAAAATAAAAAATGGAAAATGATCTTGAAAATATTTTTGGAATTTCAAGGTCACACCTATGCCAAAATCTTAGTTTTAAATGAACATATATAAATGCTGAATTTGAAGTTCGTACAAAAATACAAATAAAAATACAAATTTTCAATATGACGGCAGATAAATTTTAAAGGAAGAGTTGCGGAAGAGATGCAAAGATATGCGGAAAGATTGCGGGAGGGTTGCGAAATGATTGCGGAAGTATGTGGAAAAGTTGCGGAACGGATGCGGAGATATCCGAAGAGGTTATGGGAAGAGAAAAAATATACAGAGAGACTGCGGAATGACCGTAAAATTATATATCAACCCTGCGGATAAATCAGGCCGATAAATCAGGGACCCAGCAAATATTGATTCGCTATTCGCTAGTAGATCCTACAGTGACCCTGATTTATCAGTCTGATGATCCACTGGGTCGATAAAATTAATAGTGACATCTCGTGACAGATGTGGCAGCCGTACAAAGGCGACGACGATAATAATGATGATAATGACGACGTTTCTTAAAGTAAAAATTTCCAAATCGGACTTTGCGTAGCAATAGCTCTGCTTATAGGGCACGTAGCAGAAAAATAAAAATACTTTTATTATGCAAGTCGATCAAGCTTACTTAGAACTTGATTGGTTTAGCCGTTATTGAGACTCGCGTAAAGTCACACGGTGTTCTCCATTGACTTGACACCCGAGACACTACCGTGTCTCCTGATCATTTTTTATTTTTAGAAAGAATAGAATGCGCTACTAAAGTGAGGTCTATTTCAGTGTCACCCATATAATACTTCTAAAAGTTTTTAAATTTTTCATTCATATTACTTTAATATCGGTTTTACACATTTACCACTAAGTGAGATACTCACTGATCTATTAGATGCAGAAGTAACTTTAGTGAATGTATGTTCAGCCTATTTATAGCCTATTTATATAAATAACAAGTATATCTTCCTTTTTCACTTTAGTAAAGTCCAATTGACTACATTAAGTATGATAATTTCCAATTTATCAATTATAACTTATACAATCAGTGTCATGTCTAATCATAACGTGATCAAACGTTAACGTTTTTATTTTATAAAATCATTTATCTGGACATCTTGCTACTAGCTCAGTTCTATTGAAGCAATAAAACAAAAATTTAGTTTGAAAGAAAATAAAAAACTTATTTTTGCATATCAAAAGAGTCAAGTAACCGCCTTGGATATCTCGTTGCAGAATCTCAGCAACTCATCATCAAAAACATCAATGGTCCATCCGCTGTGAAAGTTGGCGATGTCGATCACGTAATCCTCGACTGCGACTATGCCCTGGAAAATACCTCGAGCCAAGGATTAGTAGTCAAGTGGTTCTTCAATGACAACCAATTAGTTTACCAATGGATCTACGGCAGAAGTCCTGCAGCTGACGAACCAGTTGCAAAATACATTGATATAATGTACAAAGCTAGCGATGATCCCTTAACTAAATATCGAGCTATGAAACTGAATAAACCAGGAATCGATTTAACGGGTGATTACACATGTGTAATATCAACATTTGCAGACGAACGGATGGCAAACATATCTATGGTGATGTATTGTGAGTATCTCTCTCTCTCTCTCTCTCTCTCTCTCTCTCTCTCTCTCTCTCTCTCTCTCTCTCTCTCTCTCTCTCTCTCTCTCTCTCTCTCTCTCTCTCTCTCTCTCTCTCTCTCTCTCTCTCTCTCTCTCTCTCTCTCTCTCTCTCTCTCTCTCTCTCCCCCTCCCTCCCTCCCTCCCTCTCTCCCTCTCTCCCTCCCTCCCTCCCTCCCCCTCCCTCTCCCTCCCTCTCTCTCTCTCTCCCTCCTTCCCTCCCTTCCTCCCTCCCCCGTCTCTCCCCCTCTCCCTCCCTTCCCCTTCTCTCCCTCCCTCTCCCTTCTCTCCCCCTCTCCCTCCTTTTCCCCTTCTCTTTTCTCCGTCTCTCTTCCTCCCTCTCTCTCCTCTCTTTCCTCTCTCTCCTCTCTCTCTCCTCCTCCTTTTCTTTCTCTTTCCCTCTTTTCCTCTCCTTGATACGGAAGACAATTCATAGTTTTTTTCAAGTTATTCTCATATATATACGTAGAGTCTAGCAAATTGTTATAGTAAATCTGATATAAACAAACTAATAAACGTTATAAGAAATTAATATGGGTAGTTAGAATGCCTTGTAAAAAATTATAGAAGCCAATTCAAAACGCAGTAAACAATTTATCTGTCGAAGTGTAAGATTGTTATTATCCATTTTTATCTGTATAATTTAACTTTTATTTCGGATTAACTTCCTTTTTGTTTCTTTCTAGTTTTAAGAATTAGAAAAAAATTAAAAGGTTAAGGTTAAACTACATTAGTAGAAATGGACATAACTGTAACTTATTTCTCTAACAAAAAATTACTCAATATGGAAAATGAAACAACGAGAGAAGGAAAACAATTGAAAATCGCTAGAACAGTACAAATGATAAAAAAATTAATGCTGTGATACTCTGTGTATCTATTGTGCAACAGCAAACCGTACGCAACATGCTTAAATTCTTCAATTTTTTTCAACTATGTATTATTCTTCCGATCGTTTTGAAAATTAAATATTATATAAGATAGTTATATTAGATAAGAAGATCTTTTTCAGTAAAAAATGGTCGTAGTATCTTAAGTATGTCTTATTTAAAAGAGTCAAAATTTTTTTAACTGACTTTTTCTCGAAAAAATTGTCCGCTTCTTATATTTTTCTCGATTCCATCAATCTCTATTTTAAATTTTGCTTAAACCTCTACAACATCTCTCAAATTCGTTTAAATAATATCTATTTGATTACGTTAGGGTTGTTTATAATATATTGTTAGTTCGAGTTATTCTATATATTATTTTCAATTATTTCAATTATTTCAATTATTTCAATTATTTCAATTATTAATATTTTGCAAATTATTAATATCACTACATGTTGTTATAATGTAATTACATTCTTGCTTTAAAATTATAATGATACGCTTAAGTCACCTCCTTCCGTGATTAAAAACAGCGTAAATTAAGTTCTTTGAAACCGACGATCCGTCGGGGTATCGACACGACGATCCTCTGTGATCCCACCGTCGACAAATTCGCGTAGACGACGCGATAGTTCACGTGAGCAGAACATGAATATAACGATCCGTGCATTGAGTCACCGCTGCTAATTCCGCTACTGACCGCGCTACCGAATAGATTCACAGAATTGACGAGCTCGTTCGGCGAAATTCGCGGACCGTTCGGCAAAATCCGCGGAGTCAGGCCCAGAGCTCGAGTTCGGCCGACCTGCTCCGATTTATCACGAATTACGGCCGGCTCGGATATATACGCTAACTCTGACGGATGATTTTCGCTTTTTCCCGGCAAGACAGCAACCAGTCCAGTGCTGATCTCGGTAAAATCTGTTCTGATATCGTTTGCGATCCTAAGGCACTATCTAGTAAGCCAGGAGCTTCTGGCGGATCGCTCCTATTTCCAGAGTACGCAAGTATTTCTCACAAGCTAAGGTGTAATTTGGCCCTTAAGGCAGGCACTTGCATGCGACATCCATCATTATTGATAGACAACAGAGCAGGGGGCTTCCTGTTTCCGAGCCACAGTAAAGGTCTGTTCTTTTCAGCTTAACTTCTTGCACGGTTCATCTTTACTCTTTTTCTCTTTAACATAGGAAAAAAGGAAGAAAGATGAAGTATGCAAAAAGTTCAGCTGAAAAGAACAGACCTCAAATCTAAGTCTTATTCCAGACCGTAAAACCGTAAAATCAGAAAAGATAAACGATAACGACGATAAATGACATGACGAACAACTGATCGGTTACGCGGCAAATACCGCGTGCGACGAGCCCCGCGCACCGTCTCACGTCGCGCACCTATGTACTATTGTGCAATTTCAAAAATTCGCGAATATTTTCGACAAATAACCGAGATTCCGGTACATATTGTAAATACCGAACGAAATAAGATTGTAAAAACCTAATTAGTAGCTTGTAAATAATTTTCTATCTTAAGAATATCCTTGTATAGTGATTCAAAACAACATTGTGTCCTTAAAATGTCGTGTTCTTGACTTAATTCTGAAGCGATTTTTCTTTTTTCAAAATTTAGTATGAAGCTTAGTTTTTGAATTATTAAAAGAAATAGTCGTACGACGGGTCAGATACGACAGGTAAGCAAGGGCGGCGCAACTCATCGTCAGACGCGGGCGTTTACGCGGGGCGCTTGGTGAATTGATGATTATACATAATAGTACGTACATATTAATATAAAAATTTAAGAAAATAAAAACAAAAATTTGAAAAGGTTGTCTCAAAGATAAATCAAGAATACAACATTTAAAGAATAAAAGTTATTTTAATAGAACAAATTCTCTCTTTCTCTCTCTCTCTCTCTCTCTCTCTCTCTCTCTCTTTCTCTCTCTCTCTCTCTCTTTCTCTCTCACTCTCACTCAATCACTCATTCACTCACTCATTTACTCACTCACTCACTCATTCACTCACTTACTTACCTTATAAAAATCATTTTGTATAATTATTCCATGATTCCATCTTTTTCGCTGTTCTTGGAATTCCTCGAGAAAGACAGATGAATTTTCCGATTGAATTTCAAATAAGTATCTTGTAACAAATTTCAATTCACTTGACTTAAACTTTAATTTTTCAATTATATTGATAAACTTTTACACTCGATCAGTTTATTTGATTATAAAACAAGAAATTTACTAATTTATTAATAAAATTAATTGTTATTAATGCTAATTTTAATCATCGGTTAATCACTTAATTAGAGGAGGACTGGAAATCACTTCAACAGAAAAAAGTACAGATTCGATTGATTTTAATAATAAATCTATTAATTTATCACTATTAATTGCTGTTGACTAAATATTCGATAATTGAAAAAACTTAAAAATTTACTGAACTTTGAAAATTTATCTAACAAGCAATAACCCTAACGGAACAAGTAGCATCTGGGAATCTTTGGAGAATATCATGACAGTATATTGCTAATATTCTCAGAAAATTCGACATACGTACTACAATATACTCACAAGGAAATGGCAAGAAATTGTGAAATACAAAATTGAATGAGCTATAGTTCATTCGAAAGGAGAGGTCGAGAGTATAAAAAGTGTGAAAGAGTTTGAGTGCATGATTTAGGAGTGCTTAGTTTCGAGGAAATTTGCATACAAAGTGAGGCCTTCTGCTAGCTGTACAGTAAGTATTAAGTATATAAATAACTCAAGCTAAGCGTGAAGCGCCGTGGCTGCACAATCTAAGGCTCGCATGTGATCTTTTTCTTCTATGGCGGGGAGAGTTTGAAACCTCGCAATGATAACTCTTTTTTTTTTTAATAACAGCTATATTTTGTCGACAAAATTAATTTTGTTATTATTTGTAATAAAATAAAATATTATTATAATAATTATACATTATTATTATATGTAATGTAATGTAATGTAATGTATTAAAAAGTAACAACAATTTTTATATAATATAATAATATATAATGTTTATTTATTTCTTTATTTATTTATTTCTTTTTATTTATTATAAAATTTGGACATTGCAGCATTTGTAGATAAAAATTGAAATAAAAACTTTGGAAACACAAATATATCATGAATATTTGATGAAAAGAATAATTTTTTTTATTTTTTATTTCAATTTTCATCCAACATTAACATTATGCTGCAATGTCTGAATTTTATAATAAATAAAAAGAAATAAATAAAGAAAGAAGTAAAGAAATAAATATTAATATATGTATAAAAATTTTTGTTATTTTTTTAATACATATAATAATAATGTATAATTATTAATAATGTATAATTATTTTATTACAAATAATAACAAAAATTAATTTTTTCGACAAAATATAGCCGTTATTATAAAAAAAAAGTTGTCACTGCGAGGTCTCGAACTCTCCTCCACAGAAGAAAAAGATTACACGCGAGTCTTAGACTGTGCAGCCACGGCGCTTCACGCTTAGTTAGCCGAATGCCTAACTTGTATACAAATATCTCCGAAACTAAAACCCATGCACTCAAACTCTTTTACACTTTTTATACTCTCGACCTCCCCTTTCGAATGAACTATAGCTCATTCAATTTTATATTTCACAATTCTTGTCATCTCCTTGTCAATAATTACCTATAACCGCTCTTCAGTAGTAAATACTGAAAATATCCTACAATATATACCCAGAATATCTACAAAATATTATTAGCATATTCTCAATTTGTACGAGTATATCTCGTTCATGCTTGTATACTATATATACCATATATCCAAACAGCACAGAGAATTAAAAAAAAATTAATGTTTATGTCACCAATTCTGAATTTATTTTCAAATGCAAAAAGAATTCTTTGCATCTGAAAATGAATTCAGAATTAGTGATATAAAATTCTTTTTGAATTAATTCTTTTTAAACTCTCTGTGCGGTCCAAATATATACATATATAGATAGACAGAGAGATAGGTTAGGTTAGGTTAAGTTATAATAAATAGGGTTAAATTATAGTTGTACTTTTTATACTCTGGATATGTTTTTATTTGTATTTTTATATTAAAAAATATGTCAAATATATTATATACATTGTGCATATTATACTGTATATATAAATACATTTTATATAATATTTAAAACATTCGCCTTAAATATCATGTCTGTATATAATGAAATCTTAAAAATAATCTAAATAATATTAATAATAATCGACTTCTTTGTTCAAAGGACGAAAGAGAAAACACAATATACAATGACTCATCCTTTTTAAGAACAAGTTTAAAATTATGAAATGTAAACAAAGTTAAAGTTCTTTGCGCGTAACAAACTAAACTTGCTTAGGGCCGGTCTCACCAACTCCGATTAACGCTATCGACTGGTTAATTTGATCAGCAGAATTGCCAACAGCAAGAAATCCAAAATCGGTCTTGGTTTCGTACTTCCTTACCTATTCATGACAAAAAGAAAGTGTTAGAGTGTGAAATAATAATAAAGTAAGTATTATATAAATATATGCTTTGAAATATAAATACAAATGTTTATAACAAGAAATTAGATTAGAAATGACAAAATTTTTTTGCAGTTGGCAGTTCTCAAACTTAATCTGTAACCAGAGTTGGTGAGATCGGCCCTTAATGTGTTATTTGAGCTAAATTCGATGGCATGTCTCGCAGGGAATCTATCCTCTTTTAAATCATGCTGACGAGAATTAAAAATTAAAAAAGAAAGTAAAGAAATATTGTAACAAATAACACTTATCTCTAATTACACATAATAAAAAAAATACCAATAATGATAATTATTGATAATTCAGTATAAAACGTGCACCGTACAGACATTTGTTCTTTATTGGTGTATAATGATGGACAGAATAGTTGCAACAATTTTTCATTGGAATTCATGATTGAAACTCATATTTTGATGGAATTTGAATATAAACCCAGATAGCAAAACGTGCCAAAAGCACAAATTGCGAAGTTATACTACACGTTATGCCGGCAAAAATCGAGCAGCAATCCAGCATGGGCATGCTGTAACAGATACTGCCAGCAAAAATACAGCACATATCGAGCAAGCTCTGCATTATAATATGCTGCAAAAATGCTATAAAAATTAAACAAAGCTTGTCGTCATAAATACATTAAAATTCAAATATTTTGTGTTGCCACAAAATTTACCAAAATACTCCAAAATTTAGCATGATATGCCGTCAAGACATGTTGCAAAAATATAGTAAAAAATCTGGCATATTTATTCTTTCACACAGTGACAGCAGAAACTGCGGCAAGAATACAACACGATCTGTAATGTTAGATACTGGCAGCAGAAATAGAGTACAGTGTGCCATCACATCGTGACAGCAAAATTTCGACAGACATAAAGCACGATCTGTTTTATCAATATATCGGCAGAAACGAAGCAGAAATCGGGCATAGTGTGCCGTTACGACGTGACGACAAAATTGCGGCAGGTATATGGCGTGATCTGCTTTATCAGCTGTGTCGGCAGAAACGCAGCAGAAATCGAGCACAGTGTGCCGTCACGTCATGGCGGCAAAATTGTAAAGAAATCAAATAGGGTCTGCTGGCATAATCTGCCAGCAAATCGGCAACAGAAATCGTACAAAATTCTGCGTCTGTCACTAAACACAATTATTAGAAAACTACCGCTAGGTTGCATCCGTTTCTGCAAAATTTATCAAACTTTCTATATAAGCGAAATCATAATTAACATTTAATCATAATAAATGTGCATTTATTATTTACGTATTTTTATGTATGCGCTTGATGCAAGACGTAATTGTCCAACAAGGTATTATAGTTAACGAAGTGTAGTACCTGGGAAAAAGTACATTATATAAAATGTACAATGTTTGATACATTATTTGATATGTTATATGAGAATCAAAAGAATCATAACTTATATCTTTAAGAAGTTTTTTATAACTTATTTGTGCTGTAAAAAATATATTAATTTTATCATTAGTAAAATAATTAAAAACTATTCTTTTAAAATAAGAGATAGAAAAAATAATAGACATTTTTCAAAATTTTTTAGTTATAACAATTTAAATATTTATTATTTAAATATTTTAAAAACAGCATTTATTTCTATTAATTAGGTTAATTTGCCAACAAGTTATGTTAGCAGCCCTATTCGATTTCTGCTGCGTTTTTGCTATCACATCGTGACGGCACACTGTGCTTTTTGCTGCATTTCTGCTGCCAATATCTGATATGGCAAACTTTGCGCGATATCTGCTACATATCTGCTGCCACAATGAGACAGCAAGCAATGCTCGATTTTTATCGCATTTTTGTCGTTATTTTGATGAGAAGATGTGCCGCAAAAAACTAAGTTTAATTGGGAAGCAGCAGCTTGAAATCTGCTACAAAGTCGGATGATCGGATCTACTGGCACAGTACTGACATACTGCTGGCATTTTGGGAAGTTAATGAGCAGTATATGAAGATGTTCAATATAAAAAAGAAATAAGAAGTTAGATAAATGATTCAAATATGAAATTAAATTTTATAAATATTCAATCAATAATCATAGACTCCTCGCCTCGATACTGTATTTATTATATTTGCTATACATCTTCAGTGATAAAAAATGACTTGTAAATATTTTATAAGAAATTATAAAAACTATTTAATTCAGACAACACAAAGCAGAAAATCGAAATATAAGATGTCTTAAAGATGTCGAAATATATTTGTTTTCATAAAATTGTATCACTTACAAATTTGAGATTACCTTTATAGTAAAAATCTTATGTAAAAGTCACACAAAAAGCATAAAAATTACATGAAATGCGAATATAAGGCCGAATATAAAGCATTCAATGTTGAAAACTTTTCGGATATTTTAACTCTTAATCTTTGGATAACAATATTGCAATTAAAATATTTTGAAAATTCTCAATATTGAATGCTTTATCTTGGCTTTTATATTTGCCTTTAAATGTCTTATGTAATTTTTGTAATCGAGATAATCTCAAATTTGCATATATTTTTATGAAAAATAATTAAATATATTTAAAAAATAATATATATTTGTATAATTATTTTTAATAAGTTTATTAACATATAAGTTTAGTAACATTGAAAAAAACAGAACATTAAATAAAATGGAAAAACGATTACGACTTACTTCGATCACAATCCAAAAATGAGGGCTGACTTAAGAACTGAAATGATATATGTAGATAGCGGTTGTGTATCTGTCTATGATTCAATTTCTATATTCGAAGTGTATATTCTGATAATACAAGTTAAAAGCGCATTTGGGATATACTCACCAAGATATTACAGAAATATTCCGAGTATATTACATATAATCAGAGTACATGCAGTATAAATAGCAAAATTTATTTGTTATTTTCTGAGTATATCCTGAAAATATACGAAAAATGATATTATGCATATTATATGAATTTTCTCTGTATATTATTGATGATCATCGTATATTCCGTATGAGTACAAAATATCCATATAATATCATATTCCGTTAGGGAATAAGCAATTAGAATCTTATCAAAGATTTAAGTATCGAATGATTTTAATAATAAATCTATTTTCTTAATAATTTATTTTAATAATAAATTAATCACTATTTATCACTGTCGATTAATTATTTGAGATCCACTCGAAGAAACACACGTTACACATACGTTACACACACGAAGGTCACACGTGTTTATCCGAGAATTGCAAACACTCGACTGATTTTGATTATGTTTGTACACTGAAGTGCACAGTGTGCACTGAATACACGAATTCGCTGGATCATAATACAATCTGATTTATAGACTTAATTTTACACAGGGCCGATAAGTCAAATTGTTATGATTTAGGAAAATTCATGTAGTTCGCAGTATTATCGCTATTAAATGTGAACGCGTGATTGATTGAAGTCTCTCGGTCAAAATTTAAAACGTAGCAATGATACGATAACATTAAATGTAGTTATCATATGATACTCATTTTATTACGTTACTATTCTTTAATTTAATGTGTTTAAAAAAATATATTAATTTTATCATTTCGTATATCATCTCGTACATTAAACTCACATGTTTCCTTTTCTTTTTCGCTTTTGTTTTAAGAGAAATGTTCTACGTAAAAACATATTGATCGCCCTAAAAAGGGCAGTTTGCTTTAATCGTCTTGAAGGGGACGGATTGTTTTTGGACGCTCTGAAAAGAACAATTTGCAAACATTTTTATTTTATAACAGGTGTTTAAAATGATCACCATTCATTCTAATGCAAGCTCGCATGTGTTTTAATAAATTTCTTTGTACGTTTTCCATCATATCTTCTTCGATGCTACATACGGCATACTGCAATTTTGTTTCTAAATCTTCTACGTCTTCAGGAAGCTTCTATAAATCATTTTCTTCCGATATCCCCCCTCTCTCCCAAAAAAAATTCAAAGAATTGAAGTCTGGGAATATTGCGGGTCAATGTATTGGACCATACCAACCCACCGTCTAGAAAACTGTTCATTCAAATAATTTGTCACAATCCTAGCATTGTGTTGCCCAGCACTGTTTTGCTGAAAAATAACTTTGTTTCAATCTAATAATGGAACTTTTTCTAAGAAGTCCGATAAATTATTTCGTAAGAAATGTATGTTATGTCAGTTAAAACTGGAAGAACAACGAGATCTAATATTTCAGTTCTCATAATTCTAACCCAGATATTCATCTTCCAACGAATCTGGAAGTTCTTGAGTCGCGTAACTCTTGGATTTTTATCGCTCCATAAATGTATAAATGTGAGTTTTATATGCCTTCTCATGTATTAGGTTGTCAGAAAAGTCATGACGTATTTTTTCTATGTTTTTCAAAAGTCATTTATTTATAAAGAACAAAGATCAATCAATGACATATTTTGTTCGATAACCTTTTGAAATCTTACAGTGAGTTTCATAATAGATTCATAGAAGGACCTGTTTTTATCGGCGAAAAACTGAACAAGGCGATTTACAGCCTCATCTGAATTAAATGTTATATCCATGTAAGGAGTTTTGAAGAGAGCAAAACAAGTGGAAGTCTGACGGCGCAAGGTGACAGGCGAGTATGGTGGGTGTGGCAACACATCCCATCCAAGCTCCAATAATTTTTGACGGGTGGTCAAACTTGTGTGTGGTCTCGCGTTGTCGTGATGGAACACAACTCCTTTACAATTAACGAGTTTTGGACATTCTGGATGATGGATTCGTTCAAACTGTCCAATTGCCGACAGTACACATTCGAATTGATTGTTTAGTAGGAGCTCGAAAAATACGACACCTTTAAAATCCCATCACACTGTGAGGATAACCTTCCTCTGATGAATGTTTGCTTTTGATGTCGTTTGAAGCGAATCATCACATCGGAACCAAGATTTGCACACCACATTGTTGTAAACAATGCACTTCTTATCACCAGTTATCAGTCGTTTTTAAAAAAGGATTCCTCACGTTTTCCTCACGTTTAATGAGCATGATGTTTATACGCGCTGTCAAATAAATTTCTTTGAGTTCATGAGAAACCTAAATATTGAGCTTGCTTACGTACCCAACTTCTTCAGGTGGTCGTGAACGTTTCAATAATAGATGTTCAATGTTTCTGCAATCTCTCGTGTCGTGTAACGTGAGTTTGACTCGATCAATGCCTTTATTTTATCGTCATCAACCTCGATGAGCCTTCCTGACCGAGGAGCGTCGTTGAGGTCAAAATCACCATCACGAAATTTCGTGAACCATCCTTGGCACTGACGTTCTTGTAGAGCACTGTCACCGTAAACTTTACGCAACTTTTCACAAGCTTGACGTGTGTTCTTTACGGAAGTAAAACAGTAATATATGGCGACTTTATGCAGTCTTTCATCTTCAACTTGTTATAAAATCTCCAAAACTCAACCAAATCGCTCAATTTTTTGTTTAGAATGAAGCTAGCACTGTCAGCTGTCAAATGACATAGCAATAACATAGATGCGAATGATTCTAGTACTACTTCCAAAAATGAATTAGCGCCATCTGTTAAAATGCGTCATGACTTTTCCGACCAATAAATAGCGATTCATCGCTAAATATTACTTAAGATAGGAATCTGGGATCTTGATCTACTCTTCTTAGAAAATTTTCACAAAATGTTTTTCTTCGAGGATAATCTTCTGGTAAATATTGCACGCGGGTGTAATGAAAGGGGTGCAATTTTTCTTTTTTATAGTGGAAAAATTGTCGCTCTCGAGCAACAACCTGAATATGTGTTTCAGGTTCTTGTTCAAAAACACGAACAACTGTTTCCGTATTCCGCAAATTTTTTGCGACATGGTTTTTACAGTGTCGTGTTTATTCAGAAGAACACTGCCAGTTTCGTACAATCTTTGAGCTGCTGTAGGTATGACGATGCTCGATGGATACCCCTCTCGATTTGAATATAATTTCGCATATTTTTGTTCCTTGCAGAAGGATGAGACCGCCCGTGACATTCGCTAAACGCCATCAGCATGACGTGATATTCTTGATTTATATGTTTTCATGTCGTCCTGATAAAGACATTTTATTAATCGGAGAATTACGAGGGTCGTTCGATAAGTCAGATAAAAAAGCAATAAAATCATCTATTTTTCGGAAAATTCTTTTTCACTTTTTGACGTAGTCTCTTTGGAGCTTTACACACTTTGTCCAGCAGTGTTCCAATTTTTTGATCCCTTCGGAAAAATAGGAAGTCTCGAGGCCTTCCAAATATGCATCTACAGCAGCGATGACTTCCTCATCGGACGAAAATTTCTTTCCCCGAACCAGATCTTGAGATTTGGGAACAGAAAGAAGTCACAAGGAGTTAAATCAGGAGAATAGGATGGATGGGGCAGCAATTCGAATCTTAATTCATGCAATTTTGCCATTGCGACTGTGAAGGCCGGAGCATTGTCACTGTGTGTGAGCCGGAGCATTGTCATGGTGAAAGATGACTTTTTTGCGCGCCAATTTCGGCCGTTTCGTTTGCAGCTCTTCGTACAAACGATTCAGAAGTGTAGAATAATATGCTCCTGTGACTGTTTGACCCTTCTGTAAGTAGTCAATGAAGATGATTCCTTGGGAATCCCAAAAAACAGTGGTCATTATCTTCCCGGCCGACAAAACAGTCTTCGCCTTCTTCGGTGCACATTCACCAGGCGCTGTCCACTCTTTTCGACTGCCGTTTTGATTCAGGTGGATGGATCCAAGTCTCGTCTACGGTCACGAATCGACGCCAAAAGTCTTGTGGATTGCACTTAAGCATCGACAAACACTGCTGCGAAATCTTTCGCATGCATTTTTGATCGATAGTCAGCAATCGGCACCCATCGTGCACAAAGCTTTTTCATTTCTAATTCTTTGTGCAGGATATTATACATTCTATCTACTGAGATGCCTACAATCTCAGCTATGTCACGCACTTTCATTCGGCGATCTTTCATGACGATACGATAGATTTTTTCAATCATTTCTGACGTAGTGACTTCAACTGGATGTCTAGAATGTTGGAATTGAGCATGACAGCAGTTGTCGTAAAAATGGAGAAAGACGAATTCCGTGCAATAACATTTGTACGCACGCACGCACGCACGCACGCACGCACGCACGCACGCACGCACGCACGCACGCACGCACGCACGCACGCACGCACGCACGCACGCACGCACGCACGCACGCACGCACGCACGCACGCACGCACGCACGCACGCACGCACGCACGCACGCACGCACGCACGCACGCACGCACGCACGCACGCACGCACGCACGCACGCACGCACGCACGCACGCACGCACGCACGCACGCACGCACGCACGCACGCACGCACGCACGCACGCACGCACGCACGCACGCACGCACGCACGCACGCACGCACGCACGCACGCACGCACGCACGCACGCACGCACGCACGCACGCACGCACGCACGCACGCACGCACGCACGCACGCACGCACGCACGCACGCACGCACGCACGCACGCACGCACGCACGCACGCACGCACGCACGCACGCACGCACGCACGCACACACACACACACACACACACAAAAGAAAATCTGACCGAGCAACCTCCACGCGTTACACTTTGGGTAATGCCAATTGAAATTGTGTATGTGTATAAGCCTGCAAATAACCATTAAAATCCAAAGTAGAAAATAAAACGTAAATCTAATGAGATATGGACCGCTAAATAGATGCACTCACCGCATCCGCTGTCGCACGTTGCACACCTTAGATAACACCGATGCAACTGATAAACGCCGATTCGCGAAACTTATGAAATCTTTCTACACAATGATCATTTTCGTTGATTTGAACAAGTAAAATTGTTTTATCTGACAAAACAAATAATTAATGCTTAAAAAAAATCTTACGAACGGACAGGAAATTAATTTAAATAAATAGTTTGTGAATATATTTGAAGATATATTATTATGATAAAAAAATATCGGGATTGGCTCATTTAAACTACGCATTTCGAAAATATCGCATTTCGAAGAAAAATTTTTTTTTATAGATTATTATAAAATTGCCTAAAATTTCACGTTATTATCAAGAGGCACGGGTGATATCTCGATGCCAAGTTCACACGGAACGAAGTTCGCATAGAATGGCGATGAGGCGCTCGTAGTTCTCTCTACGCAAGACCCCGGGATGAACTCGGTCTACATTTTCATATCTCAGCAATGACTGCATTGATTAAGTTCTAACTACGTTTAATCGATAGCTGAGTATCAAATTATATAAGAAAAGTGTTTATATTTTTTTTTCGTGTTCTGCAAACTGAGATATCACGTCGCAAAGTTCAAATTGGTAAATTTTAAACATCCTGATCGTCGTCGACCGTGACTTTCATTTTTCTGTCGCAAGAAGCGCTAGTGAACGCTTCTATATGATAGCTCTTGCAGTCCTCATTTTTATGATTCTTATCTTTGACAGATATCTTGTGAAGTTGTATGTATTAATAAAAAAGAAAATATAACATGTGTCACGTATAATAATAATGGTATAATTAAATATTTCTTTTTCGGGGTGGTATCACTCTCATGACCTATGTAAAAATTGTACAGGAAAAGATACAATATTTAAAAATGAATTAACATTGACACGAGAAATACTTAAAAAATAGATCAATTTAATTTGTGTCCAGTACCAACAACTACAATATCAGTATGGAGACAATTTTATGAGGTAATGAATGCCATTTTTCATCATTGATCATCTATTGAAGATGGCCATTATACAAGTATATGTAGAGATGAAATGTCTAACAAATGGATAGACAATGATCATGTGCAAATTAACAAGAAAAAATTGTCTAAAGAAGCAAAAAATGTGTATACCTTTTTTTTAAAAAAGATTATTAAAAAAAAGTGATTGTTCTTTCTAATATATATATATATATATATATATATATATATATATATATATATATATATATAGTATAAAAATATTTCAAATATGCTAAATGATAGACATTATTAGTTATTAAAAAAATTAATAATATTCTAATAAAATTGCCTTTTAAAAAAGGTAAAAAATAACGCCAAATTAACGCGCTCCTTTTCTTATTTGTGGAAAAGGAAGAATTTTATGTAAAAGTTTCCATCTACAAAAATCTTTTTAGTAAGAAACTTTATATTGGTATAAAGGATGTGATATTAAGAACCAGCGCCAACTTCTAATTTAATAAAATAAAAAGAACTTTACAGTGAAATACATTTTATTTTGTAATTCATTTTTATTTGAAAAGACGTTTCATTATTTCTACAAAAAACATAATATTAAAAAATGGTGCAAACAAAAAAATGCAACAAAGACTGCAAACTTTTAATTCTATAAAGTAAAAAAGAAAGTTTGCAAAGGTGAAAAAAGATGTTATCAATCCAAAATTAATATCAATTTGTAGTTGCCAATAAAATTATATTGAATTATTGTGTTTATATAAAAATAAAACATAAAAGAAAATCTGATGTGTAAGAAAAAAATACGACATACAAAAAATACGACATATTTGACACGCCCAGGTCGCATTAAAACTACTTTTAATAATAGCATTGAACTATGTGACAAATAGAAAATAGTTTAAATTAAAATTTAATATATTTTAAGATTTTTTACTTATATTCTTATAATTTATTCTTTTTTCAATATTAACTAAATAAAATTAATGAAATATGTAATAAATTATTAATTAATGTAACATTTATTACATAAATAATGCAAGAAACTTAAGAGTTTATTTTATTAGAATATTATAATAGTATAAACGCACATGTTTTAATATTTATTAATAAATTTTTTTTAACACTACATGTTTACATAATATTAAAAAAAAATTATATAAATAAAGTTATATAAAAAATTTTACTTATAAATATTTTTAAAAGTAGTATTTACATTATTAATGTAAAAAGATAAACAGTAAGAGTATAATATAATATAATAAGTGTGTATATACGTGTTTTAATGCGACCCGGGCACGCCAAGTTTTTTTTTACACATCAGATTTTCTTTTATATTTTATTTTTACATAAACACAAGTACAATAATTCAATAAAATTTTATTGGCAACTACAAATTGACATTAATTTTGGATTAATAACATCTTTTTTTACCTTTGCAAAGTTTCTTTTTTACTTTATAGGATTAAAAGTTTGCGCCTTTTGATATCATAGTTTTTTGTAGAAATAATGAAACGACTTTTCAAATAATAATGAACTACAAAATAAAATGTATTTCACTGTAAAGTTCTTTTTATTTTATTAAATTAGAGGTTGGCGTCAGTTCTTGATATCACATCTTTTATACCAATATAAAATTTATTACTAAAAAGACTTTTGTAGATGAAAATTTGTGTATAAAATTCTTTCTTTTACACAAATAGAAAAGGGGTGTGAACTTGACATTATTTTTTACCTTTTTTTAAAAGATAATTTTGTTAGGATCTTTCTTACAAGAGGGAATAGATCGAAGTGTTCCCCCACGATTTCGATGAGCTTGTAATATATTGTTCTCTAGATCAAAATAAGAGACATTTATTTTTTTATACGTGCTCGTTTTCACTTTTAGGGGATGAAACACCCGGTTAAAAAAAGTCAGTCTTTCGAAGCAAATATCGTCACAACTATAAGAAATAAAAAAAAATGTTTCGAATAAAAGTTGAATTGTTTCAAGAGTACTTTATAACAGAAATTTTTAAAAAATTAAAATAAATTTTTTTAAACATTTTTCCACTTTATTTTTTTCCAAAGTATTAAATTTTTTTAATGATGAAATTAAAGATTATTTTAATACAAATTCAATTGTATATCATAAAGTTATTTTGCCACATACCATTTTCGAAAAATAATTACAAACACTTGTAAAGTGTATACGCATGTTATTTGTGCGCTCAATTCTTCATATGTCTGCTCGCATTTTTTATTTTCATAATGGAAAATGACGATGGAAGTAAACATATTTTGCATTCTGCGTATAATCGGAAGTGACTTTTGTTATGTACAGATAGAAAAACATTTATGTAATACTTGAACGTAAGGTAAGTAAGATCATAGTATCATGTCACAGTGTTATCATATAATAAATAATAAAATAATAAAAATAATAAAATATGAACGATCCAAAGTGCGCGAAGCGACGCACTTTTGTTGCAAAAGCAGTAATGTATGTTGCAATCTTATTAAGGGAGGAATCTCATTTTTCGTCAAAAAAAATCGATTTTTTTTTATGGAATCTTTTAGTTTAATATCTTAAGAATATCTCCATAAAATTTTGTATCAAAATTTGTTTCGTAACTTCAGGAGTTATGAGTTCTTAATCGATCGAGTATCTGACTAAGCGCAAGTATAAGATTTTTAACAATCGACAGCTGTTCCGGTTTTGTTTTTAGCACAAAGGTCAAGTTAGTCTAGGGACACTTGTATTATTTAACAGTGAAATTTTCAGTAGTCGTTTAACCTCCGAGTGAAACTGATGCACGCACGAAAATAAAGAACAATGAATTGTAAACATTCACGAAATACGTGCTAGCAGACTAAAGAAAAGAAAATTCACGGGTAATATTCACATTCGGAAAACGGATACTTCATTTGCAAGTACATCAGCAGAAAAATTATTCAGTATTCAAAACGAAACGCCAAAATATTTTGCAACGCGCGAGATCACTGCCTTGAAAGATCAACGCGATGGAGCCTTCAGGCTATGAAAGAGGCTCGAATAAAACGAAGAAACGAATAGATAGCTCAAAATCAATTTTATGAAAATGAGGAAAGATTGTTATATGTCCTTGGGATAGCAGAGTAACAGATATAAAATGTAAGTACTTGATATACTTATATAAATTAAAACTTACTTAAAACTTTAAATGCTATTTTTTCAAAATAGTATTTTTGTAGATGGTGTGCACGATATTTTTGTAATCACTGAACCGATTACTTTCAAATTTGGCCTGCATGTTTAGCAAACATTACTTTATCGTTTGATGAACCAGAATATTAATAAATTACATATTTTTTTATTACTTAAAAATAATGAGTGAATTTTGATAGTAAAAAAATTATAATTCTGATTTGAAAACTCACCATTTCCACAATAATTATTTTTTTTTAATTTTGGTTCATCAAACTGAAGCTACATGTGTATAAAGTAAAACGCCATTTGATTTTTTTGTTTCAGATTACCTGGAAGATTAATATCGTGCACACCAGTGGACGACAAACTTTGCGTGGCGTGATATTCGATTATTAATAAACATTTATTATTAAAATTTAATATAAAAAAACTGTAGTTGTTCAAACGTGAATAAAAACGTGATATAAATTTTACATAAATCAAATTGCTAGTTTTAAAAAAAAATTCCCAAATTTTGTCATGTTTTTAGCCGAAATAATAGAACTCCCTCCTTAATAATTTTACAATTATTGCGATATGGATATTTTGTACAAAGTGTGATGTGCCTTATCAGGTAAAGGTATTTTATTATTTACGTAACATTTAACAATTATATTTATTATTATTATTGTTTTATTTGGTTGTGTTATTATTTTATTGTATCTTTGTTATTTATAGTCCTTCTAAATGTGTATCTGTAAAAGAAACATTCCTTGTTGTGCGACCTTTTCAAAGAGATGTGAATTCGCCAAATATCAATCAGCTAGCCAACAACTAGCCAAGGAACAAGAGACACTGATAATGTTCGGTACAGAGGTAGAGGGGCGGTATTTAGTATAATTAATTTACGAATGCGAGAAATGCAAGAAAGATGAAATGAAAATTCAGTAGGAAGAGAGATACAACTAGCTCACAACTTCTGATAAAAGTCCGGAACAGAGACATAATATTAATCGACCGAGAGATACTAGAATGACATTATTACAAATAATCCGGGGAAGGCAGGTTCGTGAAAATTAAGAGCTTCCAGAAATTAAAAGAATATTCAAAATAACTTTTAAAGATGTAAATACATAAACCTAATTTACAGTTAGTTAAAAAATTGTGCATATAACATTACAAATTTATTTTCTTTCTTTCTGTTTTATCCTTTGCATCATAACTTAAACTTTCATTGCTCTTTATAGGATATATATATGTATCAAGGTATTGACAGCATAAAAAGAAATAAAGGAATATCATAATTATATCAGGAGACACAGTAATATCTCGGGTGTCAAGCCAACCGAGAAAAACTACCGTGTGACTTTACGAGTCGGCGAGATGCGAGCATCCGAAATTATCGGATCTCAATAACGGCTAAACCGATCAAGTTTTAAATAAGCATGATCGGTAGCTTGAGTTCGACTTGCATAATAAGAGTATTTTTATTTTTCTACTATATGCCCTACGAGCGGAGATATTGCTACGCAAAATCCGAAATTTTTACTTTAAAAAAACGTTGTCATTATTATTATCGTCGCCTTTGTACGGTTGCAATTTCTGTGAGAGGCGCTACTGAGCTCAAATTAGTCCAACGTAAACTGCCTGTCAATGATTCGCTGAGTCTTATAGCGGCCCTGATTTATCGATCTGATTTATCCGCATGGTCGATAAGATCTAACGTGATAAAATGAACGCACGCATTGAAACGGACAATAATCTGGAATAAAAAGATATAAGTATATATTTCATAATAATTGTGCTTCGAATTATAATATAGATTACTGTTAATATGTTCCTTTTGATGAACGCATATTTGTCATTATTAATCTTCGACACAACAGATCATCGGACCGATAAGTCAAGGTCACTAGTAGTAAGTGGGCAGTCATGGCTCATCAAAACAAATAACGTCACTGGCGCCAGTGACAGGTCTGGCACGCGGAGATAGAGTACAGGAGGTAATCAAATTATCGGTCTATACGTTCTGATTGACGCTCTCTATGGCTGCCCAGCAAGTTGATTGGTTTGCTCCATAGTGCTCCGCGTGTTGATTGGCTTGCTCCATAGTGCTGATAGGTTGCAGGACGATTTTGGGAATTTTGAAAAAATTTTAGAGAGAACAAAAATGGTGGAGGAGACGAAAAAAAAGATTTTGTGTTTTATCTCGGAGGAAGAGAGAAAAAAGGAACAAGTGGATTTTCTCTTAGAGGGATACGATTCATGACATGTATAACTTAAGGCTGAAAGAGAAAATCTGTATATTATAGGAAAAGAAATTTGCGTGAAAGAAATAAGCATGAATTAACATTACAGAAAAGTGTTTATTGCTACTTAAATCTTTCATAGATAAATCTTTCATAAGATGTCTTTTACATTTTATTTTTAAAAAGTACATGATTGAACGTGATGACACGATTAAAGTTTTACACATTTTTTTTTTTTTTTATTATGAAGAAAAATCTTACGAAATAGTTGTACAATTATCCGATCATTATTTTCACAATTTTCAGAAAAAAAATATTGAGAAACTGATTAATATTATAATCACGCGACAGATAATAAAGAAATACGCAGTATTGGCCGCAAATCTGAGGAAACATTCCTTGTAGTCTAATGGTGTTCCATAAGTGTTGGAGTTTTGTCGCAGTTGTAAGAGGAATCCGGGATCCATGGGTAGTAATCCGTAATTATTGAAATATGCTGCTGTTCCATATTCATCGATATAAAAGGCGACAATGTTCAGGTCGATTGTGTTTATTCGTGTTTGCGACGATGGCTGTCGACCTCGTCCATACCTTTGGTATTTTGTCGGCTGGAAAGACTCCCGTATATATCCGACATCGAGTTGGCGCAGCGCGCATAAAATTTTCAGAGAATTCATATGAGCTTAGTGATCGGGTGAGAGGTATTATTTGCTCAACTTCGGTGTTTAGCTCACTTTTCGTCAAAGTCGTTGCCGCTTTTTCCGACGAATCATCGTATTACCGGGAACGTGAGAAATTTACGCGACACTTGACTCGTTTTTACGAATCGACGGAGATTCAACTTTTGTAAAAGATAATTTTCTCTCACTTCACTTTTCGTTTGTTTAGTCTCTTTTTCTTCTTCTTCTTCTTCTTCTACGTTACTTCTTTTGTACGCTTCGATGCTGTGGTTTATATTTAATTTTTAATTCGGTATTGAAAAAACGTTGTCTACTTTTTCGTCATTCTGATTCTCGCTAAGGAGACTAATATGACGCGCTACAAAACATGATTATCTTGTCCGATTAGTCAGTGTTTCAATTTGTAAGCGTTGCGTAATGTGCAAATAAATTTCACGTCGACACGAAACCCGTGATGAGTGCAGCAGCATCCATTCATTTCGGCATCGGACAAATTTTTAAATGGCGAAGAAATTCCTTCCAAATTATATACGCTTCTGGAGAGCAGACTACGCAAGTAACGCGCTTTTTCTTCTCCTCTGCTGTAGCGTATCTTCCGTATAATTTCTTGTAGTTGAAGCGTGAAATATTTAGGCTCGGCTTCATCGTCAAATCAATACCATGATGATTTCGCGTATGCTAGTCGTTTTTTCGTCTTAAGCACTTGGGTAAATCGACAAATAGATAAGGCGATATCAAAATCCAGTGACCAATGTATGATGCATTAATCGCGATAACTGTGACTTCTTTTGCAATAAATTTTTCTTCAGTGCCACGAAAACCCTGTATATCGATGACTATCCATGGCTTTGATCAAACCTATGCTTCGCAGCTTTTATTCAATGTGACGACGCTCGTGCCTCGAGAAAAATTGAATTCTATTTGCGTGGTTAAGAGAATATCTTTTGATAGAATTAAAATGTTTTGTGTGGAGATGGGGAAATAATTTATGAAAAGTTTAACCAGAAAAGTCGACGATGACTTGTCGAAGAGTCAATTTCTAGAACATTATCGAACTCGGCATACACGATACAATTTATTGTCGCATCAAGGGCCTTTTCGAATCTCACTTCTAGTCGCAAGCTCCCGTGTTTGATAAGATTCCAATATCCGACGTTATTAGCTGACAGATCGGGAGTAAGGTCAAAAGCGAAAAGGCAGTATCTTTGGAGATAATCGTTTCTGCCTATAGAATTTCCCTCGTTCAAAAAATGTATTCCGGTTCCTGAGTGTGATATACCTCGACATAGAACGGTCGTCTTTCGAGAAGTTCGGTTATAACGGTCTACTGGGAATTTATATTCCGTCAGCATAGCGAGAAGAAATTTATTTCGTAATCTTTGAAATTAAACGGGTTTAATTTTCTATCGCCGTTAAACGCTTTATTATCAACAAAGCCGATTATTATTCGTTTCGGAAGCTGTTCGAGTATTATATTATCTATCAATTCTCCCATGAGACTAGTGTATCGTGAACGTTTTAATCTCGATCTTTGTGAGAGAATATTTGACGGTAGTTTTATCCAGGATTCTCGCATCCGCGAGTAACACACCAGAGCTTATTTTTACTCTTCTTATGAGTAGGTTGGCGTCTAGAATGCGTATTTTTGACGTCGAATTAGACTCTATAAGGCAAAATGGATCTTTTGAACGCACGAGTCTCATTCTAACTTCCATTCCGTTAATTAAGAATTTATCCTGATTGAAAACGTTGCAGTGAAGGTGGCCTATGAGATCTAACGCGCATCCTCCGTGAATGTAACGCGCGCGTCTCGCGAGAGCTTGATTCCATCATCCAAATTTGGATGATGGACTTAACTTAACTTAACTTAAGATACTTCCCACATTATACAAATCCGTACGAGAGAGAAATACGATTATCGATAAGTTTATGTTACAACAGAACCGGAGCATATGTTTTTACTCCCAATTGTTGCCAACCGAAAGTTGACAAAAACGGAGGGAGTATGCGTTTCACTGAAGCCAAACCTTTGTTACCTTAGTTCTCAATAACTATAATACAGTTTGATCAATTTTTGCACATGAGTTTCTTATTAATCAAGGGTGGTTTATGCGATAAAATTTTCATTTATTATTGTATTATTAAAAAGTTAAAAAAGGTTAGTATTTCATCGGTGCGGTCTTTCATTCGCTATTCACTGGTATGCGTACTAATTTCGGAAATTGTAAGGCCCTATCCAGACAAACTTGCATAGTAGCATAACCATATGCATAAGGAAAATTACTCAATCACATTTCTATCATAAAGACATATCTAAAATGCGATTGGATAATTTTCCCGATGCATATGGTTACGCTGCTATGCAAGTTTGTCTGGATAGGGCCTAAGGATCTATTGGATAATTTTCCTTATGGTTATGCAAGTTTGTCTGGATAAGCCCTAAAGGCATAATCACACTACAGGTTGCCGGTTGCCGGTTAACGATTTTAATTCAGCCAATCACATTGATCGTAATCAGGACCTATACATTATAATTGGCAACCTGTAGTGTGATTACGAGTGGAAACACACACTTCTGCATAACGCATAATGCATAAGAAAATGAACCAATCAGAATCTTTCATTTCCATTTTGGGGGTAGAAATAGAGAACTATAATCATCATAACTTGCAAAGATGTCGAAGATATTTTATTTGGAAATTCAAGACTGTAGTAATAAAATATATATGATTTTGTAGTAACAAAAGATATAATTTTATAGTAACAAAAGATATTTACGATTTAGCTCATAATAGTAAATATTATAATAATATTATTGTAGTAACAAAAATTTTTGTCATAATTAATATTTTCAGAACATTCATACGTAAAAAAGTTTTTGATTAAGCAGAAACAAAAATATCCTGAATTATTACGGTCTTGAATTTTCAAATAAAACATCTTTGATCATGGTGTAAAGCAGGAGTCGGCAAGTGGGCACTGTTCGCGGGCGCGTAATGCGCGCGGGCAACAGTTGAGCGCGCTAGGGCTAGCGTTAGGTCACTAGGTACAATAAAGGAAAGAGAGGGGATAGCAGGAACGTCTGTTCGTTGAACGTGTTGTTCAAGGAGTCAAAAGTATTGTGTCGCACAAATTCAGACCCAAAATTAGCATAAAATAATAACTATCTATATTTTAAATAAACATTTCTTACAACAATATTAAATAAATAATTCTTATAACATTTAATTAACATTTAATTTAATTCATAGTATTTTTCGATATTATAATATATACGATATATCAGATGTTATTGTTTTGGCACAACTTAAACGAATTATTACATTTAAATGTGAATCTGTTAACTGTTGTTCGCATAATCGCAATTTATTTAATTTCATAATAGAAAATAATTGTTCATATGAATATGTAGAACCGAATATACTCATTATACATACTCATTATACTATACTCATTATACTTATTATTATTACTTTGATTATCCATCACAAACGTTAAATTACAAGATTGCAAATGTGTCTGACTATTCTGGACAAGAGCAAAATTTGATTATACTGTTGCTTAATTACTGTTTTTCTTTTATTTTGAGCGTTTAGCAGATTGATGTTTAGCAGATATTTATTTCGAAACTGTTGGAAGTTTTCTTCGCGAAAAAAGAACTAATCTTCTAGATTTAAAAATATAATTTTAAAGCGCTAATTTCTGTTAAACGTGATATATGTATTTATAATTTTATGATTGTATTATAAGTTTATATTTTAATACATTGTTATTGTTTATATTATTGTTTTATTTCTTTATTATATTTAAATTTTCGTTAAACATATTTAAATGTAATAATTATATTACACAATTTTTAATAAATTATATGCTAAAGCACAAATTTTGCACAACTTACAATATTTAAAAATAGAGATAAGCATTTTAATTAAAATTTTCCTATAATGAATGCTTATTAGGACAATCAAAACATGCTAGGACACATTTCTTTATTTGACTAATAAAAAAATTAACTAAATATAAGTTGAATATAAATTCATATATAATTTCATTTATAATTCTTATAAAAGAACTTATGTTTTGAACATTACATTTTGAGTCCTATATATTACAATATATTTTTGCATATTTCATTCTTAAACGGTTTAGCTAAACTATTATAAAAAAATTTTATATTACAAAGATTCGAGTACTAGTAATTTAAGACTGCACTATCGTTCATATATACATGCAACGCTATTTTTGTAAGTGTGAAATGCGAAACTTTATCCCAAGGTACAAAAAATATTAGATACGCTTCTGAAATGTTCACAACAGGCGGGCACTCTCGGCGCCCGCGAGCGCCCGTGCCCAATTTCAGCATTTTGCTCTGGTGTAAAAAAACAAGGTGTGCTCGTGAAGTAGACACAATTTGGATACATTCTGCGTAGATATGGCGTTGGAATAAGTTGCCTTCCATATTGAAAAATAATAATAAAGTAAGCAAATTTGTGACTACGTGACATGTAATTTGATAATAGAGAATTTAATAATTATTAATAATAAAAGTCACAATAGTAGTTCTCAATTAAATAAATTCATTAATTGTCCTTTTCTTATTTATACTACATTTTGAATATCGCGAGAAAAACGCTAATTGGCTGATATATTAATATGGCCGGCTACTTGTTTCACCATCCTCCATTGGTTAAACATTTTTATGCGCAAGAGCACACTTTGTTTTTTTATACTATGTCTTGATACCTTTACAGGTTATGATGGATTCGGAGCACTTCTCAATTTAGTTATATAGCAGCCAATATCTAGAAAATAAAATAAGCTAAACTATTACCGTTCGGAATATACCTTTATATGCCTTGTATTCACGATGTTAGAAATCGAGAATTGCATTAATTGGCCGAATTATTCGAACGTAATTGGTCAATTCTTTTTCTATCCGAGATCTCGGATCGATTTCTAGAATTGTGGACACAAGGTCATAAAGGCAGATAGAGCGAACTAAATTTAGTCAATAAATCTTTTATTATGCCATGCATTTCGTGTATAATGAACCTTATAACCTAAACTTCTTTTCATAATTTCGAATGATAATGCAATATAGTGTCCTCTGTTTGAGAATCCCTTATAATTTCAACAAGCTTTTGTATAGGAAATTTAGTAACTTTTAGTTTGTAACAAGTTTGTAACAAAAATGGCAAGCAATACGAAAGTAATGAAAGTGGCAAGCCGTGGTTTATTATAACTTATACTGTCAAAATAAAAAAATTAAATAACAAACTTAAAAAATAAAAATTAGAAAATATCAAATGGTAAAAACAATAATAAAATAAAAAGAGAGGTTTAAAAAGTTAAAAAATAATAATAAAAAATTTTAAAATAAATTAATTTAGAAAAATCTAAAATTAAATTAAAGAAACGTAATTAAAGAGGAATTTAAAAAAATTAACAAAGATTAAAAGTTAGGAAATACAAAAACAACAATTACAAATAATAAAAAGCACAACACTGAAAATAAAAAAGTTAAAAATTAAAACAAAATAGTAAAACAAAAAAACGAATACTTAAAAACAGATATTTTAATTATAAAGGACCTCATACCATTCTTATGGGAAAATGTCTTTCGGTAGATTTGGCTAATTTTTGGATATGATGTAGTCCTCGTCATTCTGAACAAATGTTTTAATGAGCACAACTTGATCCTATGAGCCGTTTCCGCGTTACAAGCCCTGGAAGGTCCAGATTTAACATGTAAAGATATAGGCTTTTTAACTCGGTATGTCTTCGATCGAATGTGTGCGTGCGCCCCCCTCCACTCCTCCCTCACCTTCTCCCCCACCCCTCCCCTCCCCTTCAGAACATTTAATCGATTTAGTAACTGAAAAATTAATTTTTTTTTACTATGAGTGACAGAAAGCTAGAGATCGAAATAAAGAAGGATGGATGTTTCTTTTTTAACTCTTGATCATATTGATGTCAATCATTGTTGAGAGCCATATAAAGACAGCGTATGTACATAGTACAGTCCAATATATGTAGATTTCTAATATATATCAATTATAAAAGTGGACATATGTAATGTGTATGTATAAGTTTAATACATTCATTTTGATACTACAGTTTATATATTGGTATATATTAGGTGTACAAAAAAGTTCTGAGCTTTTTTTGTAAAATTCAATCTTTATTCAAAAACAAACAAAAAAATATTAATCAGCGAAATATTCCCCGTTTGCATCAATGACCTTTTGCCATCTTTCGGGTAGCTTGCGAATTCCTTGACGATAGAAGCTCACCGGCTTCGATAAAGTTATCAATGCATTTTCGTATCTCTTCAAATCTCACGAAATGTATATCAGCCAAATGCTGCAGCGACCGGAATAGGTAGTAATCGGAAGGCGCCATGTCTGGGCTATACGCCGCGTGCGGGAGAAGTTCCCAGCCTAACGCAAAGATATGGTCCTGAGTCGCTTTCGCAACATGTGGTCGAGCATGAAGCAAGATCACTTTACGATGTCCTTGGCCAGTAAATGGCCTCTTTTCTTCTAATGCATCGCTCAAATTGGTCAATTGTTGTTGGTAGCGGTCTGCCGTGATTGTTTCATCCGGTTGTAACAATTCGTAATACAACACACCTTTCCAATCCCATCAGATACAGAGCAAAACCTTCTTGGCGTGGATATTGGGCTTTGGCGTCGATGTCGAAGGTTGACCAGGATCAACCCATGATTTTCTACGTTTAGGGTTATCATAAAGAATCCACTTTTCATCGCCTGTAATGATTTTGTGCAGAAAATCTTTTTTCCGGAACTTTGAAAGCAACGTGAGTGCAGTGTCACGTCGACGATTTTTGTTGTCTTCGGACAATTCATGCGGAACCCATCTGCCTTCCTTCTGAACCTTTCCCATTGTATGTAAATGTACGGAAATGGTTTGCTGCGTAACGCCAAGCTGTTCTGCAAGCTCCTTTTCAGTTTGCGCAGAGTTTATATCCAGCAGTGCTTGCAATTCGTCTGTTTCAATCTTTTGAGAGCGTCCAACACGCGGTTCATCTTCAAGACTGAAATCTCCTTGGCGAAATTTTTTGCGAAATACCATCTTTTACATGTAGTATGACTTGCAGCGTTCTCTCCATATGCAACACAAATCATTGCAGTGGCTTCAGCAGCATTTTTCTTCAGATGAAACGCGAAATGGATGGAAAATCGAATATGCTCTTTTGTTATTGCCATCGTGAACACTACTGATTTTTGAGATTATGTGCATCAAACGCCAAACCGTATGGCGTTTTAGAAGGCCAAATATCAACGCTTTAAAACCGCAAAAGGGCGGGAAAATATATAAAATTTAAATTGTTATTTCGGTTGTATAAAATCTAAAGCTCAGAATTTTTTTGTACACCTAATAGTATATGATATGCAATGTGTATTTGGATTGGATATGCATAGATTCTAAAAGGCATACAATTCAACATGTATAGAGACAAAATATAACGTATAGAAGCTATGCAAGTAGAAATAAATAAATGTGCACATAGTAACTTTTTTCATAAGCATATGATATGATATTATCTAATATGATATGCATACGTAGACATGTTCATATCCTCAAAAGTATTTGTTGATATTTGGCACAGACTATGTGCGACATCTGACATAATATATACATATAAAAATATTATGCATGACAAAACATATGTTATATTTTTCTTTACATATATAAACCTATGCGTGCGTGCGCGCGAGCACACATACAAATACGCGCGCGCGCACGCATGCAGAGAGAGAGGGAGAGGGGAGAGAGGAGAGGGTGAAGGAGTAGATGGAGGAAAGGGTGAAGGAGCACACGCACAAACATTCGACCGAAGATCACATATATCGAGTCGAAAAGCCTATACTTTTACATGTTAAATCTGGACCTTCCAAGGCTTGTAGCGCGGAAACGATTCATAGGAATCAAGTTGTGCCCATTGAAACATTTGTTCAGAATGACGAGAACTACAACATATTCAAAAATTAGCCAAATCTACTGAAAGACATTTTCCCATAAGAATGATGCGGGGTCCTTTAATAAAAATTAAAAATTTTATAAAAACAAAATATAAAAGAAAAAAAACATTAAAACAAATACTTAAAAAAATTAAATTTAAGAAAAAAAACATACTCCCGACTACTGCCCGACTACTTACCTAGGATAAGTAAACTAAATATGTAACGATGCACCCTGCCGCATCGTTCCGTCCCTTCATCCTATGGACAAAAAGCCGACCGACTACCCGTCGGCTTAAAGACGCAAAGCGCCGATAACCGCTTCGAATTATCTTAATAATTATCACGGCCCACGGGCCGTACGGGGAATCTGCGCTACTTAGCGCGACGCGATGAAGATACCCAAACGCGCCAAAAGACAAGAAGCAGCGAACAAAGCTATTTTGTTATTGTCAATTAGTTCATTAGCAAAATAATACCCGCGGATCGATCCGAAGATATGCCGAATTTCACCGAATTATCGATCCGCGGGGTATAAAAAGCCCGATCCGACCATAGAAAACACAGATTCTCGGAATCATCCGGGCTCGCTTAGCGAAACTGATTCCGATCCCGAACAAAAAATTCGCCAAGCAGAGGTTGCGAGTACGCCGCCCCAGCCAGGAGTTACTGGCCAGAACCGATTCTCCGTTTCCTGTCCGATCCACCGAATCTGCTTGCCGGGAACGCTCGAGATAGCGTGTTCGCTGCCCTAGCCAGGAGTTACTGGCGTTGGCTAAGCATTTCCTTTGACTTCCGAATAATAACGCAACGTATCGGCAAGCTCGCCACGCCAGATGTTTCTGGCCGTTGCGCCCTGCGGCCGAACACGCCGACCCCCGCCGCTGTGGACCGCCGCCGTCATCCTTGCCTCCGAGCATCTAGCCGCGTCCGCTGTAAATATCCGCGACCCGCGCCGCCGTAACAGACCCGCGATCCGCGTCCGCTGTAAATACCCGTGACCCGCGCCGCCGTAACAGATCCGCGTCCGCTGTAAATATCCGCGTCCATTGCTTTGGACGACAACTGCGCCGCTGACTAAATCATTGTAAAACGCGCTGCTATCGTCACCTATCTATCACGATTAATTATAGCAATCTTGTTATCCAGTATATATTAAATACAGATATTAATATCAGAGAACTTATTCGTCTTGCCGCTTTTTCATACCTGGACAGAGCGATGAGCGTATCCGCGTATGTAGCATACCCTTGCGAAACACAAATCGACGAAAAGGCGGATTGTTTTAAATCAAAACACAAAATAAAAGAATTAACATTATTAAAAAATTAAAAATAAAAAGGATAACCTTAAGAAGATTAAAGTTAATAAAATTAAAAGAAATTAAAATTAAAAATAAATTAAAAAATTACAAATTTAAATTAAAAGACATTAAAATGTAAAAAAAAAGTTTAAAGTAAAAAAGACGGGTTTAAAAAGTGTAAAAACCAATTAAATGACAAAAGATTCCGAACTGCTGCCAAAAGTTAATCTAACAAATTAAAACACAAAATAAAAGAATTAGAACGCGAAACATGGCATTTCCTCAGCAAGCAGGATCTTGGTTGCTAAAGTCTTTTTAATATGAAATAAATTCAATTAATTATATTACCAATTATGTGCCGCTTTGGTTTAGCAGACTTTCAACGTGGCTCTATCATAATTCGATGATCAATATTATTGATATCGATTAAAATCCCTTTTATTATCCCCCCCATCAGAAAGAATTAGAATTATTAAAAAATTAAAAATAAAAAGGATAGGCTTAAGAAAATTAAAGTTAATAAAATTATTACTTCGTTCCGTGTTATCACTTCGTGAAATACGATGCGACGAATTGCTTTAAAACGTAGATTTATTACTCCTCTCTCCTCATCGATATTCTCTTCCCCTTCTCTATTTAATAATAAATTATAAATAGTTTTAAAATTAAGCAGCCGCGAGTTTTCAAAATTTTATTTAATTCCTTTAATTTTGCATACTTTGAATCTACGCCCGTCCGATGTACGAACCACATACGTGTAAAACATATGAACGCCCCAAAATGTTGACCGAATTTGCTCCAAAACGAATTGAGACAGAGTGAGGACGACGGAACGTAAGGAACGCTAGGATTTCGTACGATATTATTTTTATCGAAAACGATAACTTTCGATCGCTTCATATTCTCGGAGATATCATTCTTTAACAACATCGTCGTTCTCGCACTGGCTCGGTCAGTCGCTCGCCTGTTATTTTAGTTGCAAAAAGGTATTAATATATCCGGTAAACAACTCTCCCTCTCGCGTACCAGGATTATAACGCGTAGATTTATATTGTCAAATCTCGTCCATCCGCGTCACGAGAGCCTTTATCGATTGCTTTGCGCAATCCTCACGAAATCCACGTACCCTCAAACTCGCATTCCGTAGCATCGTCATGGATGCATGTGTCTTGACAAAACGTTTCATAGCATGTGCGACAGAGAGCAAATAAGAACTTTCCACGCACACGATACGATAATATCGGATAGAAAAGATCGCACTGTGGAAGTACTTGGCAACGTATGAGATCCTTGACTGTAGCGAAATTTGGTGCTATCCTGATTAAAGTGACATTCGTTACCGACGAAGATATTGGGATAACCGAATGGGAAGACTCCAGTCTTGAGTACATATGGATACAGAGAACACACGTCTACATAACATATCTTCTCGGAATCCGAAACCTCGTTTCGCGTCGCAATATTGCCTGTGCGTCCGTCGAAAAATGCATCGTGAAAATCGAGAGACGTGATTTGCACCAACGGATGATTCTCAAGAAATTCTCGTTTCTTCTAATTCTCATCCATTTTCCGTCGGAATGATGCCTATTTCTTTTTCATGCAGAAAGTTTTCCCGAAAAACTCTCATGCACTTGAATGATAGTCGTGCATTTCTCGAATGAACACACGTTTCCGCGCTCTAAGAATATTTTTCGAAACGCCATACATGCTCGTCGAAGGATATCAACATCGGTACGGATATCAATATTTTATTATTTCTCGTTGGAAATCGATTACGGCATTTTTTTTCCTCATTTCCACGTACCAAGCGAGAAAACGTTCACGTTTTTCTTAGGACGAAAGATTTCTCGACGCCTCATAGCTAGCGAATTTAAATAAATTTCTCGAGTCGTTTGACATTTTTTGTATGGAGGAAATGTATAAATGTTTTGAAAACGAGAAGTTTTCGGTATGTAATAACCGTCAGAGATATTTATCGAGTCGTATGATATTTGAGGGAGAAAAACAGAAACGGACACGGAGATTCGCACTAGATGTTTCTGACGATGACGAACTTGGAGTTATACGAGGCATTTATCCTATGACAAACACGTGGACTGAAAAAAATTTCTTTCGATGATAATTTTGCAAGAATACTGAAGGGGGAGAGAGAGAGAGAGAGAGAGAGAGAGAGAGAGAGAGAGAGAGAGAGAGAGAGAGAGAGAGAGAGAGAGAGAGAGAGACGTGAGGATCAGGAAAGCCTAGAGATACTAGAAGACAATAGGAAAATACGTTCGTGCAGGTCCGCGTAAATGGCTTTCAAAGAAGGCAAGAAGTTGTAAAAAATTTAGGATAAAGAGAAAGATAAAGAAACGATATAAATTTGAATTTATGTTCAAGTATAAGCTGAATCTATTGTACACTTTTTACATATATATGAATACATTTTGTTACAAAGTTATTTTTCTTGTTACAAAATTAAATATGTAATTCAGTTATTATATAAAATTTATAACTCTCGATTCATTAAAATTATATTAGTAATTTCTTTAAATTTTAGTGTAATTAATTCTAAAAATACAATATTAAAATATGTATCCAAAAATGGCAAATTACTTATTTCTCACAGCAAGTTCGATATCCTTTTGGTTGCCTCGGAGAGTGAGTTTGATAATATCGGCGTCGATGTAACTGTTAGTAAACATAGTTCTATCTCCTTGATCAGATAACATGCGCACTCGTTAACAGTATCGGCGACAGCTGCTAGCTTATACGAGCCTTGACACATTTGATGATATTTTCCTTGAAAAGTAGCTTGCTGCAACTGCGACGGAGTAAGTTTTTCTTTTTTTCGACGGTGGTTGTTCCTCCGCTTTCGAATCTGCTTGCGTATTTCCGGTACTGCTTTCTTTAGGAAAATTTTCATTTTCTTTATACGTCACCAGTAGCTTTCGCTCCGTAGGTAGAGGTGAAGTTGATGAATATGTTTGCAAATGTGATAGGATTTACTTTGCTTTTGTTGCTTCCGTTAAAGTACGCGCTCATGTCCCGAATACTCTCTTGAAATTACTGCCACGTGTCAAAGCTGATTCTTTCCGCAGAATTACCACTCAATTTGACGACAGGCTCGAAGATACTCTCCTTAAATAATCCCACGTGTAATTTCTTCGTATGAGAGGTATTGAGAGAATACGTCATAGAAAGCAATAAATTTTGTTGCACATTTTGCACAGAGTTCTTGAATATCTTGCGAATATTTTCTAGTTTAGCGGGATTCGCAGTTTCTTGTTGTCCGGCCATATTAATTGAAGAGAGAATTTTGAATAAATGTTTACTTTTAACAAACGAAACAAACGAAAACGAAAACTGGAGGGATACTTTCGAAGTGGACGCTTCGAATGTGAAGCAATGTACCGGTACGTACAGCAATACTTATATAGCATCTCTCCTTCCTTTCGAAATAAACAAAAAAAGTACATTTTATAAATAATATACAGTCAAACCGAAGATTCTAGAAGAAACGCATCTCTTCGCTTTGTTTTTGCTTTTTTTCAAGGAAAAACTTTTCTCGAATAACAGAATTATTATAGGTTCGATCATGTTCGTACACGCGTGTGTCTTGGATGTTAGATGAGAAAAATTTTAAATAATTGAACATTAAATTATTGAACATTCTAATAAGCAATAATTTGATGTTGTTCTTTTTTCAATAAGGAAAGAATTTTTTTGAATAAAGAGAATATTGCAGATTCGATTACATTCAAACATGCTTGGATATTAGATGAGAAAATTAAAAAAAATCATCGAAAAAATCATACAAAAACTATTTTAAGAAGAAGAAATTATCGAAATATACAATAGAATTACAAATAAGAAATATTTTATAAATGTTAAATTTGAAGAAGCGGGAATTTTCCTCAAATTTAAATAATTATTCATATAGACGTGACATATGTCTGGCACTGTTTATGTGTTAGTAAACAAAAAAGGTGAATTCAGAAAAAGGGTCAAGTCTAGATATAAGGAATACAAATTTTCAAGAAAAAATGATTTATTACTTGGTCTATGAGATAATATTCTTACCTTCCCTTTCTCCTTGAAACTACAGAATAATTCTATAATTTTTTATAAGTCTCTTTTTCCGTACGGAAAAGATAGGATTTTCCCTATAAATAGTGCGTCTTGTGCTATCTAAAACTATTTCTGAATTGAACTCTTTCGTGCTTCACTTCAGTTTCATCACGCGAGTTTTAAAAGTTTGTATTCGGGTATTTTGTTTGTGCGAATAAAGGTGCGAAAAAATGGGAAGTGAAATTATCAGAAGAAGCGTAAAGTTAACATCGATGCTGGATACCCACATAAACGCGGAGACATTTTTATCTAAAATGTCCGAAGTTTCGCTTGATGCTAACTACCTGTTTTTCATCCGTTTTTCGTGCGAATGTTTCGATATAATATTGGGAGTATTGTATCAGTTAGGATACTTTGATGTCGATGCGCGGTTACTCCGGATTGCCGGAGAAACGACGAAACACGACGTGCATTTGGACACGAGGAGGAGTATGGACACATCCAAAATCTCCTCTCGCATCTCCATAATGATAAGCACCACTCTATTATTTCTATATAAGTAACTCGAATAATGAACTCGATTTAGCTAATTTTTAATAATAAATTGTAGAAGGAAATGCTCGTCAAAGAGTCACTGCGTTAGTGTATCCTCTCACGCAGATTCAGAGGTAACACGCGGAGGAAGAGCCAGAAGCAGGACCAGCGCGTAAGTAATATCATTAAAAAACTAGACAGGAATAATATTAAAAATATAATTTAAAAAAAATGCAATTTTCTAAAATTAAAATATTAAATGCTTTTAGGAAAGGCACGTATTGAATTATCGCAGAAATTGGAGGAGGAGGCGCCTCCAGAAATTATTCAATTCTCGTTTGGTAGGTTTATATTTTCAAATAAATAATCTCTAAAAATAATAAAATAATAAAAGATAAAAAAATCTTATTATAACTTTGTTTTTTCGGATATGGAAGTAAGTTCTCTTGATCCGCGTGTGTTCTCGCCTGGTAAGTTGATAGAGAGAAAAGAATATTAATTAAAGGACCTAATATATATATTAATTAAGGACATAATATTAATATTAGGAATAAAAATTTATGACATACTTTTTTCCTAGAATATGAGCATATATATTCTCCCGTAATCTCAGAGGAGGGAGGCGATGAAGAACAGAAAGAAGAAGAAGAACAGAAAGAGGAAGAAAAGAGGGAGGAGGAGGAAGAGGAGGAGGAGGAACATAATGAAGAACGAGAAGCCAAAATAGAAGAGGAAATTAAAGAAACACCTCCTGCTGGTATATAATCTTTTTTTCTTAATTTCTCGATTTATGTTCGCATTTAATTTTAAATTATCCAATTTTTTTAATAGGAACTCCTCACAGCTCTATTTTTCATATAAAAGGGAGACGGCAGCGTTAAAGACGAATTACCTCAGCGAAAAATATGTATGGACGTTTATTAAATTAAATACGAACATAATATTCAAAGCAATATCAAAGTATTTTTCTATAAAGTAAAATTTCAATTTTTGTAACTTTTGTGCAGAAGCGAACATTGAAAAGTCGCAACGTGGAGGAGGCCAAATATTTCCTGCTCAGGAGAATTCGAGAGGAAGAGGAGGAGCAAGAAACAGCTGAAGAAAAATCCCTTTCTTCTCGCTGGAGAAGATAGGAGAGGAACAAGTAGAAGAGAAAACAGAGAAAAAGGAGGAAAGAGAACAAGCACGAGGTACCTCTGGGAACGAGATCAGAAATTTTAATCATTAATAAATGATCATTAATCGGAGAAAATTCGCGCCGATTTAGAAATTTCGAGATATTAGGAAAGGAAACGATATTCCATTTGCGTCCGCTACTCGAAGGGGTCGAACTTTATAATTGGCTTGAAAACGCATTCGCTGAAATTTATGTCTATGCATTGCATATCTCCGAACCGTATGATTACGTGGGATTTTCACTCGATTTGGAGGATTTAATGTACGATCCGGCGGGATTATCGTTTCAATCGACACGCGACTTAACTCCCGAGGACATTTGGCGTCTTGTGAGTTCAGTAGCGCAAAGCGTCGATGGTCTCCATATCGCACAGAATTTTAACGTACGCGTTTTTAATGTCACGGTACCCAGAGGTCGAGAACGCGTTTCGAATAAACTTACACAGGAAAACATTGCGTTCGATCTTAACAATCTCCAATTTAAATAATTTGTGTTTTTCCCGCTCTCTCGTAGCCGCGAAAATTTATTATGAATGCGGAACGTTGCGAACGGGGAAACTTCACGAGCAATGGAATGCGGTAAGACGTCAGAGTTCCTCATTACAACGCAATCTCGCGCTGGATTTGACGAGGAGGGCGAACCATTCCACCGGAAGGGATTCGGGAAATAGAACGTTTCCAACGCTTTCTCGCCGCATCCGATATCGCAATTGTTGTTTATAATTTTACTACTTTCGGACACGACGAGAGACCTTTATTCGACGGAACCGCGGTATTCGCCTTTCTAGAACGCGAGCCCTTATCGATTAAATATTATATATTACGAACGTCAACATCACTATAGTCCTATTTTAAGTTTAAAAGTAGCAGCGGGAAGAAGAGGTTATTGCGTATCATGCAATATCGGATATCGCGAGGAAAGAGGTCACCGCTACTCAAATAAATGTTCTCGATGCAACAACATGCCATCGTGTGATCAGCGCGAAATCGTAGAACTTGTTAGGTGTGAGACTTGCAAACGTTCGTTCTTTGGAAACGCATGCTTCGAGCATTATCTCGCGACAAAGTCGTGCGACGGAAAAACTCCGACGAATATCTGTAATGCCGTTCGACTTTGCGAAGATTGCGGACGGCTTTGTCGAAAAATCGACAAAAAGACACGAATGTGGTTTCTTTTCGTAAAATTTGCATTTCGCAAAACCACTAAATTATCTCTGCTACATGCAACCTCTCTCTCGTGAAAACAGATTCTCCGCTGGTGAGTCCGACAGAGATTCTTCTGTAATTACGAGAGAAAACGAACAGAATAACGCGGGCGAGCGGGAACGCAAAATGGAACGAACAGCATTCGTGTTTTACGATTTTGAGACGCGTCAAGATCAATCGCTTGAGGGAACTGATATAAAAATTCACGTCCCGACTCTCTGTGTCGCGCAACAGATTTGCAATTCGTGCGCGGGGATAAATAATTTGTCGGTGCGCTGCGACTGGTGTGGAGTACGCGAATTTGTTTTTCCAAAATCCTATGAAACAATTTGTCGAATTTGCAACACGCCCTACGTGTGGGGGCGACAAATAAAAAGGGAGGGTGTGCGTCACGGCGGGGCCCGACCACGAACCAGTCGTGAAAACTCGTAATTATTTTGCGAAAAAATACCACCTCAGCCAGGAATCGAACCTGGATCTCCTGCTTACCGGGCAGGCATCTTATCCTTTCGACTACCGAGGCATGTGATGATATTTATCGCAATAACGTGTTTAGAACAACAAGTCAACAATACAATGACATACACACATATACATATATTACAATATATATATATATATATATATATATATATATATGTATATTCTCTCGAATCCCCACGACCGGTACTCCAGAGCGATGTTGGTCTCTCACTCGATGGATGCAGGTCGGACTGCAGCGGCGACACCCTCCAACGCCATTGGCAAATATACAAATAATCCTCCTGATGCGCCAGTGCTCCACCGCTTACGCTTGTTCGATCCCATCACTTCTCAGTCGCCAACGTCATCGAAGCTACACGGTTTCTCTCGTTGCAAAGTAGAGCCGGAAAAACCAATTATTCCCTCTGAGTGAAGCGCGGCGAAGCCGCATTTTTTCAAACAGGCGAAGAGAGAACAATGGGTCCCCTTGCAGGGCGGCAGGAGAGATTGCATCAAGCATGGCTCGAGCCCCCGAATAAAAAGGGAGGGTGTGCGTCACGGCGGGGCCCGACCACGAACCAGTCGTGAAAACTCGTAATTATTTTGCGAAAAAATACCACCTCAGCCAGGAATCGAACCTGGATCTCCTGCTTACCGGGCAGGCATCTTATCCTTTCGACTACCGAGGCATGTGATGATATTTATCGCAATAACGTGTTTAGAACAACAAGTCAATAATACAATGACATACACACATATACATATATTACAATATATATATATATATATATATATATATGTATATTCTCTCGAATCCCCACGACCGGTACTCCAGAGCGATGTTGGTCTCTCACTCGATGGATGCAGGTCGGACATAAAACATTTTACTCGGATCATTTGTATAACGCAAAATCGTTCGATGCACAGTTTATTCTCCGGTACATTGTTGAAAATTATTCCGGATTAGAATCTCGTGTAGTTTTGAACGGTACAAAAATTGTCTTATCAGCGAATCAAAATTTATCAATAGTATTAATTATATGCCGATGCGTTTGTCAGAATTATCGAAGGCCTTCGAGTTACCGGATACTTGTGACAAAGGCACGCGAAAATGACAAAAAAATGCCATATTTGATTTTCAACGCGAAATACTCGAATATTGTCGTACCGACATTGATATGCTTCGACAAGCATGTATGGCTTTCAGAAAAATATTCTTAGAGTGGGGAAACGTGTGTCCGTTCGAGGAATATACAACTATCGCTTTAACGTGCATGAGAGTTTTTTCGGAAAAACTTTTTGCGCGAAGGAGAAATAGGAATCATTCCATCGGGTGGACAGATTTAAAGATAATTAATCGCGCAAAGTTGTGCAGTTGGCTAATTTTGAAAGAACGCGAGATCGGTCATCGACTAATTCACGCGGAACGTGGACGCGAATATCAATTAACGGAAAGCATGCTTGTCGATGGATATTACGAATGCGAGAATGGAAATGAGACGCAACGTCATGTCTTACAATTTCACGGGTGCTTTTTTCACGGATGCACATCTTGTTATTTAATAAATCGCGATAAAACGCTCGGGAATTTTAAAGATACGTTTGACGCGCGTTATGAACGAACGGTTGCAACGTCTTGGCGGTTACGTCAGCAGGGATATATCGTGACAAAAAAATGCGTTTTTGATGAGGAAATGCGAGAATCGAGAGACACGAGAATTTCTTGAGAATGACCTTATGGTACAAATCTCATCTCTCGATCCTCGTGATGCAATTTTTGGCGGACGCACCAGCAATATCGTGATTCGGTATGAGATTTCGTACCGAGGAGATACGCTAGACGTATGTTCTCTGTATCCGTATTCAAAAGGAGTTTTTCCAATCGGTCATCCAGATATTTATATAGGCGAGGAATGCAATAGTTTAATTGGAATTGTGCCAATTTTAATTTTTTTAGTCGAGGGTCTCGTACGTTGCCGAGTACTTCCCCTACGTGATCTTTTCCATCCGGTATTGCCGTATCGCGTACGTGGTAAATTATTATTGCCGCATATGCTGTGAAACATTTTCTCGGGGTGCGTGCACTCACAACGACCCTGCGGAACGTGAGTTTGAGGGCATGGATATCCTGAATTACGCAAAGCAATCGAAAAAGGATATCTCGTGACGCGGGTAGATGAGATTTGGTAATACAAATCCACGAGATATAATTCCGAGACGCGACAGAGAGTGTTGTTTTACCGGATATATCAATATCTTTTTATAATTAAAACAAGAGACGAGTGGCCGAGCAAGTGCGAGGACAACGATGTTGCTAAAGAACGTTACCTGAGGGAGTAAATAGATAGATAAGTAGATATTTATTTCTTGCCTTTCGGCTTTGAAAGGATTCTACATCGATCTTAATAACAATATATAAATCTAAGACATAATAACATGATACATAAATATTTTCTTAAGCTTAGTAACTTTTTTTTTAAATCTCTTTCTGACTTTGCTATCTGTCTATTTTCCTACTTTTCTGTACTTTCTTTGAGGTTTCTTTCCATGCTTTTACGATTTTCTTGATTCCTTCCCCCTTTTCTGCTAGCAGCTGACTTCTTGTGTAATTTCTTATCTCTACTATATATTTTGTCGCCAAATGTTCTAATGTTTCAATCTCAGTATGGCACAGTCTACATACGTTCTTATTCTGTCCGCGCCAGTATTTATTACTTAATTCTTCGTTTCCGCCTCTAAATCTCGCAATAATTCTTTTTTCTAATTCTGAAAATCTCTATGACTACCCTTCCTTAAATAATCGGGTATTCCTAACGTACATAATTCTTTATATCTTTTCCCATATTTCGAATCCTGGATTTTGTTATGTTGTATTTGTTTTTGTACTTCTAAGTCCCTTGCCATTAGTATGTTTACAACCTCGCGCCCTTCCTCTCTAAAGTTTTTAACTTCTCTTCCCGATATTCCATTCCTTCGAAAATACATTTCTCTTTCCGACTCCCATCTCCTCTTATTTTCGCTGTTTCTTTCTATTTCCCTAAAACACTCTATCAATATTTTATTATCCGAATTCTCCTTAATTTTTTCTTCAAATTTAATCGCTCTTTTACCTGATTCCCTTGACATCCTTAATAGCTTTTTGTTTCTTCTCTATATAACCCGGTGTATTCCAATCTAGTCATAATGCTCATTTTATAAATTTATTCTGACACCTTTCTATTATTTCGTATTCTTTCCAATCCCAGATTTCTGTCCCGTACATTATTATACTCTTTACTAAATCCATATTTTCCTTTTGAAATCTTCAACGAATTTACTTTGACCTATCCCCCAAACTTGCTTCATTGCACATATAGCTTTTTTATATGTCTCTTTGATATGTCTATCCGCGCTATTATTACTTTGTAACGTGTGGATATTTAAATCTGGATATTTAAAATAATCGACTTCCCCAATCTCTGTTTTGTTCCAAAATCACAGTTCTTTTTTTTCTGCTTTCAACTCCTTTTCTAAACGTCATTATTTTTTATTTTTCTACACTGAGAATTAATTTTCTTTTCCCTAAAAAACTTGAAAATCTACTTACATTTTCCTCATATTGTTAGCCTCGCCATCAATATGATGTCATCTGCATACGCAAGACTCCATATTTTCTCTTTGTTAATCACCAGACCTCTCACTTGTCTCCTGCGGAGCACCTGCTCTAAATCCGCTATGTATATTGCGAATAGTGTTGGACTCAAAGAGCATCCTTGTCTTACTCCTGCATTTATTCAGAATTTTTTAGAGTATGTTCCGTTTACTAGCACAGTATTAACTGTTTCCTCGTATATTTCTCTATTCTCCTTATCAAATGTCTATTTATTTCTTTTTTCTTCATAATTGTCCATAATTTTTCTCTGTTTATGATATGGAAGGCCGCTTTCAAAAAAGCGTATACTTTTCTTCCTTTTTTACTTATTTCCTTTTCCACAGCAAGTTTAATATATAAATATTGTCCATCATGCTACGTTTTTTCCTGAACCCTGCTTGCATATCTGGAAGAATTTTATTTTTCTCTACTTCCTATTTGAGGTCTTTCTTCTATAATCATGGCGTAGATTTTATATGCCATATTGAGAAGTGAGATACCACGACAATTCGTTCTTATCTTTGTCACCTTTTTTATATATAGGAACTATCACTCCCTTCTTCCAACTATTTAGGAGGCCTTCCTCCCTCCAGACTCTCTGTACGATTTCTAATAAGCTGTGTTTTGCTTCATCTGTACAGTATAACCAGGCTTCGTTTTTTACTTCATCTTTGCCTGCGGTTTTTTTCTTCCTCAGTTTCTTTATTTGGTTTTCCATTTCCGTTAGAGTAATCTCATCTCCTGCATCTAATATATGTTCTTCCTCTTTTGTTGTCGTTTTTCTTTTCTCTGTTCCTCGGAGAAGTCCCATAAAATGTTGTCTCCATTCCTCCATTCGTCTTGAAATGTTTTCTCTTTTTCTTCTTTCCATGTATTTCCATGCTTTCTTCTTCTTTATATATTTCCATGCTTCTGTTTCCGTACTGATTTATTTTTTCTTCTTCTTTTCTAAATTTTTCTTTTCTGTTCTTGCAGAAATTCTGGTATTGTTGTCTGATATCTATATTCTTCTAATAGCTTTCTGTTCTTGTTTGCTCTTCTGAGAAATCTCCTGAGTTCTCTCTTCTTTTCTTTGCATTCTTTATTCCACCACTTTTTTTCACCTAGTGTTCTTTCTTTAATAAATATTTCTTTCTTTTGTGTAGCTGCTTTTATCTCTTCTTCTAGCTCCCTTCATGTATCTTCCAAATTTGTTTCCTTAAATTTCCGAGAACTTAAAATTTCCCTGAACTTCTCAATTCCTTCTTCTGTCCATATTTGTTACTTAAAATTTATGCCTCTGTCTTTTTGTCCTGTATCCAGAGCGCGTATTTTATCTTCTGCCTGTATATATATACACAAATTGGTAAATAGTTTGTTCTTTCTTCAACCAGCTTCTCAATCTTTTCTCTTGTCTCGATTTCTTTCTTAATGCATAATCTATTACTGAACTGCCTCTTGGACCTTGTACGTAAATTCTTCATCTCCAATTATATTACCATTCAGAATGTCCCATCCTCTCTCTTCTATCTCTTCTAGAAATTTCTTATCTTCGATGTTTAACGTCTTTTCCCTTCATTTTCTGCTTACCTCGTCTCTGTCATCTCCCCAAATAAGCATTCCTTCTTTTCCTATTCTGACATTGAAGTCTCCCCTCCTATTGAAAGATTTCTTTCATTATCTTCGGGTATTAAAGCTTTGATTTCTTTATAATTTCGATTATTCGTCGATTATTATATATTGTTATTATTTTCCATTTCCATATATTTGTTATTATTTTCCATTTATTTTTTCCTATAATTACTCTCTTTACGTATACTCCTTCAAACCTTTTTTCCTTTATTTCTGTCCTGTTCTCCTCTTCGATATTCTTCTTTAATCCTGTGGTGATCCTTCCTCTCGCTCTTCCTTTATTCTTCTCACTTTTGGCGTGCTGACATTCTCAGTTGAAATTCTTCGGCATACGTTCTTTTAATTTATTCCAACGTTTTTCTTCTATCCACGTTTCGATCATTCCGATTATGTCGAACTCTGATATATTCCCAAAATTGCGCATCTTTGTTGTCCAATCCTGCAACATTCCAGAAGCCAATTTTAAGTTTTCTTGTTTCTGTACTTATTTCTATATTTTTAGTTCCTTCATTTTCATCTTCTTTCTTCTATTCTTTCCTGTATTTCTGTCGCTGCTCTTGTGTTTTGTCCTTCTTCTGCTTCCTTTTTTCTGCCCCGCCCTCCCCTACGGTCTGCTTTCGCAGACTCCGGCGGAATGGCTATGTGGACTTTTTCTCCCTCTGTCTGCTCCACAAATTTTGCTCTTTTAACCCCTTCTCTCCTTTCCATACAAACTTCTCTTCATTAACTTACAGCTTCCTATAACCGATCTTCACTTTGGCTCCCCTCTCTTTTTCCGCTTCCGCTATCATGTATATTTCTTTTTGTACCTGTCTCTCTTTCCAAGTTAAATCATTATCTATGAATATTCTTACCTTTTAGATTTTTGTTCTTTATCATAATTTCTCTTTTCTGTTCTTTGCCTTTAATTTTTACTGTTACCATGTTTGTCCCTCTTCTCGTCCAGTATGCTTCCTCTACAATCGCTTCGACCGCCGATTCTAATAATTCTCTTTTTGGCACCTTCGAACTTTTTATTACAATATTATTTCTTCTTTCTCGTCTCTCTCTTGCCTCTTCTCATTCTTCTAATTTCCTAATTTTTTCTCGTAAATCTTCATCTTGTCTATCTCCTATTACCAGGTTTTCTATCTTGTTCTCAACTTTCTTGATTCTTCTTTGCTACTTTTCCTCGTTCGTTCTCCATTCATCCTTGATTGCCCCATTGCATTTTTCAATTCTTCTCTGATGTCTTTCATAAATTCTTTTATTGTTCTTATGTCTTCTTCCATCATATTTCTTTTGCATCTCCTTCTGTTTCCGTTATCGATCCTTTTTCTTCCTTATAATATGTTTTTCTTTCTGTAGTAATTCTTGTGATTTTTCTTGCTTTTTTGAATTTTCCTAAAAACTCTCTTTCCGCTTCGATTCTGTCTTCCTCTTCGTTTTTTCTTCTTTTATTTAAAATATCGATCGACCTTTCACTTCCCGCTCTCGACCTTGATATTAGATGATCTAAAACTGTTTTTTCTTTTTTGTTTCCTTCTTTTTTCTCCCTCGTCGGCGTACTCTCTTCCTGTGTTGTTCTCTGTTCGTTCTTGCTGTTTATTTATCGATCATTTTCCTGATTTATCGATCGAATTGTTTTTCCTACCTCTATTTGCCGCTGTCAGTTCCTTCCTGTTTTATCGATCTTGCAGGTGAGAATTACTAGATTTAGATTACTAGAATTACTGTCACCTTACTTTTTCTGCTATCTTGTCCACGTAATGACGTGGATATAATCTTATATTATATATTTCTCCTTGACTTGCCTCTTTTTCTTTAATTTCTTCATAGATTTTCTTGCCTTTATTCTCCGTTGTATCTCTCTCTTCGCGCTTTCTTTACTCTTATCTTTACTCCTTTTTCCCTGAAATCTGCTTTCCTTTTTTTGTCTTTTTGGAGAGCACTTTTACTTCTATGTGTTACTTATGCGACTTCGATCGACGCGATCCCCACCTGAGGGAGTATGAAGCAACCGAAGGTATTATTCTTGATAAAAACAACATCGTACGTAATTTTGGCTTACGCTCCGTCGCCAAACCCTGTCTCAATTCGTTTTGGGAGAAATTCAGGCAGCGAAGTAACTTGCCGAATACGGAAATAATAAAAACCCCTCAATGTTTCACCGAATTGTTGTCAAGCCCGGAACACAAGACAGTCGGCATATTGCCTGTCAACGAGGAAACAATATATGTTTCATGGCGGTTAAAGAGTGAAGCGGTGGTACCTTCGCCAATAACTAACGTCGATAGCGATGTACAGGCGCGTTTAAAGTTATACAAGTATTTGGAAAAATTAGACCGTCGTGTATTATATTATGATACAGATTCTCTATATATACAAGCAGCGATAATCCCAACGAGTACGAACCGCGTACAGGTAATTTCTTGGATGACTGACAAACTCGAGAGTTACGGATATGGTAGCTTTATCGAGGCGTTTGTATCTGACGGACCGAAAATTTTACGCGTACGTGGTACATACACCGGACGAATGCAAATACAAAACATGCAAAACAAAGAGGATTAAATTAAATTTTAAAAACTCGTGGCAGCTTAATTAAAGCAATTCGTCGCATCACGTTTCATGAGGTGATAACGCGAAACGAAATAAAAACATGTGCTCCAGTTTTATTAAAACGCATATTTATCGACAATCGCCTTTCTTATCCGTATAGTTTTACGTGATATAATATTTTACTTAAAATTAAATTAAGTTAAAACTCGGATTTTTCCCGTCCTCTGCAATTGTAAATATGTATACCAAATAGATATGTTTGTAAAAATTAAGTTTATTTTATTTTTATTTTAGTTATTAAATTTAAGAGAAAGATATAATTTAAAAATGCTTATTATTCGAAGTTTCGATTAAAAAATGTTTTATAAAAATTAAAAATTAAAAATATAAATTTGTGTTTATATTTTTTGAGGAAAAATTGAGAGTTTAAAAAATTTAATTTTACAAAAGTTTATTACAAAAGTTTATATACTTTTTTTACAATTAGAAAAATAAATATTTTTATTACATTTTCTCTTAATAACTAAAAAAAAGTTAGTTATTAAGAAAAAAATGTAATAAAAATGTTTATTTTTCTAATTGTAAAAAAAGTATAATAAATCTTTGTAAAATTAAATTTTTTAAATTCTCAATTTTCTTTCACATTACTATAACTTTTTTTTAAATTAATTTTTTTATACAGAAAAAATTTTGAATTTTCGATAGAAAATCGCGTTAAAATATTTTGTAACAGAAAAAATTATAAATTTTTACGTCCGCAAATAAATATTCAATCACTTTTTTCTGTAAGCAAGTTTCTTCGGCTTGAATTAGCTTTCGAGGAGCACCGCGTACAAACTCGTTAGCGTTGGCGTTCTCGCGGTGGACGCTCGCACGAGCGTACGACCGAAGCTTGTCGCGGTCGAGTATGAGCTCGTTACGCGAAAATGCTAGCGCGAGCACCCCTGCAGAGAGGCCCTTCTGTGAGTAAGCTAATCTCACTCTGAGAAAAAAATCAAGAATCTCAAATGTCCCGTCTTATTTATTAAACTAAGACGACGCGTAAGACGTTTATTTCGAAATGGATGTGCGTTGGAAACATCTGTGGACGTCGATCGTGTGCGGATCAACGGGAAAACAATTTTTGTGAAGAGATTCCTTCGTCATTTACGTCAGATCTCTGTTTTGAGAGAATTTTGTTTTATTACGCCGAATGGCAGGACGCTTATTAGCAGCTTCAATACAAAACTCGAGATTGCGAAATCGAATTTCACGAGGGATTACCACGTCCGGAAGATTATTATAACGATCCATCTCGTCCGAAATTGATAATAATTGACAATCTTATGAGAGAATCATCCTCGAGCGAAGCGATCGTAGATCTGTTTACTAACGAAAGTCATCATAAGAATCTCAGTGTAATTCTCATCACGCAAAACCTCTTTCATCAGGGGCGTGGACGATGCGATACATCTCTCAACACGAATTACTTTGTGCTTTTCAAAAATCTGCGAGATTGCGCGCAAATTCGTCATCTCGCTCGTCAAGTTTATCCAAACGATTCAAAGTTTCTCGAAGAAGCGTATCACGACGCCATGTCTCAACTTCACGGATATTTATTGCTCGATCTGAAACAATCGACTCCCGACGAGTATCGTTTTTGCACGTGCATATTTCCCAATGATACGGCGAACTATGTTTACGTAATGCGTAGATCTTTTTCCGGAAGTTTCGTATAAAAGTATCATACTCGCATTCTCTCCCGGCAGTCGCGCAACTTCTTTCCAATGAAGAAGAGAACGTCTTCGGTTAATGTGAGAAAAATCGTAGAACATTCGATCGATAAGAAAAATATCTGTATTCACAAAGCGCTGTGTTATTTGAACAAAAATCAGCGCGTCTCCTTCTTACGCCAGGCGGACGAAAAATTCATTCGTATCTGCGAGTGCATTTTCAATATTCTCAAGGGTAATGTTCTGCTCGAACGCGCTGAAAGAAATCTTCTAAACAAGTATAAAACAACTTTGCATCGCATAGTGAGAAAATTGGAAAAGTAAGAAAAGGCTATTACTACAGCGAGGCGGATTTTAACTGTATCTCATCGGGCCTATACTATTGTTCCTATTTTTGAAAATTATCGGTGGGTAGTCAGAGAGAGAGAGAGAGAGAGAGAGAGAGAGAGAGAGAGAGAGAGAGAGAGAGAGAGAGAGAGAGAGAGAGAGAGAGAGAGAGAGAGAGAGAGAGAGAGAGAGAGAGAGAGAGAGAGAGAGAGAGAGAGAGAGAGAGAGAGAGAGAGAGAGAGAGAGAGAGAGAGAGAGAGAGAGAGAGAGAGAGAGAGAGAGAGAGAGAGAGAGAGAGAGAGAGAGAGAGAGAGAGAGAGAGAGAGAGAGAGAGAGAGAGAGAGAGAGAGAGAGAGAGAGAGAGAGAGAGAGAGAGAGAGAGAGAGAGTAATAGGCACGAAGGAAAACTCCACGCGACAGAATTCGGAGACTACATGGAGAAAATTTAAATTTCGTATAAACATCCGGACCGACTTTATCACGACTCGATTCCAATATGAGCAGAATTCTTAATTCACCCACCCCGCGCGATATAAGTGAGAAATGGAAATTGTATAAAGAAATACTTTGGCGATATCTCCATTTTGAAAAATCGCAAAAGGAAGATTCAACGCGCAACGTCATCGAGGACAATTCAGATGCGCGGAAGGGAAACGTATCGGAACCGGTGCGCGAATCAAACGCCAAGCAAACTTTCTCATCTTGACGAGTATATAAATACTATATTACGGGCCGACTCTTTACGTAGGCATGAACATCGAAGCGTCGAAAAAAATATTAGAAAATGTGCCGAAAAGTTTTCGTGCCAATGCGCGTTTACTTTTGAAACATTTGATTGATAAAGCAGTACCCGCGAGAATTACTTGGGACGAAGAAAGAATCGTGATTATTGACGGTTATAAAAAATTCGAGGAAATCACAGAATTGATAAACGATGCGATGCGCGAGAGAAAAACCATGAAAGCAATAGGAAGAGGTCAGTTTGCGCGATTAGTGCGTACGACAAACACCCCGGTTGTACTCGTAGGAAATAAGAAACTATTAGGAATTACATTTATCAAGATATTATCACCATCACGAGTGAGTTTCACTCCGAAAATACCGAGAAAACTTTCAACGACAACGATGAGGAAGTACAACGCACGAGAAAGGGACAAAAACGCAAGACTGGTGAAGAAGAGCGAACGAACTGCGCATTGTTTCTTTCGCCTCGTTTTCGTAAAGCCGATATCCCTACAACCTTCATGAAAGATTTTCCACAGGCGAGAAAGAGACGCTTACTCGATTGGAGTGAATTGAAATGACCGGGTTTGAAAATTTGTAATACAATCCTGCACAAAGTTATGCAAGGTATTCGGCAACGAATAACTTGTCGCGTGTAGCTAAACTGAATTTCTCTCGTAAAAAGCTCGCTGGCTCGAATCGCAAGAGGCTGCACCGTCCGTCGAGAAGAAAATTTTCACGATTATGTTACGACGAATATTGACGATCTGTGGGAGGCCGATTTGATCGAACTCCGTAATCTCAAAAGTTATAATGACAGATTTTCTTATCTGCTCGTGATTATCGACGTACTTAGTAAATTTGTTTGGGTAGAACCGTTGCGAGATAAAACGAATAATTGCGTGACAAGGGCCTTCCAAAACATTTTCTCGAGAAGTGATGGTCGAGTACTCATGTACTTACAAACCGACAAGGACAAAGAATTTATCGCGCGACCGTTGCAAGATTTTCTGAAAGATAGAGGCATACGTTATCGAGCTCGCAATCCAGACATCAAAGCTGCCGTCGTTGAATGCTTCAATAGAACGTTGAAGGAGTGAATGTGGCGCTATTTTACGCATAAAAATACGCGGCGTTACATCGAAGTGTTGCAAGATATCGTGCGCGCTTACAATCACACTCATCATTCGTCCATCGGATGCGGTCGTTATGAGAGAAAATGCTTGTATCGCACGCGAAAATATGGAGCGGGAAGGGAGAGAGAAAAGGGCGATAAAAGTAGTAGAACGAAAGGCTAAATTCGCTGTTTACGATCTGGTTTGTATCAGTAGAGCAAAAACCACTTTCGAGAAAAAATACGAAACGCGATGGAGCGAGGAGATATTTCGAGTTTGTCGCACTCTCCATTGGCGAAAATCACGCGTATACGAATTGTGTGATTTATCAGATGAACACATCGATGGAATTTTTTTATGAACAAGAATTAGTACGAGTCGATAAAAATTTGGCGAAAGAAGAGTTTATTATCGAGCGCATGATAAAGAGCAGAGGACGTGGAGTTAATAAACAGCTGCTAGTTAGTTGGCGAGGATATCCTAGTAAATTCGATAGTTGGATTTCCGCTTTAAGTTTAACTTTTCTCCAAGATGGAGGAGGAGCAATTTTTTATGGTTCTTCCGAGCAATAGCAGTATGAAGTATTTCCCGGGAAATTCATGCTTTCATGCTTCTTTCATTACGCAATTATCTCGATGTACATTACATCGTGTTTAGCGAGATTCAATTTTCCCCCAGTCTTTTTCACGTATGTTGAAACGATAATAAGATTTGATTTATCGATTTGAAAAACGAGGTGGATGAGAAGAATGATAAGTTTAAGGTGAAAGAAACGGAAATACCGCCAGGTGTTTATGAAAATAAAAAGGATCTTATCTACGCACTTAATAAAGAGACGCGTCGATTAACATTTTACTTTCGAACTATTTCGAAAAGGCTCTGGCGATAGGGTCCTCATAAACATCGAATGTGACAAAAACTGTACTCTCGTTCATTCATATAAATCCGCTGGCTAATATTTTTAAACTATTGGAGAGAATCAACACCAAGAATTCTCGGTTATTTCATCAACACAAGTTACCTTATTCCGATAATTTAACTCCATTTTTCACTTGGTTTTATCAACGAAGGAGGAGGATGCATTATATCTTTCTGGTGTGGAGAATCCTGTAGCTTGTGACCCAGTATCCCCGATAAAATGTACGTTTATTGCAATATTTGCGAACCTAACATAACCGATGATACGCGAAATTCGCTTCTTCGAATCGTTCGATATATTCGATCATAATTACGCCTACGGGACAAATCTGGTAAAATATTTCTCCACTGTATTGCGAAACGAAAATCCATAAAATTGAAATAGATATAAAAGACCATCTTGGAGAAAAAGTATCATTTGTATCCAGAACATTGATAGCAACATTACACTTTAAACATGTCCGTTAATTACCATTTACGGAGGAAAGTCCATGAAATTTCGAGAAAAAAACAATCCTAATGGAATACGACGAGTATTACGAAATGCAGAACGGTGGTGGTAGTAGAGAAAGAGGAATTCTTTGAATTTTCGTCGGTTCGATCTTTTCAGTTTACCTCCTACTCAAACCAGTATCGAGAGTTCACAATGGATTTATTACAAACCGATAACCTCGCTCGCGGACGACGCACCTATAGAATTCATCGTACCTGGACACGGAGAAGATTATCTAGATTTCACGCATACCATGTTAAACCTTCGCGTACGAGTGGAAAGTTATCCGGTCCTGAAACAACGGCAGGAAAAAAAGAAAGGGGAATAAAGTAGGCCTTGTAAATCATCTACTACATTCGATGTTCAATCAAATCGACGTGTACTTCAATCAAAACTCGTATTACCCCCAAACAATACGCGTACCGCGCGTACGTCGAAGCATTGTTAAATTTATAACGGTCCGTCCTCGCCTACATTGTCGTTCGAGTTCGAGTGCGCGGACATGCTCGTCGGTTGCCGGGTTCAATAAATTAATAAAAGTGTGTGACTCAGTTGTTTGGTAAGAATATATTTTATTTGTTTCGAACCAGGTGGATACACAGCGGTGTGGGCTCACCGGGCGTACCTGCTGACGGGCGTGATGTACGGCAGGCCGCGAAGTTCGTGGTGCGCACGCGATATGCGTGATGTGTACGGAGTGCGCGACGCGTGCGTCGGGACGAGAGATTGGCTCGTGTCGGGGCCTACGGGCCGCGCCGGCGTGCGATTGGTCGAGCGGTGATTCGGTGTTAGCATCGATGGTGCGGATCGCGATACTCGATATTTCCGCGCGGTCGGTATGTATTTGAAAGTTCGGAGCGAGAATGCTCGCTCTGCTTTGCGAATTTTGCACGACAGACAAGTATGCTTGTCGGGGACCGAGAATACTCCGTTCCGTGTGCTCGTGTGCTGGCGAGATTGATGAGACTGAGAATGCTCTGTCTCGGAGTGGAAGATAGAGAGGAACGAGTGACAAGTATGCTCGTCGGGGACTGAGAATGTTCTGTCTTGAGGGAAGCGAGACTCAAGTATGCTCGGCGGAGATCAGGAATGCTTGCTCTCGATTTTCCGGTCGGAGATGCGGACAGGTCGGAGGATCGGATCGGTCTGGTTCCTTTATCCGGATTCGGCCGGGTTTATATACCCGGCCGCGTTTGTTCTTTGTTGTTAACAATTTAGCAACAAACGGCACGCGGTCGCACTTACAACTAGAAACGATGCGCGGGAGGCGTATCGTTACAAATTATTTTTCACTGACAAAAATTTCCCATCTGACCTCTTGTCTATGGGACACGGACGAATCCGGTTATACGGACGCGCTATTAGAATCGGAAAACCCCAATCAAGTTCTCGTGAGACGCATCCGATACATCCAAGGAAAACGTTCGTTAGATCTAATAAGCCATCTTCATTGCGACGTCTTTAATGAGGCTAAATCTTTAATTACCGGAGTGGGGGGGGGAGGTTAGAATGAGACTCGAGAGATGCGTTTTGTCTCATGAAAGGCAACTCAACGTCAAAAATACGTATTCTAAATATTAGTTTGCTCATAAGAAGAGCAAAAATAAATAAATAAATCCTGCAGTGTTATTCGAACATGCGAGAATGTTGAGTAACAACCACCAAGTATCCTCTAACGTAAGTCGAAGTTAAAACATTCACGATTCACGCCGGAGTGGTAGGAGAATCGATTGATAACGCGATACACGGGCAACTTCCAAAACGCGTAATAGTCAGATTCATCGATAACAAATCGTTTAACAGTGACAGAAAGCTAAATCCATTTAATTTAAAAAATTACGGTATAAATTTCTTCTCATTATATGCCGATGGCGTACAAATTTCGAACAGACCACTGTAATCAAATTTCTCAAAAGAATCACAACTAATCACTCTACGTCGAGGTTAATAACACCCTCTTCTCGGAAACAGGCAGCCATTTTCTAAACAAGGGGAATTCTATAAGCAGAGAAGATTATGCCAAAGATTTCACGCTTTTCGTTTTCAATCTCACTTCCGATCTATCAGCAAATTGCGCGGAACATTGGAATTTTGTCTGACATGGAAGTTTACAATTAGAGGGGCGATTTGAAAAAGCTGTTACCACAACGATTAATTGTATTGTTTACGCAGAGTTCGATAACGCAGTGTTAGAAATCGATTCCTCGCATCAAATTATCGTTGATTTTAGTGGATAAGGTATACTCGAATTTCTTCCCCACCCACCGTTATCTACTTTTTATTTCTGTTACTCCGAAAGTGTAACGAAAAATAGCTGCAGTTTTGCTTTAGACGCGAAGTGACGTTCGAGTGTCACTTCAGGCAAAACAGATTGAAAGTGCATTCTACTACTAGTCCATCATGGATATAGTTATCGATATACAAGGTTTCTGCGACGCTGAGGGGAAGTTTATACCGAAGAAAGTAGCGGTTATCGCTGTTAACAAAGCATTCATAAGCTACTGCATTATGATGCCTCCATATCCATTTGTCGAATTACCCAAAAAATACAGACGAGAAAATAACTGGCTCTCTCGAAACTTCCACAGAATCGAATGGTTTGACGGAACAACCAATTCCAAACATTTCATAGCGGAATTGCGTGAAATTGCATGACGAGCGCGTTACACAGAGGCCGAGAAAAGCTACATTATTTGCAAAACACACTTGCAAGAAACGCAAGTATATAATCTAGAAGAAATCTCTCCCGCATTCAAAAACCTGTCGGAAGAGCATGAATTACGCTGCAGTCATCACGGGTTTCATCGAAATTTCGACAAATTTCATTGCGCGTTACGCAATGCATGCAAATTGAAATACTGGATGCAATCACAAGAAGGGAACTGCGACATATGCAGAGATAATTCTTTTACCGATGAAAGCTCCGATGACAGCGATGCAGAAAGCGGGGTTTTTACGATAAAACGAAATTTCCTGAATCTCGTTACGTGGAGAAATAAGAGATTAGAAACAGAACAAGCGAGGTGCGCACAAATAAAAGCGGAGAAAGAAGATCTATCGAAACTCATGCATAAAAACAAGGAAGACTCCTACCGTACAATCCTTGCAAGAAGATAAAAATATAATGACACTGACGAGCCAGAAAACAACTTAAACATCATTCCACTCTGCGAAAGATGAATTCACTCGAAATCTTACGAGCGTTGCATCATCTCAGTGTCGAACATGCGGGTGTGTATCGACAGAATCGAGGGTATGGACGAAGTTGATGGCCATCATCGCGAACACCGATAATCACGATCGTCCTGGACAACACTGGGTTGCTTTCTACACAGACAAACATGGAGAAGGCATGTATTTCGATAGCTACGGACTACAGCCCTTGGATTCCAGATTCAATCTACGACTTCGACGAAACTCTACTACTCATAGATGGAACATCATGCGATTACAGGGTACATTTTCTCAGACTTGCGGACAATATTGCTGCGTATTTTTTTATTATTTGTCGGGCGATTATAAGCTTAAACAGTTTCTCGAAATATTCGGTGAAGATTACAAAGATAATGATAGGCTAATTGTACAATTATTTCGTAAAATCTTTCTTCATGGAAAAAAGAAATGCGAAAAATCTCATGTAATCTCATGTGTTATCATATACAAACTTGTACTTTTAAGAATAATTAAAGAAACATTATTATGAATTATATAATATATGTATAATGATATAATATATGTATAATGATATAACAATAAACTTAATTTTTTTGTAACATAAATTCTAATCTTTGTCCATCTTACTTTTTTTTCCCTCTGACCTAAAATCAATCTTAGCTACATAACTCCAAGCTAAAAATATCTAATCATTTTTCAGATATTTTTCGTTTGTTTATCGATTGTCATATATATATATATATATATATATATATATATATATATATACGAGGGTAATCTAAAAAATTTTGAGCTTTAATATGAAGATGACGTTACTTGTCAAAACCATTCTAGTACTACAATAGTATATGCTTTGAAAGACTTTTGTGAAAATTTCAGCCATTTTGGACACTCAGTTGTTGTTTGACAGTCGTTTGTGTCAGTCGATGTCAGTGTTTTTGTAAAAATGGAAAAAATTGAATATCGTGCCGTGATTAAATTCTTATATTTGAAAGGCAATACGCCTGCGCAAATTAAAATCGAGTTGGACGCTGTTTACGGGGACTCTGTCCCGTCATTTGCCACCGTAAAAAGATGGGCAACTGAATTTAAACGTGGTCGTATCAGCTTGGCTGATGATAAGTGTTCGGGACGGCCAAAAACTGCGACCACCGCTGAGAACATCGAAAATGTTCACCAAATGGACGACCGTCGAATCAAGGTTAGAGAGATAGCAGAGGCTGTGGGCATATCGAAAGAACGCGTTTGTCATATATTGACTGAAGAATTGGATATGCGCAAGCTATCTGCGCGTTGGGTGCTTGCTCACTTTGGACCAAAAACAAATTCGAATGAACATTTCCAAGGCCCTGTTGGAGCGGTTCAAGCGAAACGAGTCAGATTTTTTTAAAAATTCGTCGATTTATAACTGTAGATGAAACTTGGATCCATCATTACACTCCAGAGACAAAAGAACAGTCAAAACAGTGGACTGCAAAGGGTGAATCTGCTCCGAAAAAGGTGAAGACGGTTTCATCAGCTGGGAAGATAATGGCGACTGTTTTTTGGGATAGTCACGAAATTGTGTGTATCGACTATCTTGAAAAAGGTAAAACTGTATATATACGAGTAGCCTGAAAAGTTTTGAGCCTAACATAGAAACAAGTATTTTTTTGGTCAAATATAGTTTTATTTTTCAACACGTTTAAATTCAGCTGCCCATCTTTTTACGGTGGCAAATGATGGGACAGAGTCCCCGTAAACAGCGTCCAACTCGATTTTAATTTGCGCAGGCGTATTGCCTTTCAAATGTAAGAATTTAATCACGGCACGTATTGCCTTTCAAATGTAAGAATTTAATCACGGCACGATATTCAATTTTTTCCATTTTTACAAAAACATTGACATCGACTGACACAAACGACTGTCAAACAATAACTGAGCGTCCAAAATGGCTAAAATTTTCACAAAAGTTTTTCAAAGCATATACTATTGTAGTACTAGAAAGATTTTGACGAGTAACGTCATCTTCATGTTAATGCTCAAAATTTTTCAGACTACCCTCGTATATATATATATATATATATATATATATATATATATATATATATATATATAAGTGTCCATTATATATATATATATATATATATATATATGTATGTTATAACAGATATATTAAAATAATACTTTATATTATAATATCTATGATATTAATTAATTAAAAAGTTTTTTAGTAACTAAAGTAAAATTTAAAGTAATTTTAGTAACAAAAGATTATAGATAAGCAACAAAAAAAACGTAACTTGAAAAATTGAAAAACACTAAAAGATTAATTATCTGTGGAGTGAGGCCTAATTAAAGTATTTATAATTAGCATCACATATGATAATTATTATGATTGTTTATCAAATTTAATCAAGAACTTGTACAGACAGAGTTGTATTATATACCATATATGCTTATTTTCTATAAGCAGATAAGTAACATCGAAGACATGAAATATTTTAAAACATAAGTCAAGTGCTGCTAACGCTATTGAAACTTGATAGAGTATCGTATCAATACAAATATAAAATGCGTTTATTTCCGCAAGAGTAATTCCAACGACTATTATATAGGTTGTATTGTCAATCCTAATTGACATGCTCTCTTCACCTTTTCTTCCTGAATGCAATTTATATCTTCATGTATCTAAAAATAAGCTATGCGTACATTTTTTATATGTTAAAATTAATATGTACAAATGAATGTTAAATCGATACTTTTGCATATAATATAATGCTATCTTTGCATTTACTTATCGATGGTTTATAATGTTTCTTTAAATAAATTCTTCCTCTTGGAAGTATTAGATGTGGCAGTAATAATAACTGTATTACAATTTTAGCATCTAGAAACATGCACATATAATAAATAAATACTTCATGACTTTGTTATATAAATTTTTATTTCGTAAACTTACTGTCTGTCAAATCATCAACTTCGAGTAGAGAGTAATTCAATCATAATTTTATCTTCTATTACAGAACAAATTTTCTAAATCTCAAAAAAGAATTGAAACCAATTGTCCACGCAATTGTCTGATGTCAATTTTAAAAATTTGAAATCCTCCTCAATCAAGAGATGTGCTGTAGGATGCTTCAAAATAGGCCATTGAACAAAAATATCAAAAATGCTTTTATTTGAAGATAATTGAATTTGATTCCGCCTATATGTTGATGTAATTTTCCAGTGATTTTCAACAAATTGCCAAGGTGATAAATTATTCTAAAGCCACAATATACTTTCGTGCACAGCGTTATCATCTGTATATATAAAAAAATGTTTATACATACGCGCGCGCGCGCGCGCACGCACACGCACACGCACACGCACACGCACACGCACACGCACACGCACACGCACACGCACACGCACACGCACACGCACACGCACACGCACACGCACACGCACACGCACACGCACACGCACACGCACACGCACACGCACACGCACCGCACACGAACACACACACACACTAGATTGTCGGAAAAGTTCATGCCGTTTTGGAGAATTTTGATGAGACATCAAATTGAGATATGTATTCAATCCATAATATTTCTCCATTTTGATCGATGATTTGCTGCCATCGTACCGGCAATTCTATAATTCCCTTCTTTTAAAACTTCCGGGACTTCTGAACAAAAAAATTATCCAGGTGCTTTTTGATGTCCTCCATAAAAATGAATGATTTTCTCTGAAGATTATTGTGTAGAGTACGAAACAAATGTGTGTCCGATGGAGCAATATTGGGAGAATATGGTGGATATGGCAAAACATCCCAACCTAAGCATAAAAGTTTTTGACGAGTCTGTAAAGATGTATGTGGTTTCGCGTTATCGTAATGAAACACAACACCTTTTCTGTTCAGTAATGCCGGCCGCTTTTCTGCAATAGCGCGCTTCAATTTCTCTAATTTGGCACAGTATTTATCAGAATTGACGGTCTGATCTTGTGGGAGCAGCTCGTAATAAATTACTCCAAAGTAATTCCACCAAATCGATAATAGCATCTTTTTTGGGTGCAAATTAGTTTTGGTCACCATCCCCAAGCGTTTCAAGTGGTCGACGACGGTTGAATGGTGTATATTTAAATTTTCGTTCTGTGATCTCTCACGTCGTGAGATGTCGGTATCGAAAATGTTCTTTTTTGTAGTCCATATTTACACGATTGCAACACACACACAACGCAACTCTGTGCAATTAAAATATTTTAAAATGTTAAGCACAGTGTTCTCTTTCAAATGATATATAAAAGTCATATCAATTTACTTCATTATCATTATTATTATTTATATTGCCATCTGTCGGAGAAAGCTTCTCCGGCACAAACTTTTCCGATAACCTAATACATAATGCATACATATATCAACTGAGAAGAAAAGTCATGTATCATTTTGCAAAAAATGCAATAATTATTAAACTATTAGTTAAACTGCTATGTGTATATACAGATATGCGTGCGTGCGTGCGTGCGTGCGTGCGTGCGTGCGTGCGTGCGTGCGTGCGTGCGTGCGTGCGTGCGTGCGTGCGTGCGTGCGTGCGTGCGTGCGTGCGTGCGTGCGGGCGGGCGGGCGTGCGGGCGTGCGGGCGTGCGTACGTATATCCGCGCGCGTGTGTGTGTGTGTGTGTGTGTGTGTGTGTGTGTGTGTGTGTGTGTGTGTGTGTGTGTGTGTGTGTGTGTGTGTGTGTGTGTGTGAGTGAGTAGTGTGTGTAAGTATATATGTATAGCTCAGTGATTTAGACAGTTTAACTAATAATTTAATAACTATTCCAACTTTTGCAAAATGGTACATGATTTTTCTTTTCAATTTGACCTAATTTTCATAATTCGCTCCTTCTAAAATTGTATAAACATGATAGTATTGATAATGATAGTATTAATAATTTTGTTTATTTCATCATTATTTATCTTCATTCTTACTAGTGCAATTTGTACTAGATGTAGGCTTGCTATTAAAGTATCTCCTGTTAGTTTTCTATAGTTGTATTTTATTCCTGTATTTGTTAATAAGTTTTCCACGAGACGTGACAGATTTATTGGTTTTTAAATACTTCTTTGCTATAGGTGGAATATAATACGTGTGATATGTTTTTGTAGGGAATAGATCCTCGATTTCTTTGAACAATGTGTGGAAATCTTCATTTTTTAATTGCCTGATGAGTGATTTCAATAATTGATATATCAATGAGAGAGAGAGAGAGAGAGAGAGAGAGAGAGAGAGAGAAAGAGAAAAAAAGAAAGAACATATAGATGATCATCCGAATCATGTGAGCTGTATTCGTAGTCTAATTTTCTATTTAAAATCGTCTTAAGTATGACTTTATTGCTATGTGATCCTCTAATGAGCACTTATCATTTTAAAATAATCTTAGATTATACAGTTAAAATAATAAAAAATAAAAGATATGATTATAAAAATCGTCTTATGTAAGATTCTTATAGAAAAATTACTTATTACTTGTATTTAAAATATTAGATAAAATTAGATCCACAAGAACATTTCGGCATTTTCTGCTTAACAATTTGTTTTTATCCTAGGATCTCAAAATTGCTCGCCCTTGTGTTGTCGTCTTTAAAATAACTTTAACAGATGGCCGTTGTAAATTTCTTAATATCAATCCATTTTTTTCTTCTTCATCATTGATCTCTTCATCAGATGAAAAATGACGCATATTTGGTATTCTCATCTCGTTCCTAAGTAAATTTTTTATATAAAATATATATCGCGCGCGCGCGCGCGTGTGTGTGTGTATGTATGTGTGTGGTGTGTAGGTATGTATGTATGTATTGTTGTAGTCGGATCTACAATAATAAAAGTATGTCCGCATGAATTGACAACAAAAATAGTCCGCATGAATTTCGAAAAGAGTCTTTCGAAAGACGGCACAAGTGCGTGATCGTAAAAGCTACGATTAATCTTTCGAAAGACCGCAGGAGCGCATCGTGTAAAACAACTGCAAAAAAGTCGATCAGCAAATTCCTTAATTTACTGATCGACTGTGCGCAATATTGATTTACCAATACTGCGCAATTGATGAATCCGATCAGAACGTTGATCAGGTATCGATTTCTATATAAGTGGAGTCATACGCGGAGTCGGACGGAATCAAAATTATAAGTCATATGAAGTTATGCGAGATATTAACGAAGTCAGTCGAGCTGTCAGTCTAAGTTCACGCGAGCCGCTATATCAGAAAATCTCGAGTCATACCCGGTCAGCGGCCGCCAGAGTAACACGAGACACGCCGAGTCATTCGATGACATTCAACCGTGTGTGAGAAATATAGCAAGTGAAATGTTAACCATTTGCGCTATTATAAAAATAAATCGATCAGTTTAAAGGAAAGTGTACGTCACTGATTTTAAGGAAAACTCTTCACCTAACAATCCTGCTCGGGGTTCCAACTCTTTAGGCTTGGCGAATCCGACTATCCCTAATAATAAGATTGTGGCCCATCCGGAATACAACAGTATGTATTGCGATCACTGCCCTGAATTCGTCGGTCGTCGGTCTCGTGAGCGGCGACCGTGCGATTCAAATTCGCCGCGCGTCCGCCCTTCTCGGCCCGTCGCAAATAATCGGTACACGACAGCGACTCGGTATAACTCGTTAATTATTCATCTACAACACGGTTGGGTGCCAGGCACGCGGTACGTGCCACGAAAATTTGAAATTATGCCACGTCTCGTCCGGATGGACAACTGTAGTTACGTCTCCGCGCCTGCGTTGTCAACAGAGTTCACAGAATCGTAAAACTAAAAAGGAGGCGTTCCGACATCCAGGCCCCCAAGTCCGCCATCTTGTCTCTTCATTATGTTTTTCTGTTCCTGCACGGACGGCAGAGTTCACATAGAGTTTTATAATTTTCATAGTTTTGTGAGTTTGCTTTTCAGGAAATATGCCCAGAAGAAGAAGAGATCTCTTCGGGACGAAGAAAAATATCACGAGGTCATAAGCACCGTGATAGTTCGCGTGAGAGATCTCGACATAACCCCTCTAGAAGATCGAGGGAATCTTCGTCATGTAAGAAATTGATGAACTCTATCCGAGTTTATGGGATTCATAAAGGAGGCTGAATTGGTGAGGCCCGAGAGGCCATCGGGGCATCCCCGTTCAGATGGCACCTCATCTTTTTCGGATGCACCCGTTGCTTTATCGGCAGACTCACATGCAGATGGACAGACGGTCCAAGGAACGGACCGGGGCTGCGTACCAGATGTGTCCCCTTGTTGACCCGTTATTTTTGGAGAATCGGCAAAGAGGGGACGCAACCGACTGTTCCTATCTGTTATGCTGATCCCTTTTTCAGAAATCTTGCCGAATGTCGACGAGATCTCGCACTCATTGGAGATATCTATTAAGGCAGACGAATCGCTCACCCAGGTAGGAGACCGGGATCGCACGCCTAATTTTTCGGAAAATGGCAACGTCACCTTTTCTAACCCGGTGGTCACGGAGGTGGTCGAGGATTCGAGTACCAACGAGAAAGCATCGGATACTCTTCTCAAAGAATTATTTGGCGAGCGAGCTGATCCTCCGATTGTTACCACTTGGTCGCCTATTATTTTGGATATGATCAAATCTGATGTCCGGTTGGGTCTTAGAGAGGAACTAAAAAATAGCCTCCTCGCCAAATACGAGCCCAAAGAAGAACTTGCTTTTCTCGCTCCCCCTAAGATGAATAAAGAAATTCTTCCAAATCTCGGAGCCACGGTCATCACACGCGATAAATATCAATCGCAATCTCAGGGGCAAGTGGGAGCGTCTTTAAACGCAATTGTTTCTGGCTTCTCGGAGCTCTCTAAGCTAGAATCCCTCCAAACTTCTTTGGAGGGCAAATCCGCTATCTCCAAGATTGCTGAAGGCATCCGCCTGTTATCAGATCATCATTTTGGCCTATCTAAAACTAGACGTGCATTCATCGTTCCTTCGCTAAATGTCCTCGGCAAGTGTGCATCCGATTCAGCCGCCATTGACGAATACCTTTTCGGAAATAACTTTGCCGAAGAAATAAATGCAAAAACTGTAACTTACGTTTCCTGGGCCCCGGACTTAGGTGCCTGGGCGATAGACGCTTTTACGCTATCTTGGCACTCTTTCTATTTTTACACCTTTCCACCCTTTATTTTGATTCCCAGAGTTTTATGTAAGATAATTGATGATGAAGCCCAAATAAAAAGGGAGGGTGTGCGTCACGGCGGGGCCCGACCACGAACCAGTCGTGAAAACTCGTAATTATTTTGCGAAAAAATACCACCTCAGCCAGGAATCGAACCTGGATCTCCTGCTCCTACGAAAATTTTGGTGGCCATCTCAACCATGATTCCCAATGTTTTATCATCTTCTAATCGCTGACCCTATCTTTTGTGCACCTTCTCATTCTCTTCTATCATCCCCTTTTAGACCTCAACATTCGGAGTGGAAGAACCTTTCCCTGGCAGCAGGGAAATTATCAGGAAGGCATTCAGATCTCAGGCAGTCCCATCATCAGCTTTAGACATCATTTTGGCCTCGCTTTCTACAGCCACATTTAAACAATACGCTCGCCCTCTAAGATCCTGGTGGAGTTTCTGCCAGAAATATCGGATTTCACCTTTTTCTCCGGAAGTTAACCAAGTACTCGAGTTCCTAACTCAGGAACTACCAGGTGTATGCATAAGTTTTTTCCGGTTTTTTAGTAAAAAAAAGACACGTAATTTTCAAGGGAAATTAATTTTTTTTTATTCAAAATATTGGCCATCGGCTTCTACACATTTCGCCCATCTTTCAGGTAATTTATGAATACCATGTCAGAAAAACTGCTTGTCTTTTGCGGCAAACCATTCGTCGAGCCATTTTCCAACTTCCTCAAAATTGCTAAAGTGCTGCTCTGCGAGCGCGTGCCCCATTGATGCGAAGAGGTGATAGTCAGATGGCGCCAGGTCTGGGGAGTACGGCGGGTGCGGAAGGATGTCCCATCCAAGCGATTTCAAGGTGTCTTTTACTGGTTTTGCTGTGTGAGACGGCGCATTGTCGTGTAACAAAATCACTTTGCCATGTCTTCTGGCCTATTCCGGTCGTCTTTCGATTAATACGTGGTTTTAACAAATTATTCATTTGTTGGCGATAGCGTTGTGTATTAACGGTTTCGCCGGGCTTCAAGAGTTCATAATACACAATACCGCTCTGGTCCTACCAGACACAGAGCATGGTCTTCTTGCCGAAGTGATTTGGCCTTGGTGTTGATGGACCGGCTTCGCCAGGTGAAAGCCACGATTTTTTCCGCTTCGGGTTTTCAAAATAAATCCATTTTTCGTCACCCGTCACAATTCGATACAAAAATGATTTCCTTTCGTGGCGTTGAAGCAGCATTTCACAAGTGACTTTGCGATTTTCCATTTGACGTTCATTCAAATCGTGTGGGACCCATTTACCGAGTTTATTGATCTTTCCCATTGCTCGTAAACGTCTGCTGATTGTTTCTTGTGATACATGTAATGCTTCTGCATCTAATTGCCGTTGAGTTTGAGTTGGGTCATCATCCAATAACTCCTGCAATTGCTCGTCTTCGCATTTTTGTGGTCTACCAGAGCGCTCACTGTCTTTCACATTGAAATCACCACTTTTAAATTGTCGAAACCATATCTCACATGTTCTAATCGATGGAGCGTGTTCACTATATGTTTCTACCAGCAAACGATGACTTTCAACAGCCTTTGTCTTTTGATTAAATAAAAAGAGCAATGCGTGCCGCAAATGTTCTTTTTCAGGCACAAAACTCGACATGATCACTGAACGATAAAACAAAGACGCTAGTTTTTGGCGGACTCAACTTGTGTGTGTTTGTAGTTTTAAATGTCAGACGAACAAAATGATGTATGTGTCAAATTAATACGCTGCGTACTTGTCGCTGGCGACATCTCTTAGTTAAACCGGAAAAAACTTATGCATACACCTGGTAAAGAAGGTCTTATTCGTCGTTTAATACAATCCGTTCAGCAATCTCTCTGATTTCCGACAACGCAATCGGCAATCACTCCCTGATTAAACGTTTTGGCAGGGGAGTCAGTGTCATGAAACCACAGAAACCTCGGTATGATTTTATTTGGGACCCAGCTCCGGTAATTGCGAAGCTAGCAAAAATTTTTTCCTATGATTCCCTAACGCTAGATACTATCAGTAGGAAATTAGTTCTTCTCCTAGCCTTAGCCTCAGGACAGCGCGCACAAACTCTCGCGGCTATTAAAGTCCCATATATCTTTTCTACAGATAATAAACTTATTATTAGAATTCCTGACAGAATAAAGACCTCTGTCCCAGGTCGGATCCAATCCTTCCTCACTTTTCCACGGTTTTCCGACCGCCCAGAGTTTTGTATTGCTACCATTTTAGAATATTATCTACAGCGTACCAAAGAACTACGTCCTCCGGTAACTGTCGGCTGTAAAAAGATCTCCTTAAAACGGCATTTCTATTCCTGCCAATAGTAGTTGCGAGAGGGATAATACAATCTGTGAGTTGTAACAGAGCATCCGAAAGATGCTCCGTTACTAGCGCGCGCTAATGCGGCCCGCGCCATCCGAGGCCGCCCGAACACTCCCGACAGCGACCGACCGACACACGCGCGCCGGCTGTCACGCATCGACGACGTGACAGCTATTGTTCTTAATAAAACGATAACCAACTAAACGGTGACACGTGGCGCGGATACGGGTATAAATACCCGACAAATTTTAAGAAGAGACACCAGTCCTATCCGCTCCTCCGACCTGTCCGTCACAGACAACCGTTCCGACCAGAACAGCGAGAGAAGATTCTCTCAACGAATACCGAGCGTTCTCCGTATTCCTGTTCTATCCTATCTCGAGAATTCGGAGTGTTCTCAGCTTTCTCGCTCCGCAACGAATACCGAGCGTTCTCGATATTCTTGCATCTCCCTTCTGGGAAAAAATCGGAGTGTTCTCAGATTTTCCTCCTCCCGACAATACCGAGAGTTCTCAGTATTGTCGCTCCACCTCATCACGAAAATCGGAGCGTTCTCGGACTTTCCCGCGACATCCGCCCCACGTGTCACGACTAGCGTCAACGGTTGCCTAGCAACGCACACGCGCGGACCCTGTTGCCTGGCAACGCGCATACCGATACGACTCCCGGCGTCCGGCATATCCGTAATCGAATCGCGTTACATCGCAAAGCGACCGGCAAAGAAAACGGCAACGAACAACTGCGCAAAGCGAGAGGCGTCACGAAATTATTGTACTTAAATTAAAAGCCCGGCGGCCGCAACACATCCCACGAACCCGGCATCCGACGAGCGATAACCGAGCGTCCCCGCGTCCGTGCCCCGCGATAAGATCCGAGCGCGCAGGGACGTACCGTTACAGAGTTATGACGCTTTCACGTCGCTCCTTCCTCGGCGTCCGCGCTTCCGCCACACTGATCCGTCGGCGAATGCAAGGTACATGCAGAAAGCAGCCGTCACTCCGTGTCCTGGAAATAATAACACCGTACGCAGCCACGACAACGGGTCTGCTGGTCAAACAACGACCGTCCTCCTCCTTCCCTCCCCTCTCCATCGGAGGATCCGCGGATCCGAGTCAACGCTCCCACGGTCGGGGCCTACTCCCTTTGTGATCGGCAGCTACAAGCGCACGTCACAATATGCATGTATGTATGTATGTCACGTATACGTATCTTACGTGATACGTACGTGAAAAAGGCATGCGACGATTTGTGATGTAAACGAATAGTGATGTAAAATCACGTTCATGCACGTCACTTCACGTATGCATATAATGATTCGTGCCTACAAGACGTGACAACGCTTGCGGCGCGGATGTTCTTGCAACAGCCAGTTATTTTGGGAAAATAGTCCTTCATCATTATTCTAATCCGCGATTTTCACACATAGGAATATGTAAAAATAGCATAAAGATCCATTTTAAACTGTTTTAAATGTTTCAGATCCATTTTAAACTGTTTTAAATGTTTTAATACAATGTTTCAATACATTTTAAATGTTTCAAAGAACTTGAGAAAAGACGGATCTGTCTAAACAATGCTTTGAAACGTTTGTATAAATCTTAAATGGACGGACACTGATCGTTATAGTCACATATTAATATATTTGAGTCAAATATTGGATAATAATTCAAATTAATATCAATATCTGCAATTTGAAATAACAAAATAATTTTGTTGCCAAATTTAATTAAATGAACTAAAACTTGTATAAATCAAATAATAATCAATCGAAAATAAGCGGTAATATTGAATCAATCACGCTTCATAGGATTGATTCAATAAAAATTTTGTTGTGTCAAAGTAATTTTTTCATTTAATCCAAATAATTGATTAGCTGTATAGAATGAAACATTTAGTTGAAACAACTAATATTTAGTTGAAACAAGTAATAATATTTCATCAATAATATTTCATACAATTAATTGATTATTTGAATTAAATGAGAGAACTCTTCTAACACAACAAAATTTTTGTTGAATTAATCCTACATAAGTGTGATTCATTCAATGTTGCCGCTTATTACGATTGATTATGATTTGATTATAACAAGAACTTTAATTAGTTAGTTCATTTAATTAAACTCGGTAAAAAATTATTTTGTTATTTGCAGATATTAATTCGAATTACTATCGTGTATTTGACTCAAATATTTTTATATTTGAATAAAGCAATTTATAACCAACTAAATGTATTTAGTTCAGTTAACAACTTTTTTTCTCAGTGTAATAGTGTAAGTGCAGTGATAGAACTTTCCGAAAATTATGTTTTATGCGCTGAAGCGATTTTGACTGAACTGAATCATCAGGTTTCCTTTATAACTCTTCTTTTATATCCAAATGGAATGTCATCATTTACATGTCATTTCCTTTACATAATATGTTGTTAGCTCTTCTTCATTTCCCCCTTCTAGTGTTACGTATTCTATGTTTGATATATCAAAAGAACTTTCAAAAAATCAAATGTTTCTTCTTCCTCTATTTCAAAATTATCGTCATATATTTCTTCAATCATATTTTTTACTTCCGACTATTGCCAACCGAAGGTTGGCAAAAAATGGAGAGATATGCGTTTCACCGAGTTAATCAATTGTTATCGAAGTTCTCAACAATTACAATATATTTTCTTATTAACTTTTATCCATATACTTATAGGCCAAGCTAGGTTTATAGCATATAATTATTATTAATCTTTTTGTTAATAAATAATATTTTTCATCAATATTGTCTCTGATTGGTTATCAAGCGATTATAATCATTAATCGTTCTTTGATTGGCTATTAAGTATTTAGGAACTAAATTAAAATAAATATCTATTTAGGAGTCCATCTTAAAAAAAATGAAAATATATTTATTCAATTTTATTTAGCATAGAAATAAAGGTTAAAAAAAGGATGAAAATGTTACTCGATATTAAAAACAATTAAAAACAATCATTCGGTGTTAAAGATGACATTTATTTGAAGGTTAGAAAATCTGTCATATTGGGCTACGTTCCAAAACTTTAAACTTTTTTTTAATTAAAAAATATACGGAAATTCATGATAAGAATAATGATAACAATTTTGAAATGATTCTTGAAGAATTAGAAAAATTTATAGGACTTCAAATTGCGAAAACAGTTTTAGTTGCAAAAAATAAATCCTCTTGTGAAAATGTTATGGAATAAAGAATGGGATCCATCTATTTTCTATAAAACCTTATAATGAATAGAAATATATTTGAAAATATTAAGAAGCATGTGCGATTTGATAATTTTGAAAATCGCAAAATAAAAAGAAAGACAGATAAATTTTATTTAATATCTGAAATATGGGATAGTTTTATAGAAAACTATCAAAAATGTTATGTGCAGATTTTATTTTACAATCGATGAACAATTTTTTCCATGCAAAACAAGATGCCCATTCATTCAATATACGAATTCCAAATCAGATAAATTCGGTGTCAAGTTCTGATTTTATAGACATAAGTTCTAAATATCTTTGTAATGCTAAGCCATACTTAGGTAAAGATCTAATTCGAAATACTTCTCAAAATCTTCTAGCCCATGTTTGTTTCGATCTCAAAAACCATTCTTGCGAAAAGCTTATCCATGTAAGAATGGATAATATTTTATTAGTTTACAATTAGCAGAAAACTAAAGGTTGAAAATAACAATATTGGGAATAATTAGAAAACAGAAGAGAGAAGTTCCTATAATGGAACACATAATGAAAAAAAAGCTCTGCATTTTTGCGAAATATATAAATCTCCATCGAAATGCACTCTTACTGTTTATAAGAGCAAAAAATTAAAAATGTCTATGTACTAAGTTCCATGCACAAATTTATAAAAATTGATAAATCTCATCATAAGAAATTGCAAGAAACAATAAAATATTATAATTTGAGCAAAGTAGGTGTAGATATTTTAAATCAAATAGTCAGATACAATACTTGCAAAACAGAAACTAGATGGCCAATGGCAGTATTTTTCAATGTTATTGATTTAGCATGGATTAATACGTATATATTGTGTATTGTGAAGTGACGAAATCGAAAATATCATGTCGGGAATTTTTGATACAATTGATTAGTGACTTATGTCATGAAATTTATTGAAAATAATGAAAATATTATTTACCCTTCTTCTAAGCGTCGTCGACAGTGTCAAAGACAGAAAGTTGTAAAAATAAATCTTTTGTTCAATGTCGTACATGCGGAAAAATATGTTGCGGATCTCATACAAGAAACAAAATTACACTCACTGAATGTGTAAACTGTACGTAAAAAACAGAAATATTTTAGTATTAAAATACCTTAGCGTCATAAAAAAGACTGATTTTCCCAAAACACACACACACACACACACACACACACACACACACACACAGTATGTATATGTAAAATAAATATTTTTAATAAAATGTTAAGTACTTCTATTTGTGATAAAAAATGACCGCTTAATCCTTTTAGTAACTAAAAAATGTTGATACTTATAGTGCTGAAATGTGCAATTAATTTAGATTCATTAATTATTTGTTAATTTTAATAATATTTAATAATTATAACTATTTAATAATTTTCTAAATTTTCTCTTAAATGTTTCTAATACATCTATTAAATTTTTAGTAAACCTTATTCTATCTTTATTATTTAAACTTTCTTTAAGACTGTCTTTCTTTAAGACTGTCTTTCTTTAAGACTGTCTTTTTATTATTTAACGTAAAAAAGATTTTTATTACAATTTAGTTTTTAGTATTAAACTCTTATTTTTTAAGCTAACAATTTTCAAATTTTCATTTTTTTCATTACTTGTGATTTTTTGAAGCTTTATAAACTTTATTATTTTAAACTTTTTAAACTTGTCTTTTTTTATTTTACTATTTTGTCATTTAGTTTTTAATTCTTATTTTATATCTTTGTTAGTTTTTAATTCTTATCTTTTAAGTTTCTAATTTTTTAATTTTCAGCTTTTTTATTATATGCAGCTCTCGTTTTTTTAATTCTTATTTTTTAAATTTTCAAGTTCTTATTCAAACTTTATTTACTTTTAATTTTTCAAGTTTTTATTTTACATTCTTTAAACACTTTATACCAACTAATTTTATTATTATTATAAAGAAATTTTACAACTATATTATACAATTTGCATTAGATCTAGCTTATTTACCCGACTAGGCAATAGTCGGGAGTATATTCTTTTTAAACTAACTTTTATAAGTATTAGTATTTGTTTTTAAGTATTCGTTTTTTTGTTTTATTATTTGATTTCAACTTTTTTTACCATTTCGTTTTAATTTTCAACTTTTAGCTTTTTTATTTTCAGTTTTTGTTTTTTATTATTTGTGATGTTTTTATATTTCCAAATTTTTAATTTTTTTTAACCTTTTTTTTAGTTCCTCATTCACATCTCACATTCTTATTGCTTTTGTCTTACAATGTTTACGCGATTGTGAAATCGGCTTAATTGGTTGAATTTCCAACAATATACATATTGGCTAGTGACTAAGTCAATTTGAAGCCGGTATTCATAATTTATTTTACATTCTTTTAATACCTTTATACCAATTAATTTTATTATTATTACAATTCATTTTCTCTTTTACTTCTTGTTCAGTATTTGTAATAGAAGTTTGAGGTATATTTAAAAAAGAAGCAATATACAGCACTACTATCATGTTTCTTGGATTAAATTGCATTTTGCCTTAAAAATGATAAATAAAGATTGTAAACATATATGTGTTTAAAAATTATATTTGTAATTATATTTAAAAATTAGTAATGCTTTATTATACTCTTTTCGTATTTATATTACTTATTATATTAAAGATACATTTATTTTTATCTTAAAGTAATAAGTATAAATTATACATATCGTATCTTTTATAATTATTATTCTCTGTATAGAAATTCATTTCAATAAAGAAATTATTTGATGTCCTTGATGTTTTTTCCACATAAACAATTTTTCCAAAAAACTTCTGAGCAATACTCTAAAAAAAGGACAAAAAATAAGATTTCATGTAATAACTTTATAAAAGTCAAGACATTGTAAGAGAAGCATAAATGTTAAATAAATAAATATATACATTTTCAAAATATCAATATATTATACTTACAAAGTAGCAATTAATAGATGATGAAATAATGTAGTGTATTAAACTAACGCTCGCAAAGCGGCAGCATTAGTAAGCTAGGAGTAGTAGGCTGTACTATAGCGGCGTTTCCACTCATTAGTTTGGATATTTTATTTTATAACTCGAAAATTAGAGCAAATATCACAAAATAATATTAGACTTTTTTGTTCCCCTTGATTTCTTCTACACTCTTACTGCGGCTCGTTCCCCAGTTCTGGGACACTCTCTCTCTCTCTCTCTATATATATATATATATATATATATATATATATATATATATATACGAGAATAGTCTAAAAAGTTTTGAGCTTTAACATAAAGATGACGTTATTCGTCAAAACCATTCTAGTACTACAACAGTATATGCTTTGAAAGACCTTTGTGAAAATTTCAGCCATTTTGGACGCTCAGTTGTTGTTTGACAGTCGTTTGTGTCAGTCGATGTCAGTGTTTTTGGAAAAATGGAAAAAATTGAATATCGTGCCGTGATTAAATTCTTACATTTGAAAGGCAATACGCCTGCGCAAATTAAAATCGAGTTGGACGCTGTTTACGGGGACTCTGCCCCATCATTTGCCACCGTAAAAAGATGGGCAGCTGAATTTAAACGTGGTCGTACCAGCTTGGCTGATGATGAGCATTCGGGACGGTTAAAAACTGCGACTACCGCTGATAACATCGAAAATGTTCACCAAATGGTACTGGACGACCGTCGAATCAAGGTTAGAGAGAGAGCAGAGGCTATGGGCATATCGAAAGAATGCGTTTGTCATATATTGACTGAAGAATTGGATATGCGCAAGCAATCCGCGCGTTGTGTGCCGCGCTTGCTCACTTTGGACCAAAAATGAATTCGAATGAACATTTCCAAGGCCCTGTTGAAGCGGTTCAAGCGAAACGAGTCAGATTTTTTGCGTTGATTCATAACTATAGATGAAACTTGAATCCATCACTACACTCCAGAGACAAAAGAACAGTCAAAACAGTGGACTGCAAAGGGTGAACCTGCTCCGAAAAAGGTGAAGACGGTTCCATCAGCTGGGAAGGTAATGGCGACTGTTTTTTGCGATAGTCACGGAATTGTGTGTATCAACTATCTTGAAAAAGATAAAACAATAACCGGAGCGTATTACGCATCATTACTTGATAAGCTGAAGGCAAAAATTACAAAAAAATGGCCGCATTTGAAGAAGAAGAAAGTGCTGTTCCATCAAGACAACGCACCTGCTCACACTTCGGCGGTCGCCATAGCCAAAATTCACAAACTGCACTTCGAATTGGTTGACCACCCACTGTATTCACCAGATCTGGCCCCCAGCGACTTTTTCCTGTTTCCTAAGCTTAAAGTTTCGCTTGGAGGAGATTTTCATCGAACGAGGAGGTCATCGCATATGTAAACGCCTATTTTGCGGAGCAAGACGCCAACTACTATTTGGATGGGTTAAAGAGGTTAGAGTATCGATGGGAAAAGTGTATCGACTTAAAAGGAGATTATGTTGAAAAATAAAATTATATTTGACCGAAAAAATACTAGTTTCTATGTTAGGCTCAAAACTTTTCAGATTAAATATCCACATCCGCTGCAACGAGTAACTCGCCACTTTTGACACGAACATCGTGCACAGGCGATAACTCGCGCAAAAAACAAAAGTCGCGTTGTGTTATGTTCGCGCGGCAAAGATGCTTCGACTACTGCTAATATGCAGTTACAAAACTCGTTGCAAGAGATGAAACATTTGAATAAGAAAATAAATAGTATAAGAAGTATTTCTAAGTACACCATAATACTAAATGATACGGATAAAATAAGAAACACGAGAGAAAGAGAGAGAGAGAGAGAGAGAGAGAGAGAGAGAGAGAGAGAAGATAATAGATATACGTATACAATAGGGAGAGTACAATGAAAGTAAAAGAGAAGTTAATCTTAGTTTTTTTAGTATGTAAGAAAAAAAATGTCCCACACGATTTGAATGAACGTCAAATGGAAAATCGCAAAGTCACTTGTGAAATGCTGCTTCAACGCCACGAAAGGAAATCATTTTTGTATCGAATTGTGACGGGTGACGAAAAATGGATTTATTTTGAAAACCCGAAGCGGAAAAAATCGTGGCTTTCACCTGGCGAAGCCGGTCCATCAACACCAAGGCCAAATCACTTCGGCAAGAAGACCATGCTCTGTGTCTGGTGGGACCAGAGCGATATTGTGTATTATGAACTCTTGAAGCCCGGCGAAACCGTTAATACACAACGCTATCGCCAACAAATGATTAATTTGTTAAAACCACGCATTAATCGAAAGACGACCGGAATGGGCCAGAAGACATGGCAAAGTAATTTTGTTACACGACAATGCGCCGTCTCACACAGCAAAACCAGTGAAAGACACCTTGAAATCGCTTGGATGGGACATCCTTCCGCACCCGCCGTACTCCCCAGACCTGGCGCCATCTGACTATCACCTCTTCGCATCAATGGGGTACGCGCTCGCAGAGCAGCACTTCAGCAATTTCGAGGAAGTTGGAAAATGGCTCGACGAATGATTTGCCGCAAAAGACAAGCAGTTTTTCTGACATGGTATTCATAAATTACCTGAAAGATGGGCGAAATGTGTAGAAGCCGATGGCCAATATTTTGAATAAAAAAAAAATTAATTTCCCTTGAAAATTACGTGTCTTTTTTTACTAAAAAACGGAAGAAACTTATGCATACACCTGGTATTTTCTTTTTTTGTGTGTATGTGTGCGTGCGTGCGTGCGTGCGTGCGTGCGTGCGTGCGTGCGTGCGTGCGTGTGTGTGTGTTTTTAGTTTAAGTGACTATTATTGGACACTTCTTTGGGAATTATTTCTACTATCTCTACTGGTGAGTCTTTTTATTTTTTATTTTTACTTAAAACAAATTGTGGTACAGCGAAGCGTCAATAATCCGGCTATAAACAAATATACGTGTCGCGACATAAGTAATCGTCGTGTAACGTAATGGCGGAAAAAGGAATAAAAGACATATTTATCATATTATTTATTTATGGTTATCTTCCATAGGTTAAATAATTTGAATATGTTTTGTAACGCACAATTAGTATAGTAATATCCACATCGTATACTATTAGCGTCTGGATTGTTCAAATCTATGTCTTCATAATCCGGATCCAGGATCTCGATGTACACGCGCTCTCGCTTGTCATCCAGAAGCAAGTTTTGCAATCATTTTTATTTCTCGTGTTATTTTCCTTAACGTGCGACAACATCGTCGTCTTCTTTCATACCGTGCACAGCTTTCGTAATCAAACTTTTAACTTTGCTCTACAGAACCGTGCACAGCCTTCGTAATCAAACTCTTAGCTTTGCTGTACGAAACCGTTCCATCGCAATCTATGGTAATGACGTATCATTCAGCGTGAGCGAGACTTGTCGATATGCGAGGAAATGCACGGTATAAGGCTTTTAAAAATGTAGTGAGAGACAACGCTCCGTTCTCTGAAAGCAACAAACTCCTTTACGACAAACTGTCCTTCAACGGACGGAGGAAACCTTGCAGATCTATAAACGTTGGTACAAACATGACTGTTGTTGAAAAGAAGACTGCGATTAATTTCGATGTATCATAGAGTTTATCATCTCAAATTGTATTGGAAGGGCGAAGGAAGGATGCTTTTAGATGATCTTGCATACAACATTGATCAACGGGTTGTACCGAACCATGCGATCGCGTGTGATGAGACAGTAGGCGGTGGTTCATTGGTACTTTCTCTTTAGTCTCAAATTTCAATTTCATGTCCACGGTTGCGCTCTTAACCGATTTGTTCTGTCAAGAGCAATCGATAATTACGAATAGGCCGTTATGTAGAAAAGTCGTAACGGTGAGACTCGACTCGAGATACTCGTATCGTAGTAACCCTTCAGAAACGCGCATCGTACAGCACAGATCTGTTTTTCGAATCTGTTTGTCGAAGTTTGTCCAGATTCATATCATCATACGGATAACATTCTGTTCAGAGGATTTCTGCGTACGCAGTACGCAGAAATTAAAATATCCATCCGCGTTAGTATGTGCATCTCAGCCGGCATTCCTCAGAATTACGCTGCTGTTGGACGACGTCGTTACATAGTGTTTGAGCATGCTAGTTATGCCCACATTTTTTGTTATTATGATCAATCTCCACGCCATCGAGTTTGTATCGAATCTCATCGAACGTGAACGCAACGCAATTATTTCCTAATACCACATTAGATCCGTCGACCACTCTGTTCTTTGTCAGTTTTCTCTCGACAAATTTATATAGAAAGGCAATTCGTACGGCAATGTGTACAGATTCTGTATGAGTATACTTATCTCGTCGCTGTACCCAGACGTTGTATTGGCGAACGGATTGTACGCGTGAGTCTCAATCTTGTCGATGCGATCGTCAGAGATTATCTCGTCTTCGATGTTTAGGACATCAGTAATCTCACAAGTTGCGCATCGTAGATCCCAAAGTTTGTAAAAATTTAACATTTGATGCGTTGAGCTTCTTCCTCTTTTGATGTAGCCGGATAAACAAGTATTGTCGATCGATGATGTCACCGTCTTCTTTGTAAAGAATGCGTTATCTCTCTGCGTATGCTTCCGTTCAGTATGAGCATCTCAAATGTCACGCACACGCTCGCGTTATCGCTGTCGCCGTCTGTCCGCAATCTGATGATGATCTCTTCTCCTCTAAAATCGAGCGATCATCCGTTTTGGTCAACAATGGATTTCGTTAGCTTCGTAATGCTTCGTTCGATGACCATCAAGTAAATGATTTGCATCGGCTTTTCCTACATTTTGTATTCTGGCGACATGCTCGGCGAAAATTCGTGTATCGTGTGTACATTTTTATTACTGTATACGCCTGTGATTACGTTGCACTCTACACGCATGATGTTTACATTCTTTATGTTGATCGAAACATTAAATTCATGCCATTTTCGCGATTGCAGTATACGCTTCGACGAGAAACCCAGCGGCAATCTAATGTTGATGGGCTTGTTAAAGTTTATTTTATAGGCGCATCTCACATCTCATCGTGTTGTAATATGCGCGGAATACTATCGGGTATTTTCTAACCTCATCGTCGCAGTGCATGGTGTCACCGGTGTTGCCATCGAACACGTCGCATCACGGACGTTTCCGTAAAATTACATGTTTCAAAAATTCATTTATGGCTTGCAGTTCGACCCCACGGGAATCGTAACTTCTGTATCGTCTTTGTCAAAATATAATAGCGTCAAAATAAATAAGCGTTTACATTCGAATCCGTTAAGCACCAGGCACACGATACGTACCACGATAACACGATACTTCAATCGTTCTTATATGTGAGCCGGAGCACGATACGTGGCAACGATTCGCGCGCCTACTCAATAATCGCTTGGAAGGAATGATTCGATGGTCAGGGCATCTGTATTGAGAAAAGAGAGAGAGATAAATAATTAATACCGGGTTGAGTAACAAGTAACAATTTTATTCGAATTATCTCGATACAATCTCACGACGAACTTGCGACACAAATTCTGTCTCGCGTCGAACACGTGGCACGCAGCTGATCCGAAGGTCGCGCGAAGTACACACTGTTAAGGCAGTCTCTAGAAATTTCCTGCAACAATATTCGTGGTTATTCGCCTTGGATTCGCCAAAAATTTGTTATAATAAGCTCACGAATAGCAGTCTTCAACGGGACTGGTTATGTTAAATTAGACATGCAAGTATTAATAAATACGGGTAAAGCGGCAATAAGCGCACGCAATTCTCAGCCCGAGTAATAGCACGCATGATCGAGAAAACACGGCAAATAATACTCGCAATCGGAAGCAAAATTAGACACGACAAGACAGAGAAAGAAGCTAATACAAACATATACACTATAAGATTAGGCAATACTATTCAATAGCGTGATTACAGACAGTATTAATTAATGAATTCTTAATGACATCGCTTCGCGACATAATTAATCAACGTTCGCGCAAGCGGCAAAGACAAGTATAGCGCACAATTAATGCAATAAAGACATTAACAAAGACTTATCGTGGCCGCTAAGAAGAGGCGAGACGCTGCCTCGGACTTCCTTCTGGTCGGGCAGTCGATATGACTGTCGCAGGCATCGGTACAGATTTCGCGACACTAACTCTTAAACACTCACTTCGCGACACACCGGCATCCCCGCGACACTTGCACGACTCACCCGACGTTAACGAAACGATGGAGGCTTTGAAAAAAAAAAAAAATACGGCTCACTACGCAATTTCCTCGTTTACGGCAGCTTGTCAATCTTAGAATCCAACATCCTTTCTACTCCACGCGCGCACCACAAAAAAGTGATTCTTTGCATCCTCGCGAGACACACGCAGGCGATCGCTACCCCTCTCTCATGATCTTTGGATCGTTTTGGCATTGGTCGAAAACCGGCTAATCGCGTGGCTTTAATCGGCCGCATATCGTGAAAGTCCTCGCGGAAAACTTGCGTACAGTTTTGCGAATTCATTACTTTTTTAAATAATTTTTAATATCGGCTGCTTGAGATAGCTGTAAGACATTCAATGTTCAAATCCGCAAGATAGTTGTAATTTTACACGTAACTTTTTTTAAAATATATAATAAAAGGATTATTACGCGATAATTAAATAATTAATAATCAATTATTTAAATAATCAATTTAAATAATATAATATATATTTAAATAATCAATTAAATAAATAAATAATCATTGAATAATCAACAATAATTAATCAACAATAGAACGAGAGAGAAAGAAAGAAAAGTGCGACATATAGAGATATCGCGGTCTCTCACTCGCACTAGTGTCGAGTGTATGAGACAGCAAAGAGATACCGAAATCGTTGGTGTCACGTCCTTTCTCTCTCAATCGTGCGTCTTGCGTTAAGAATGCAACATCAAATTGCTCCCACTATTTTTTCCCTCCGCTCTGTGATCTCCTTCGCGCTCCGCGGAGACACGGACGTACGCACTTCGTGTGTATGTGTAGCAGCCGCGCGCACAGCCATTCTCGCCAGTGCGTGTACATTGAACAGTGGCGCCTCCGTGACAGAAATTGCAACCGTAGATGAAAACCGGGCGACGATGATAACGTTTCTTAAAGTAAAAATTTTCAAATCGAACTTTGCGTAGCAATATCTCCGCTCATAGGACACGTAGCAGAAATATAAAAATATTTTAATTTTATTATGTAAGTCGAACACAAGCTATCGATCAAGCCTATTTAGAACTTGATCGGTTTAGTCATTATTGAGATCCGATAATTTCGGATGCTCGACTCGCGTAGTCACGGCAGTGTTCTCGATTGACTTGACACTCGAGACACTACCGTGTCTCCTGATATTTAGAACTTTTATGTCCGTTTCCTCCAACGTAGTTCAAAATTTGAATCAAGTTTAAACTCCGATCAATATCATCCGATCATTTTGCGTTCCATCAATTTTTTTGTACAAGTTCAAGACAGTCAAACAACGTTCATTCTGAATCCATTTTGGCCGGTTAATAAGTTTGAACGGCGTTTAGCAGAAGACAACGCAAAACGTATGTGCATATATATCAGTATTTGAAGATATATTCATTATATTATTTTATTAAACAAACTATATTCATCGTTGAATAATTAAAAGCTAGTACAATAAATAAAAAAAGTAACATTTATGACAAATTAATTTATCATTTATTTATGACAAATAAATAAAACTTTCTTTTGATCATATTTCTATCGCAAAACAAATAAAAATTAAAACTTTTACTTGATAATTATATATAAGGCTATAAGTACAATAGTAGTTTATAATAAATGTAAGTAATCCTGATTTTATTTTTGGTTATTCAAAAATATATCTATGATAATAGGACAATTAAAATAAACACATTTTTTAAAAATAACTGTAAATAAAATTAAATTTTGTTTTAACTTATGAAAATAATAAAAATTTAAGAACTTTTTATCTATAAAAAAGTATTATATATATATATATATATATATAAAACATATATTCTTTCTGTAATATTTCAATTTGCAACTTTTCTTTTTGTAATTATATATATATATATATATATATATATATATATATATATAAAACAATTTTTGTTATATATATTATTAAGGGAAAAACACTTTTGTTATATATATTATTAAGGGAAAAACACTTTTATACATCAACAAGACAAAATCTTCGTTTGATAACGTGGAAAATTCGGAACGTAAAATTTTTAATTTCTGTTCCGTTAGAAAAGATACCAATTTATCGAGGCTGATATTTAAAAATTTGTACAAATCGATGAACCGCAGTTGTACGCAATTTCGTGAATCTGATTTCTCGGCGGTCTTTAACGTGCTTTGTAAACGAGATGTATTTTTCTTTTGTTATCGACAGCACGTCGATTCTGCCTTCGAACGCCATAGCTATTTCCATGATGACAAAGTGCGCGTCATAACCAGATAAGTTGTGAAATACTACGGGAATGCAATATGAATCTTTATAATTTAGATTACAATTTGAACCGCGCGGGACCATGGTAACGATCGGTAAGGTGGCAATAATTGCGTACCCGCGTGTCATCCGACACAAATGATTTTTCACAAATGTGACAAAGCGTCACGCTACGATATGCCTCCCACTGTTATCTCGATAATATTTCCATGGGGACATTCGCCGAACAAAATTTTTATTCGATGCGCCGTCTTCGAATTGCCGAACAAACCATGTAACGCAGTCTTCGCCGCGACGAAATCGATACGCTAATAACACGTCATCGTACGAGCATCGTAGTATCCGATGCTAAATACTTCGTGCTGCTGATAAGTGTACGACGCGTCTTCCTTCTCTGCTAGTTCCGTTCGCCATAGTACGTACTCCAAATCCGCGTATACGACGAAAGGAAGTCATTCCTTATTTGTGTGATTCTTAAATTCGAGCCACTTGTCGTCCTCGCTCGGATAGCGCAATTGTTCATCCGTTCGCAATCCACCGTATGCGATTGCAATTTCTCTGAATTAAAATAATGTAGATATCTGCAAAAAAAGGAAAAAACATGATTTTTTAGTATTTAATAAACAATTATAAAAATATTATACAATTTTTTTTGTTAAAATGTGTATACATATCGGTCGCAAAAATTTCTTGTGTTCTTTTTTGTTTATTTGCAAGTTCACGAAGTGGGACAGGTTTTTGATGTACGCGAAGTACCCCGCGTCGCGCGAATCCTGCACATACAATAGATTTGCATTCTCCATCTTCTTATCTGTCAACCGTATCGGGAGTATCTCGTTTTCCTCCTCGAAGCCGTAGATGTTGATTGAGATGTCGTTGAGATGTTCGAACTTTTTAATTTGATTCAACGTCATCGGAAATATAATGTCTTGGAGATTTAACACTGTCGTATAATGCGGGTATACGACAATTCCCGATCCGTATGCCTTTCGATCGGATGCAAGGCCGCGATCACCGACCACGCGAAATACGCATTATCCTTGGATCGTATGTTGATCACCGCTCGCTTTAATATAATTTCCCGCGATAACTCAATGTAACATCCCGCGTGTAGAGGATTATATTTATTCACATTAATTGTCAAATTTAATATATGTGACAGCGCCCATCCACTATCGCGTTCTTGAAACTCTTCGAGCGACGCCAACGTGGGTTCGATGACATGCTGCTCGTACCACTCGTTCAATTTGACACTCGAAAGAGTTCATAGTTTTTCATGTTTATACTTTTATTGGCGCGTTTATCGCCCGTCACAAACTTGTCGTTGAACGCGGTGTTCACTTTCATACCATCGTGTCTTTGTACAATGTCTCGCACTTGCTCGAGCATCACTAGCGTCTTTCAAAAATCGTCGCGACTCGATATAGTCCACGTTGATCACCGCACCTATCAATATACGGCTTTCAAATGTCGTAACAATCTCGCGCCAAATGAGAGATCCATTGTTTCTACTGGTGCTCGTGTACTCGCTACCAACGTGCACGAAACGTCTTTCTAATTGTACCTTTGCACCCGCGAGTCGCGCAATCCTCGCCATCACAGATTGTCTATTTACAACGGTGAGTCGAGAACGTTTAACATAGCTAAGTTCCTCGAGTTGTTCGATGCACTCGTCGCATCGTTGCAGCCACGCGAAACATTCCACTAAAGTAGCGACCTAGCTGCACTGCTCCAGCAGCTCGCGTTCCACTCGCTCTAGGTGTTCCATATTTCTTTCACATTCGATTGATTAATTAGACTTCCAAAGCACTTACTGTGATCCAGCGCACCCAATGATCTATTATATATATCATCTGCAGTTTCTTTTGTTCCTCTGTCTAAATCGAAACGTCATCAGATGTTTGCAACCGAGTCGCAATTTGTTTATCTATTTATTTATAACAGGATTATCAGCGTTTCTCTTAAAATGCCGCGACAGTCATCAATGCTACTTCTTTGTCTAAATCGGAGCATCATCATAGGTCTTCCGAATTGCAATTTGTTTATAGCAGCCGGAGTATCGGCGCTTCTTTCTTAATACGTCGCGACACGTACGTCGATTTCCACGAAAAGCCATCTTATCACGGCTTTTTTCCTGGAAAAAAATTTAAATACGTCATCGCGCTCCTTTGCGAACATGTCGCTACATGTTTGATCACAACAATGAAATTCCTAGAAAGAAAGGGGAGAGGAAGGAGGGAGCAGGGGGAATTAACAGTTTGCCATGTCAAAATTTACGTGGATGCGGTCCTCCATCGAACGATCTGCACGAAAAGTATTCGCTCCTCCATCATTCGTTTGTACGAACGATCAACACGCAATGTACCTTGCCAAAGGAAGCAGCGCACCGTACGATGATGAAAAACAAAAGAAAGAACGTAACGCGGAAGTTTCAACTGCATTTTATTTTTTTCTTTTTTTTCCAATATTGTGCAATATTAAATATTTAATTTCCACAGCATTTCGATGGAACGTCGCGCGGTGAGTGAGCAGTTACACTCTGACGGCCACGGGCTACAAATTTTTGGAAATTGGAATCAATGTTGGTCCACTGAGCTACGTGAAGATCATCGGGGACAGGAACTGATATTGTCTCTCGAAACGTGGAAGAGACTCTATGAGCAGCGAATATCTATAAATTGTTTTGAAACGATTACAAAGACAATTTTATAAGCGTCGGATCATTAACCGTCAGAGTTTGCCTAATGAACGACGTTACATCTTGATACATCTCGTATCTCGTATCTTGAATCTTTGAACGTACGCATAACAATAATCAAATCGACGTTATGCCGAATGTTTGATCTAGACGAATGTATTGATGTGACGTTCGATCGATTCATCAGATTCGTCGGTATGATCGATGCCAAATATACGCGATTCTCCAACATCGCGTCTGTTGTAACAGATCCCGAGGAAGTACTGAACGCGATACGCGATTGCGATGTCTTCGATAGACGTCAACGCGTCGATTGCGAGCTGTTAGCCTTAGCTGTTAGCCCTCATGACGTCATACTATTCCACCCGCGGCTTATTTCAAAGGACCCCCCTCCCTCTCTCGTGATGTCATGTCCTTTGAGTCGCAATTTTTTACTTATTTGTTTATCTGTTTGTTTATCTATTTGTTTATCTATTTGTTTATCTATTTGTTTATCTATTTGTTTATCTACATGTTTATCCACTTGTTTATATCATCTTCATCGAATCCTACTATCTATCTTATTTACTCCCTCCCTCTCGCGGCTCACTTCAAAGGCCGCCCTTGACTTCCCCCTCCATTCTTCCCCGCGCCCTCCGTTCTCCCCTCGCACACCCGCACCCCCCTCAGAACTCCTGGATTAGAACCGGTCTAGTATACCTACTATCACCCATCCGCACAGATTGTTCACGTCATAATACATCATGTACGACAACGATTTCGACGGATTGTATGAACGCATGTACTTGTTACTGGCCGCGTATCTACCGGAATATTGACTGAGGCCGCCGCGTATACCGCGTTCGATGAATATAACCATATCGACGTCGGTGAGCAAATTTTACGCGAGTATCATTCATAATGGCATCGAGGAATGGAAATCGAGATTGTAATTTTGGATGTAACTTTTCGCGGAAATTTTTGAAAACGTCGGCCAATAACAAGACATCGGTCTTCAAATATATAAATCGCTGTACTCGCCTAGAGTTTCAATGGAGAACCATTGCCAGACGTTCGCGGCGTGTGCATAATTGTTTTCCGACACCGTGTCACCGGTCAATGAACTATAGAATAATTTGCGATGGTAGGCGTGACGCGTTGTCATATTTACGAAAAACCATTTGCATCGGACACGCAGGTTCGTGATCATTGCCATCTTATCGGCCGTTACTGTGATCCCGCGCATTTAAATTGTAACATAATTTACAAATATTCGTACTGTATACCTGTAATATTCTACAATTTATCTGATTATGACCGCGCACTTTGTTATCACGGAAATAGCTACAGTACGAAAACAAGATCAACGTGCTGCCGATAAGAAAGGAAAAATATATTTCATTTATCAAACTAAGTAAACTTAGTCTAATAGATAAGATGTCTACCCTGAAAAGCAGGCGATCCAGGTTTGATTCCTGGCTGAGGTAATATTTTTCGCAAAATAATTACTGATGTTGGAGGGTGTCACCGCTGCAGTCCGACCTGCATCCATCGAGTGAAAGACCAACATCGCTCTGGAGTACCAGTCGTGGGGATTCGAAAGAATGTACATATATATATGTATATTGTAATACGAGGGTAGTCTGAAAAGTTTTGAGCCTTAACATGAAGATGACGTTACTCGTTAAAATCATTCTAGTACTACAATAGTATGTGCTTTGAAAGACTTTTGTGAAAATTTAGCCATTTTGGACGCTCAGTTGTCGTTTGACAGTCGTTTGTGTCAGTCGATGTCAGTATTTTTGTAAAAATGAAAAAAATTGAATATCGTGCCGTGATTAAATTTTTACATTTGAAAGGCAATACGTTTGCGCAAATTAAAATCGAGTTGGACACTATTTACGGGGACTCTGCCCCATCATTTGCCACCATAAAAAGATGGGCAGCTGAATTTAAACGTGGTCGTACCAGCTTGGCTGATGAGCGCTCGGGACGGTCAAAAACTGCGACCACCGCTGATAATATCAAAAATGTTCACCAAATGGTACCAATGGACGACCGTCGAATCAAGGTTAGAGAGATAGCAGAGGCTATGGGCATATCGAAAAAACGCGTTTGTCATACATTGACTGAAGAATTGGATATGCGCCAGCTATCCGCGCGTTGGGTGCCGCGCTTGCTCACTTTGGACCAAAAACGAATTCGAATGAACATTTTCAAGGCCCTGTTGGAGCGGTTCAAGCGAAACGAGTCAGATTTTTTGCGTTGATAACTGTAGATGAAACTTGAATCCACCACTACACTCCAGAGACAAAAGAACAGTCAAAACAGTGGACTGCAAAGGGTGAACCTGCTCCGAAAAAGGTGAAGACGGTTCCATCAGCTGGGAAGATAATGGCGACTGTTTTTTGCGATAGTCACGGAATTGTGTGTATCGACTATCTTGAAAAAGATAAAACAATAACCGGAGCGTATTACGCATCATTACTTGATAAGCTGAAGGCAGAAATTGCAAAAAAACGGCCGCATTTGAAGAAGAAGAAAGTGTTCCATCAAGACAACGCACCTGCTCACACTTCGGCGGTCGCCATGGCCAAAATTCACGAACTGCATTTCGAATTGGTTGACCACCCACCGTATTCACCAGATCTGGCCCCCAACAACTTTTTCCTGTTTCCTAAGCTTAAAGTTTCACTTGGAGGACAGAAATTTTCATCGAACGAGGAGATCATTGCATACGTAAAGGCCTATTTTGCGGAGCAAGACGCCAACTACTATTTGGAGGGGTTAAAGAGGTTAGTATCGATGGGAAAAGTGTATCGACTAAAAAGGAGATTATGTTGAAAAATAAAACTATATTTGACCGAAAAAATACTTGTTTCTATGTTAGGCTCAAAACTTTTCAGACTACCCTCGTATATGTATATATGTGTATATCATTGTATTGTTGACGTGTTGTTCTAAACACGTTATTGCGATGAATCATCACATGCCTCTGTGGTCGAAAGAATAAGATTACCTGCCCGGTAAGCAGGAGATCCAGGTTTGATTCCTGGCTGAGGTAATATTTTTCGCAAAATAATTATGAATTTTCACGATTAGTTCGTGGTCAGGCCTCGCCGTGACGCACACCCTCCCTTCTTATTTGGGTGGAAATGCCATGTTTCGCGTTGTAGTTTCTTATTTAAATTGTTATATTTTGTATTACCTCTTTAATTCTTTGTAATTAAATCTTTCATTCAAATTCGATTCAAATATACATGTATTTAAAAATTCTTTACAGAAAGATATGACGGAATATTATATATACATATATTGAGAATAAAATGAAAACTACTACCGGTTGTGTTAGATACATACCATTTGAGTTATGTAAGTCAGGAGATACAGTAGTGTCTCGGGTGTAAAGTGAACCGAGAACACTATCATGTGACTTACGTAAGTCGGTGAGATGCGAGCATTCGAAATTATCGGATCTCAATAACGGCTGAACTGTCAAGTTCTAAGTAGGCTTGATCGATAGTTTGAATTCGACTTGCATAATAAAAGTATTTTCATTTTTCTGCTACGTGCCTTATGAGCGGAGATATTGTTACGCAAAGTCCGATTTGAAAACTTTTAAGAAACGTCGTTGTTGCCTTTGTACGGCTGCAATGTCTATCGCGAGATGTCACTATTAATTTTATCGACCCAGCGAATCATCAGACTGATAAGTCAGGATCATTGTTGGATCTAGCAAATCAATGTTCGCTTGGTTCAGAAGTGACTCTGACTTATCGGCCTGATTTATCCGCAGAGTCGATAAGATTATAATGTAATAAATACGCGTGCATCCACCGACGAGATACTATTAAAGACCGACAACCGTGGGTAAATTTTCGTCACCACTAAAGGGGCCCCAAGGGCCCGGAGATAATTGAAGAATATTGATATTACCGACAGTTTTGACTGTTCCGTAGATAAATTAATGAAGATATAACTGTAATAAAATGGATATGAGATATAAAACAGGAATTATCATATGAGTTAAATTAAAAAATATTTTACCTATAAGGAAATATTTTATATTTTCTTTAATATTTAAATTTGTTTATTTAATTAACAATTATATAAAAATGTATACAATGACATATATTAAATAAAATTATATATGTATTATATATGTATAATGATTATAAAAGTAATAAATTGTTATTTTGATGTCAAAAATATGTGACATTTATAAAAAAAAGATTCTATTACTTTCTCCTTGCTGCACTTGTACTCCTTTTATATACTTTGTTAATATATTACAATATATTACTTTGTCATTCTGTTACTATATTTTTTCTTTATTTTGCCACAATTACAATAATGTTAATGATTAATAATGTAATTAATGATTTTATGACTTTTTAATTATTTTTTTATCTATTATTTTTTGTAGATAAATGAAATTATATAAGAGGAAAAATATACGTATAAATATATTTTATATACAATTATATGTATATATATGTATATATGTTTTCATTTATATATAAACAATTAATTTTTTGCTGGAAAAATAATAAGTTACAACATTAAATTATTATTTTTCTAAAGCTTAATGGAAACAGTATTAATTAATTATTACTTTTTATTAGTTGGCCGGATCAATGATCTTGCCTTATAACTTAACAAATACTTAACAAAAAGTAACTTTATTAATAGTGTTTTGCTCTCGAGATAAGCTACAAGAATATGTAATAAAAAAATAGGGGTTTTCACTTAAAAAAACCTTGATCTGATTTTGACAAGGTCACTCAAGTCCACATTTCCATCATGTGTCCCCCTTCAAGTCATGCAACTTTCATTCGAAAAAGTTTTCGAATGAATAAAATCATCGATTCGCGAGATAATCGATCATACTTAAAATGAAACACTCTGTATATATATATATATATTTGTTTCAAAAAAATATATATACAAAAAACAATAAAAATATATATAATATATAAAATATATATAATATATAATATATATTATATATAAATATGAATTAATTACTTATGTAATTGATAGCCTGTGATATGCTTAATTAAATCAAAGTATTTTTTTATTAATTATATAACAACAACATTTCTTTGTGTAGACATCGCGCAGACATAACCGTCGAATGGATATACCTATATATATCGCGCTTGTCACTTGTCCACGATTTCTTCGTAACGGCGACGTGAGCAACGAATAGTCTATTGGAAATAATAGTATTTCGATAACATTGTGAGTCCATTAGAATTAACAGTGTTTCGGTAATATTGTGTTGAGCAACTATTACAAGTGTATTGAAATGTTCCGTGTAGTGTTACGTAGTGCAGTGAGCATTGAGAACTACGTCTGAAAACAAGTAAGTTTTTAATATTTTCATAATCTTAAGATATGCAAAATGTTGAGTATTTGTAAAGGCAAGAAAACTCATAGTAGTACCTGCATTTATAAAAATTGCGGTATTAATAGTAGACACAATACATTAAATGTTCGATTCTATCGTCTGCCTATTGAAGATAGAGAACGATTAATAACATGGTTAATAAATAGCGGTTATGACGATTTAGCGAAAGAATTCGATGCAAAATTGCGAAAGTTAAGAATATGTAGTAAGCATTTTCCAATAAATATGATATATCCAAAGGGAAAATTAAAAAAGAATGCAGAACCACTTCTATATCCTGTCGATTTCGATGATGAGGAATTTATTATTGAGAACGTACAATGTCACGAGCATTATGAACAAATACGCATTTTGAAAGAAAAAGTAGCCAAGCAAAATGCAAAAATACAAAAATTAAGAAAACTTCTTAATGTATCGAGATTGAAAGTTAAAACAAAACATAAGATAATAACTCGTTTACGAAAAAAAATAATCACGGGTGATTTACCAGACACGAGTATTTTAAACGCCTTGTTTCGACGAGTTCAAGGTTTTGTATTAACATTTTTAATAATGCAACTTTTTCACAAGAAAAAAGAAGCTTATAATGACGAAGAAAAACAATTAGCTCAAAAAATGCATTATACTTCGCCAAGTTTATATAGAAAAATGCGCGAAGAATTCGATTTTATATTACCTTCAGAAAGTACAATTAAAACATGATTTAGTGTAATAGATTTATGGCCTGGAATTTGTAGTACTATGTTTCATTGTTTAAAAGCAAAAGTAAATTGCATGGATAGTAGCGAACGCAATTGTGTTTTACTTTTTGATGAAATGAAAATAAAAAAAAGTTTTGATTTTAACGAGAAACGGCAAAAAATAGAAGGTTTTGAAGATTTGGGATCACTAGGATGTAGCGCGGCAGTCGCGAGAAGTGCTTTAATTTTTATGGTTCGAGGTTTATTACATAATTGGAAGCAACCAGTAGCATATTTTATAACTAGTGGCACTTTAAATAATGTTCTTTTATCATCTGCATTAGACAAAGTTATAGAAGCAGTATTAGATTCAGGATTAAAATTGCGTGCTATTGTTTGTGATCAAGGTACTAATAATCAAAGTGCTATAAAATATAAAATTTCTATACATCGTCCTTATTTTATGCATGGACAAGAAAAAATATATGCAATTTTTTATATACCACATATTTATAAATCTATAAGAAATCAACTCTTGAAATATAATGTTATGTACGATGACAATAAAGTAGCATCATGGAAACAATTATTATGGCAATTGGAAAATGGCAAAGCGACAAGAGCGGCTTGCAAATTATCAGAAAAACATGTAAATCCTAATCATTTTGACAGAATGAAATGCCGTTTAGCTTTACAAGTTTTTAGCCGCAGAGTTTCAGCTGCATTATTAACTGCAGGAATAACAGAAGGAATTGATACTGAAACTGTTATGCATACTGCTGAATTTTTTACAATTCTTAATAACAGTTTCGATTCTTTAAACAGTCGCAATTGTAATGATCCAAATCCAAATGCTTGTGCTCTATCAGAAATTCGACTTTATGTGGAAAATGATCTAAAACAATTATTAAATGATTGTTTTAAGTGGCTCACTATTACAGATAAAGATCTCAAAATACCGCCATGTTTTGAAGGATTACAAATTAGTGTTACGTCTATTTTACAATTGTGGGACGATTTAAAACGCGAAGAAATTAAATTTTTCATGATTTCTAGAGTTAATCAAGATCCGTTGGAAAATCTTTTTTCCATGATACGTACATATGGCGGAACATACAATCAAAATCCGAGTGCAAAAGCCTTTCGATTATTGTGACAAAAAAACATAGTATTAAATTTGTGTAAGTCTACACAATCTTCAAATTGCTTAGATGATGAAGATGAAATTTTATTTCCAAATATGAATACATCTACATCTCTTCATCGAGTAACATTCGATACAACAATTAATGCATCTAACTGATTATGAAAATGATGATGAACAAAATGTACCGATAAATGTTAAAAAAATTGTTATTGACGCATCATATACAAATAATGAAACTCTAGAAGCGTCTGCTATTGAATATTTTGCAGGATTTGTTGCTAAAAAATGTGTTGCAAAATCAAATTGTGATCAATGTCATATTTCATTATTAATACAAATCACGAACTGACAGATGCAAGACAAATATTAATATATTTTCGAGCATATGAGACCAGTGATGACGAGGAATTAGGACATCTATGTGTACCTACAGAAAAATTTTCATTTGTATTTCGATTAATGAATGCAATATTTGATGCAGGTTATCCTAATATGAGAGGAAATTATAACATATTAGATACTCTATTTCCATTCATGATACAAGCTGTACACATAAAGTATCCAAATTGATTTCAGCATGAAACTTGTAGCATTCATCGAAAAAATTTGGCATATTATATGATGAAAATTAAGATACATAAAGATTTACTTTGGTTAGAAGAGCGATTAAGACTTTCAAAAAGTCATTATAAATCTACACAGAAATTTAAAAATATACAAAGCATTTAAAAATTTTTTAACATTTAGATACTTATACTCGCGGCAGTACATGCGGAACGAGTACACACAGAAGGATTGCGATTCTTTCAGCGGTACAATCTAAAAACATTTCTTTACATTTACTCGCGGCACTTTGTGCCAATCGAATAAGAAGATCGCGGCTTTTTGAGCGGAACGATCTGCGAAAAAATTACATTTCGATTGTAAAGCACGCTTCTACTTATCTATTTAGGTAATTTTTGATTCAGGTTGTAAATCTTGCTAAATTTCTTGTGTTATTTTGAAATGTGATTAGATAAATCTAGAAGTTTTTCATAATGTTTTTATTGTGAATGTAAGAAAATAAAAAAATAAATGTAATACATCCTTAACAGAATCAATGTACCAATAGATTTAAGTTTTTATTTTTAAATAAAAATCCTGCTATTTTTTCTTCAGGATAATTTAATTTTTATAAAATAATGATAATTTTTAAAAATTTAAGAGTTTCTCATTCAAGTATTCAAAGTTCAATGTATATTTTCGCTTATACTAAATAAAAAAAACATAATACATCAAATTGATTATTTTATATGTTGTGCAATAATCTCGTCGACATTGTAATTATTATTAACTAAAACATAATAAATTAAAACATAATAAATTAATTTTAATTTATTTCGAATTTTAAAAAAAATAAATATTGTGCAAATATATATTATGCAATTGATTAAGAAAATAATTTTATATGTATTCTTATTTATTATTGTTTACAATTTTCTTATTTATTATTGTTTACAATTTTTATACATAAAGTTATATATTGTAATAAATATTATATGTAAAATATAATAATCATATAAAAGGATTTTCGTAATATCAATTTCGTATTATCAATTCTGCAATTCATTCATATTATTAATACTGTTTATTTTTTTTTTAATGGATACGCTATATGTCAACAATAGCGAGCGGTAACCGAGAACGTAGGAGACGCCGAACATCGTACAGCGCAGCGAGAGAGTACGATAGTATCTCTATCCTTTTCTCGCAGCACGTCAAGTGCGAGAGAGTATGATAATATCTCTATTCTCCTTGCACAGCGCTTCAAGTAAGAGAATAGGATAGTAGTCCTATTCTTTTCTACCGTCCGAGGGTAGTCGAAACTGACACTATGCAACGTACACGGATAAACTCACGGTTCAATGTATGCACCCATGACATACACATTGAAGCATAAGCCCATGTTCGTGTACACGCACCGGCAGGAATGGTGTCCTGCGCTCGGTGCGCGGCCGCTACACATACACGCGTACGTCCGTGCTTCGTGGAGCGCGAAGGAGACGCGAAGCGAAGGGAAAAAATAGTGGAGGCAATTCGATGTCTCTATACATCGCGTTTTTCTTTCTTCCATCTCGTTCTGATTAATTATTGATTATTTAATGATTATTTATAATTCGCGACATTTTTTTATTATTTTTAATATATAATAAAAAAATTTCGTCAATTCAGTATTCTTTTAAATAATTTTTAATATCGGTTGCTTCAGATAGATGTAAGACATTCAATATCAAAACCCGCAATGATAGTTATAATTTTACACATAACTTTTTTTAAAAATATATAATAAAAGAATTATTACGCGATAATTAAACAATTAATCATATTAAAACAATCAATTAAATAAATAAATAATCATTAAATAATCAATAATTAATCAGAACGAGATGGAAGAAAGAAAAACGCGACGTATAGAGACACTGCGGTCTCTCACTCGCACTAGCGTCGAGTGTGAGACAGCGAAGGAACACCGAAATCGGTATCACGTCGGATTATGCTTTCTCTTTCATGCGTCTTGTGTTAAGGATGCAACATCGATTTGCCTCTACTCTTTTTTCCCTTCGCTCCGCGTCTCTTTCGCGCTCCGCGGAGACACGGACGTGCGCGCTTCGTATGTATGTGTAGCAGCCACGCACCGAGCGCAAGACACCACCCATTCCTGCCGGTGCGTGTACACGGATATAGGCTCACGGTTCAGTGTATGCTGACACACACATTGAAGCATGAGCCCATGTTCGTGCACGGCGTAACGCTGCGTAAACACGATGGTCCGTCAGGCTAGCCGAGTCAGGCTTCGAGTGGTAGAAAAGAATATATGATCTGTTCTGTTTTTCTCTCTCGAACTTATAGCAAAATTAGCAATATGATGTTGGATCTTAAGTTGCCGAATTGATGACGTGCAGCATTATTATCAATCTATTTTCAAAACTTTTACATATTTCTGTAAAATTATTATAATATATATTTTGTACAAATATGTAAATATAAAAATCCGCTGAATGTTTATTTTTAATTAATTATTTAATTTAAAGTAATTACCCAAATAGCAAGATGACATTATGATGATGATTTAAGGTCATTTTTCGTCATTCTACGTCAGTATACCAAATAATGATGTAAAATAAACATAACACTTGTCACGAAATATTATCGTCATAAATATATCTTCATTATTTTTAAGTCATTTTTAATGAATAAATAAAATAACATTATTATTTACTATCTTTCTTAATTAATTATAATATATAAATAAGAAAAATATTTTCGATATTTAATATATAATTATTAACAAATTCATAAACAAATAAATAAAATATACAACAATTTATAAACAATTTTTATAAAGCATTTTATAAACAACAATTATATACAACAATTATGTCACGTGCTGATTGTCCGTTTTCGGGTCAATACATTTAAGTTTACCCTGGGATTGGACCGGTTTGTGAATTAATCGATCCCGAATAGAAAACGAATTTTATAAATTTTATATCGCGGATCTTTTATTAATTTGATTATAATTCGGATATTTTATTTAACTTTTACAAACTTTGTTTATTTATTTTACTTTTAAGTTGGTTTGCAATTCTTTTAATTTTAGGAACAAAGGAAAAGGATTTTAATTTAGTTTGTTTTAATTTAAAAATTACCTTTATTAAGTTGAGTTGTCTTTAAAATCTATTTAAAATTTCTCCTAAGAGAATTATTACAGAAATTGATTATAAATTTAAGAATTCAACCCTAAAGTTGATCACGCACGACTTAAGACGAAACGAACTGATCGGACCAATGTTACGATCTATTAATCTGACTATCTTACTGCCTGTTTATCTGATAATAATTACTCCTTGTACTAACTGATAACCGCGACCTGAGAATCGAGAACGAACAATAAATCAATCCGCTGCTGTTTTTCCACACGCATATTTATAGATAGAAATGGTCAGAACCCCCGCGCAAGCTTCTCACCACTTCTTTCTTTCATTAATTAAGAAGGGAAAAGTTCTTTCTCAAGGTGTCATCCGAATCCTCGTTGCCAACAGGCATAGCCTGGTACCAACAAGAATTCAATCGATAAATCAATAAATCAATATATTATCTTACAATACGCATTCTTTCATTTAAAGCTTTTAAAATTTAGATAGCCGTGACAATTATATACAACAATTTATAAACAATTTTATAAAAACAATGATTCTTATTAAAAATAATATAAATTCACGGCTCTATATATATATATACTTAAATTATCTACAAAAATTATATATACAATCGAGATTTTAAAATTGAAATTATTTATACAACATAGTAACATTCATTAACCAGATCTATTATATTTTATGTCAAGATCTCAAATTCACTTATATCATCATTTCAGTAGCAGGTTTCATCCAATATGCAAGTTAAACAGCATCGAGCAGGGTCCCAAGTAAGGACCGTGGGCCGTTTTAGAAAGATGCGGTGATAAAAGATAAAAGATGTTTTTAGCACTTTCACTTTTTTTTATTTTTTTCATTTTTTTTATTTATTTTTTGTGAAAAATCACGTATTATAGATTTTTAATACTAGCAGTCAATATCGGAATGTAATCGTTATTTTGTCGTTATAAGTATCACATTATCGGTCTGTCACTTATAGACATCATTATGTGTTCCTTTTTGACGTCTTTTATGACGTGAATTTGATGATATTATCAATATATTAATGGCTTAAAATAGACATTATATTGATGACATCTTGCTATCTGGGTATTTAGTTAATTTAATTAATATTATTTAATTGTTTAGTTAATTTAAAAAATGTCCCTTATATTAAAACAAATTATTTCTAATATTTTTAATAATATTTAGATATTAACTAAAATTATAGTTTTTAATATAGTTTTTTATTTTTCTTTTTAGAACAAATATCAACAAATACTTTTTCAAACAATAGTTTTAACAAATAAATTAATTATATTTTAATAACTAAGTGATTCAGAGTTAATATACAATATTATTATATTATAGTAAATATTTTAATCTTACCGACAAGAGAACAAAAAAAAGTGTGTGTAAAACTGGCGTCTCATTTTGTGGAAAAAATTGTACAAATTATTAAGAGTTCTGGCTTCCTTTTTAATATTTTACAGGTGTCACGTATATTATAGATTTTCCTGATAGGTAAACAAATAATTTTTGCATTAAAGCGAAAAAATCGGTTTGGACAAAGTGGACGCCAAGTTCACTCTGCGGCTCATTTTATCCTAAACGAGTTCTGACGCTTGCAAACGTAAGATTTTGAAAAATTATAGTTTATAAGAAATATTATAGATATATTATATTATTTCTAAAGAGTTCTCATATAAAAACAAAAAAATTTTAAATAAATTGAAGTTAATTATCAGTGCAATAAACAAACTGAGTTGAAACGCAAGCTAATAATTCAGAGTTTTGATTTAACAAATATACTTTTCGTATAGTCCTGAACATATTCATTATAACATGTCAAAACGTTTTCTAAACAGTTCTAGGCATTGGCGATAATATAAAAAAATGTACGATTTTTAAATAAATAGATACAGTCCAAATGAGTATAATATAAGACGCTGTTTAAATGTCAGCACATCTGATAGTCCAATACACTTTTCGTATATTTCTAAATGTATTCTAATGCTTTGGTAAGAATTCTAATCACAAAGAATATTTCGATCAGCGTCTTATACTTTTCCGTTTGTCTCTTTGTTAATTTTATTTTAATTTATTAATTATACGTTCTTAAATTGTATTGTTTTTAAGTATTTATGTTTTTTTCTTATTTAATATAATTTTGACATTTATAAATATAATATATAATTTATATAGTTATTTTTTTTAATCTATTTTAATTAGATCTTAAATCTATTTTTATTTTCTTGAAAACTATTATTACGTTATTAATTTTTACATTATTTGCTATGCCGTACGAATTCCTTAACACTAATAACATTTTGGGATAAGAAAAGCGAAATATATTCATTGTGAGTTTAATAATATCTTATCGATATGTTTCTCATTTTGTTTCCTATTCTGACCGCAACTTTTCGAAGAGGGCGTTAGCGTACAGTGAATTTTTCCTGCCCCGCTAACTCCCGTATGATCGTCGGTCTTTAATAGTATCTCGTCGGTGGTGCATCGAACACATTAGCAATATATATAATGAAGATACTAATTCTTTTTATTTGTGCCATCTTTTTTCTTTTTCTTTAATTTAGAAAGAAATGCATAAATTATATTATATCTTCATCATTATATTGTTTGTTTGTATCGATTTTTATATCTATTTAATAAATACACTAATTCTTTTTATTTGTCCTATCTTTCTTCTCTTTTTCTTTAATTTAGAAAAAAATACATAAATTATACCTTCACCATTATATTGTTCATTCATATCGATTTTTATATCTATATAAACATATCCCGTAATCTCTAATTACAGTCACGATTCTGATTGACTGATTATTAATAGATACGCATAAGAATAAAAAAATAAAAAACGAAAGAGTGAGTGAGATAGTATGCTTGTTGCTCTTTTTCCACGCGTTCGACGGCCAACGATGTCGTTGAGTTTCGCGGCGAGTTTGACAATTAGTGATAATTTGTTTTGGAGTGTAAGTGACTGATGTTTATGCGCCACAATCTGTTATTTTGTAGGTTCTATGAAGCAATATAAATACTGTTATTTTGATATTGTCCTTTTACGTACGCGTTTGTTTTTTTCCAGAAATCCAGAAATCCAGGAGTATTCAGATACTATGGTTTGTACAGATTGTTGTGCAGATTGTTATCTTGACCATATTATGGTTTATTTGTTTACAATATATCAAAAAGATACATTTAATAATAACTGAATCATCTTTTCAATGAAATTATATTAATAAAAGTATTAAAAGAAATATTAATAAAACTGAATTATTTTTTCAATTGTATCAATCTTTTCAAAATTGTATTAATAAAAGTATAAAAAAACATATTGCACTAAAATTACATGTATCATACATTTTCAGGATATTCAGAAAAAAATTGTAAAGCAACATCCTGAAATATTTCAACAAATCTTTAGTAAATTAAGGAAAAATATTAAAAAAGCACAAACATATACATACGCAAAAGTACAATACAATAAAAAATACATGCATTTAAAATGACAGTACTCATATTGTTTCTTAGAACTTACCTACAAAATATATAATAGATTATGGCGCATAAACAGCACTTACATTCCGAAACGAACTATCAGCGATTGTCAAACTCGCTGCGAAACACAATGACATTGTCGACCGCCAATCGGACGCATGGAAAAGAACAAGTATTCTATCTTGCTCGTTCTTTCGTTTTCTATTCTATTTACTCTTGTTGTGCATATTATAGAAAAAAAATGTCAAGTATAAAAGTGCCAAGACGTGCTTTTCGAATATAGAAAGATGGTTAATATTACAAAATATTTGATGTCACTATAAAATTATCTTTTACAAAAAAGTAAAAAAAAAGGTGTCAAGTATAGTGGATGCTTGAAAAAAAAGAAACTGTTGTAAAATTAAAAAGTAGAGCAGCCAAGTGTTTTCACATGAAAAGTTTTATTATTTAAATAAAATCTTATCATTTATTTTGTATTGTTACTCTTTAATTCTTTGTGATAAAAACGTAGGTTAAGAAAAGCAATTTTGTGATATAATAATATTTTAAAACTAAATAATTACTATCACTTGGGTTAGAAAAGAAAGAGTCTTGAATGGATAGAAAGATATACATATAATTTGGTTTTTATTATTTTTAAATTAAAGATATTACTACATAGATTTTATTTTTTTTTAATAGTAGTATATTAAATCTTTTATACAATTGAAATACATAATTTAACTTTAAGGTGGACTTGTAGCAATATTTATAGGACTATAACTTGGCATCAATTATTGATCAAATCTTTTATACAAATTTTATACATTATTACAATTATTTGACTTGGCAATGTGGACAACAAAATTTTGTCTTTTTTAAAAAACTAGATATTACAAATGCGCGCTGCGCGCGCGCTATTTATCTTTTTCAACAATTAATAGTTTTTAGCAAAAATTAATATAATACTATTATACTATTGTTACACTATAATAGTTACACTATAATTTTTAACTTCTTGATACACAATTTTAAAACGATCTTCTGTGAGATCAATATAATGACAGCTATTTACGAAGTTAGCGCAGCGAGAGAACCAATCGGTATCGCGGAAAAGCAGCAACAATAATTTTGAGAGATGCGAGTATCGATGTCATGCCTTTTTTTAAAAAGAATTAAGGCTAGTATCATTTGGTCAGAATAGTACATATCACTTGAGTTTAGTATAATAACGCAATTGTTATAGTAGGATAACTTGGCGCCAGTTATTGATATCAAATCTTTTATACAAATAATATCATTTGAGTCGAGTTAGCAATGCGGAAACAAATTTTTTTTTGTTTTTTAGTAAAGCTAGTACCATTTGGGTTGTTAAGTTAAACGCAATTTTATATCATAATTTTGAAAAAGAATTAAAGCTACCACTACTTGGGTTAGAGAATAAGAAGATTTCAATGGGAATACAAAGATACGAATCATTGATTGATTTACTTTTTTTAAAAACAATTGTACATTTAACTTTTAAGGTAATGGGGCTATAACTTGGCGCCACTTTTTTGATATCAAATCTTTTATATAAATGATATACATATTAATTAAGTTAAACGCTATTTTATGATATCATTATTTTTTAGAAAGAATTAAAGCTACTATCATTTGGGTTTTAGAATAAGAAGATTTTAATGAGAATACAAAGATACAAATCATTAATTGATTTACATTTTTTTAAAGCAATTGTACATTTAACTTTCAAGGTAATAAGATTATAACTTGGCGCTACAAATCTTTTATATAAATGGTATTACATACATATTAGAGTTGAATATTAGATATTATTTGAATTTAATAAGATTGTGATATAACACTTAGATTTAAATAGGCTCTTATCATATTAGTATATATTAGTATATACATTGATTTTATATATATATATATATATATATATATATATATATATATATATGTGTGTGTGTGTAATTTTTGTTTCAGCAATAGAAGAAAGATTTAATTTCGAATACCAGGAAAAGAGCACAAATAATAAAGATGGAATGGAAGCGACGTGCAAAGCAGAAGGTCTTTATCCTCAGCCGACTCTTAATATTTTAGTCAAGTAAGTGTTTTGAAAAAAATTAAAATATTTCGAAATTTTACATATTTTTACAAAATTTAATTTACAAAATTTAATTTATCGCTATATTATTCTGGCATCTTTAAGTTATTAATAAAATGAAAACTTATGGAAGCTATATATTAAATGCATTCAATGTATACTATCGAGAGAATACATGCATATGTGTATATTGTAATATACGTATATATGTGTATCATTATATTGTTGACATGTTATTCTAAACACGTTATTTGCGATAAATATCATCACATGCCTCGGTAGTCGAAAGGATAAGATACCTGCCGATAAGCAGGAGATCCAGGTTCGACTCCTGGCTGAGGTGGTATTTTTTCGCAAAATAATTATGAATTTTCACGACTGGTTCGTGGTCGAGCCCCGCCGTGATGCACATCCTCCCTTCTTATTCGGGGGCTCGAGCCATGCTTGATGCAATCTCTCCTGTCGTGCTCCAGGAGGATTATTTGTATATTTGCCAATGGCGTTGGAGGGTGTCGCCGCTGCAGTCCGATCTGCATCCATCGAGAGAATAGGACCATCATCTCTCTGGAGTACCGGTCGTGGGAATTCGAGAGAATACATGTATATATGTATATTGTAATATACGTATATATGTGTATCATTGTATTGTTGACGTGTTATTCTAAACACGTTATTTGCGATAAATATCATCACATGCCTCGGTAGTCGAAAGGATAAGATGCCTGCCCGGTAAGTAGGAGATCCAGATTCGATTCCTGGCTGAGGTGGTATTTTTTCGCAAAATAATTACAAGTTTTCACGACTATTCGTGATCGGGCCCCGCCGTGACGTACACTCTTCCTTCTTATTTGATACATATACATGTATTCTCTCGATAGTATACATTGATAGTATACTAATATAGAAAAATAAGAATTCTTATAATACAATAATTTTTTATTTTGAAAATATGATAAACGATACTTGTAGAAATGTTACAGAAAAGCAATCTTCGAAATCCACAGTGACTCTGCGCAAAGATGGATTGTATAATATTTTATCACGAGTAGATTTTCTAGATGAGGAATTACCGGAAGCAGCAGAACTCAAATGCATTCTTGATATCCCAAGAACAAATTACAGCATTCAAAAAATAATCTATTATTCCGGTTAGTTGTATATTTTATGCTTCAACATTCTTTCGCTCCCTGCTTTCTTTTTTACTCACTTCTTCCTAATTTCATCTCTTTTTTTAAATTCTATTTGTCAATTCCATCACTTTATTTTCCCTCTTTTTTTAACTTTCTCTTTTTTGTTATCTTTATTAATCTATCAATTTGCATTAAATTTCCTTATTAACTCACAATAAAAATTCAAATCAAATTTTATTACAATTTTAATAACTTTAATGACGCGATTTGACAATTACTTGTAATAATATTTTTATTAAAAAATTATATTACGAAAAATTCAGAATAACTTTTAGTTTTCGAATAATATAAATGCTACATAGAGAATATGATAATTTTCGCATAAATATGTTTATAATTAAAATAAATTATTCATAGTCAATATAAATTTAATATCAAATAGAAGCAAAAAGAAAGAAGAGAAAGAGATATTACAATTTTCCATTTACTTTCTGTATAAACTTTGATAATAATCAATGTTTTAAATTGAAAGTTTGGACATTTATATTTGCCGAATTATTCAATCGATCTTAGATTAAAAATATTATAAAATATTATTTAATGCATTATTTATAAAAATGTAACAATACTTGATGGATCAAAGAAAATAACAACAAATAATATATTCATCATCACCCAAAGAAAGATACTGGTTTTTTTTTAATACAATTTTGTTAAAAAAGTCACATATTCAAAATAAATTCTTAGAAGTAACAATGAATATAATGAATTTTTAATATAAATAAAAATTGTAGATTCAAGCAACAAAAAGGTATATATATCTTATACTATTCTGTCGAGTGTTTTTGTACTATCCGATGTTTTAATAACAATAAAATAATGTTGATGATTTCACACTGATTTAGTCACAACCAAAGGTTAGGTTAGGCTTAACCAAAGGTTAGGATGTTACATTTAATCGAAGTTATGTCAACAAAAAAAAATTATCATAAACAAATGATCACTCCCAGTACTTATATATGTTTATCGTTGCATGACTTCTATGATCGTATAAAACACCTACTCTAAATAATGAGATAATCAAATATTAAATATTGAAGAAGATATATAAAATGACCTTTTTAAAAGAAGGTAAAAAAAGGGTGTCAAGTATAGGAATGTGCTTGAAAAAAAAGAAGAAACTGTTGTACCAAGTTAAAAAAATGGAGTTTAACCGATAATATATTATCTTTTACTTTAAGGAAATACAGTCTAAGTGGTACATATCTCTGTATCTTCATTGAAGAATTTCTTTACTCTAACTAATGTGGTAGTAGTTTTAATTCTTTAAAAAAAATTATATTACGAAATTGCCATACCTAACTCAATTCTAGTTGTGATTAAACTTAAAAAATAAAATCTAAGTGCTAGTATCTTTGTATTTTCATTAAAGTCTTTCTATTCTAACCCAAGTGATACTAGCTTTAATTAAAAAACAAAAAAATTTGTTTTTACATTGCCAACTTAACTCAAATGATATCATTTGTATAAAAAATTTGATATCATACCTGGCTCAAGTTATAATCTTATAAAAATTGCGTTATTCTACTAAAGTGATATATACTCAAGTAATATGTAAAGTTAAAAAATAGAATCTAATTGACAATATCTTTTATTTTCTTTTTACTCCAATCATGTGGTAGTTTTAATTCTTTAAAAAAAAGTTATGTTACGAAATTGCCATATCTAATGCAATTTTAATTGTGATCAAGCTAAAAAATAAAATCTAAATGCTAGTATCTTTGTGATCTTTGTATTCATTGAAGAGCCTACCTATTTTAATTCAAATGGTACTAGTTTTAATTAAAAAACAAAAAAAATTGTTTCCCTATTGCCAACTCAATTCAAATGATATCACTTGTATAAAAGATTTGATATCAATGGCGCCAAGTTATAATCCAATCTTCCTATTCTCACCCAAATAATACTAGCTTTAATTCTTCAAAAAAAGAAAATTTCGTTTCCACATTGCCAACTCAAATAATTATAAAATTTGTATAAAAGATTTGATATCAATAATTGGCCCCAAGTTATAGTTCTACAAACAGCTAAATCCACTTTAATCAAATTATATATTTCAATCGTATAAAAGATTTGATAAACCACTGTTTTAAAAAAATAAAACTCAAGTAGTAGTATCTTTAATTTAAAAATAATAAAAACTAAATTATATGTATATCTTTCTATTCATTTAAGACTTCTTTTTCTAACATTTCAAATGGTAGTAATTATTTAGCTTTAAAAGTGTGTGTGTGTGTGTGTGTGTGTGTGTGTGTGTGTGTGTGTGTGTGTGTGTGTGTGTGTGTGTGTATTTGTAATGATCATATTAAACAATAAATCTTGCCTTTTTATAACATTCAAACATAACATTTTTTATATTGCCTTATTTATAACATTCAAATAATTTCGTCATTAGTTTTACATTTTCGTTTGGTCTGAGCAGCGCCAAGTATTTTTACATTAAAATTTTTTTTATTTAAATAAAATTTTTTTCATTTATTTTATACTGTTACTTTTTAATTCTTTGTGATAAAAACGTAGGTTGAGTAAAGCAATTTTGTGATATAATAATATTTTAAAGCTAAATAATTACTACCACTTGGGTTAGAAAAAGAAGTCTTAAATGGATAGAAAGTTATACATATAATTTGGTTTTTATTATTTTTAAATTAAAGATACTACTACTTGAGTTTTATTTTTTTTAAACAGTGGTTTATCAAATCTTTTATACGATTGAAATATATAATTTGACTAAAGTGGACTTGTAGCTCCATGTTTGTAGGACTATAATTTGGCGCCAATTATTAATATCAAATCTTTTATACAAATTTTACACAATCATTTGAGTTGGCAATGGAAACGAAATTTTCTTTTTTTGAAGAATTAAGACTAGTATCATTTGGATGAGAATAGGAAGATTGGATTATAACTTGGCGCCATTGATATCAAATCTTTTATACAAGTGATATCATTTGAATTGAGTTGGCAATAAGGAAACAAATTTTTTTGTTTTTTAATTAAAACTAATACCATTTGAATTAGAATATTTAGGCTCTTCAATGAATATAAAGATCACAAAGATACTAGCATTTAGATTTTATTTTTTAGCTTGATCACAACTAAAATTGCATTAGATATGACAATTTCGTAACATAACTTTTTTTTAAAGAATTAAAACTATTACCACATAGGTTAGAGTAAAAAGATATTGTCAATTAGATTCTATTTTTTAACTTTACATATTACTTGAGTACATATCACTTTAGTAAAATAACGCAATTTTTATAAGATTATAACTTGACGCCAGTTATTGATATCAAATTTTTTATACAAATGATATCATTTGAGTTAAATTGACAATGTAAAAACAAATTTTTTTGTTTTTTAATTAAAGCTAGTATCACTTGGGTTAGAATAGAAAGACTTCAATGAAAATACAAAGATACTAGCACTTAGATTTTATTTTTTAGTTTAATCACAACTAGAATTAGGTATGGCAATTTCGTAACATAATTTTTTTAAAATTAAAACTACTATCACATTGGTTAGAGTAAAGAAATTCTTCAATGAAGATACAGAGGTATGTACCACTTAGGCTGTATTTCCTTAAAGTAAAAAATAATATATTGCCAGTTAAACTCCATTTTTTAACTTGGTACAAAAGTTTCTTCTTTTTTCAAGCACATCCCTATATATCCCTATACTATAATTTTTTTAACTTTTTTTTAAAAAGGTCATTTTTAAAATAATATCACGCATTTTGTCGTGTTATATATCACTTGGGTTTAATAGAATAACGCAATTTTTATAATAGGATATAGTACGATTATATACCTTGATGCCACTTATTGATATCAAATCTTTTATACAAATGATATTATTTGAGTTGAGTTAGCAATGTGGAAACAAATTTTTTTGTTTTTTAATTAAAGCTAGTATCACTTGAGTTAAAATAGGAAGACTTCAACAAAATGAATACAAAGAGTACAAAGATACTAGTACTTAGATTTTATTTTTTAATTTTATATAGTTTTATCACAATATATAGCTATACAACTATTATATTACAACTATTATATTATAACTATACAACTACAGAAACAATTACAAAGAATCAAAAGCCAAATTGAAACATTTATATAAAATGGTAATGTTAATATTAATAGACAAAGCTAGTTATTTTACATTATATAGATATGTATAAGAATATGAATCTAGATCACATCAAATTGAAATGTTTATATAATAAAATAGTAACATTTCTATTTTTATACTCATCTAAAACCATATTTTAATGTCGCCCTTAATTTAAAAGATTTCATTCACCCGTATATATCAGGCCCTTTTTAGAGTATCGTTTATGTCTCTTTTAATCGTTTTCTTGTACACACATACTAGATCCTTTTAGGGTATTATTTGACATCTCTTTTGAACATTGATAATTTTTATGTAACTTTTATTTAAACCTGCAAGTAGAAGAAACGTTAAAATAAATAAATATCTTTATTTTATAAAATTATATAATATATTTTATATAAAAATAAAAGAATTATAAAATTTATCAATTAACTATACAACTACAGAAACAGTTACAAAGAATCGAAAACCAAGTTGAAACGTTTATATAAAATGATAATGTTAATATTAACATTATCATTTTATATAAACGTTTCAACTTGGTTTTCGATTTACACATTAACAACTTCCTATTCTCCTTTCTTCAGAATTTTATTCTTTGTTGTTCAATTAATGATTAATTAATTTTAGCATTTTTTCTCCACCACAATTAGATAAAGCTATTTTATATTATTTAAATTAAAGTTATTTTATATTATATAAATATGTATATGAATATGATCTGGAAAATAAAAATATATGAATGTTACTATTTTATTACATGAACATTTCAATTCAACTTTAGATTCTTTTCAACTAATTAACTAATTTCAGTATTTTTTTATTTCACTATTTTTATGTAAATATGTAATTACATGAAAATTATCAATCAAAGTTCAAAAGCGAAATAAATGATATCCTGATCGAACTAATATGTGTGTACAAATGAAATGGTTTCGAATCAGTATAAAAATATATAAGTGTTATTATTTTATTACATGATTTCAATTCGACTTCAGATTCTTTTCAATTAATTAACTAATTTTAGTATTTTTTTTTATGATTTGTATGAAAATATGTAAACAGATAGAACTTCAAGAATATCTTTTTATTACTTCAGGTTTATGTTATCTAGGTTCATACTCAAATATATATTCATATAATATAAAACAACTAGCTCTATCCAACTGTGATGGGGATATCTACATAACATCAAATTTAAATGTTCATATAATAAAATGCGAACACTTACATATATTTTTATATTCATCTAAAGCCATATTTTAATGTCGCCCTTAATTTAGAAGATTTCATTCACCCATACATATCAGGTCCTTTTAAAAAGTATCGTAAATAAAGTAATCGTTTATTACTAAATTAATCGTTTATTACTAAAGTATCGTTTATGTCTCTTTTAAACATCGTTTTCTTATACACACATATTAGATCTTTTTAGAGTATTATTTGACATCTCTTTTGAACATTGATAATTTTTATGTAACTTTTATTTAAATCTGCAAGAAGAAGAAACGTTAAAATAAATAAATATCTTTTTTTTTTATAAACAAAATAAAAGAATTACAAAATTTATCAATTAATTACACAACTATAGAAACAATTACAAAGAATCAAAAGCCAAGTTGAATAATGTTAATATTAATTGAAACATTTATATAAAATGATAATGTTAATATTAACATTTCAACTTGGCTTCCTATTCTTCTGAACTTATTTCTTTGTCATTCAATTAATAATTAATTAATTTTAGCATTTTTTTCCAACCATAATTAGATAAAACTAGCTATTTTATATTATATAAATATGTATATGAATATGATCCAGAAACATAAAATTGAAGTGTTCATATAATAAAATGGTAACATTTATATATATTTTTATACTTATCTAAAGCCATATTTTAATTTCACCGTTAATTTAAAAGATTTTATTCACTCATACATATCAAGTCCTTTTAGGATGTCATTTATTAAACATTAATAACAATAATGTAACTTATATATTTTAACCTGCAAAAAGAAGAAACATTGAAATAAATAAATATTTTTTTTTTCATAAAAAGAAATAAAAGAATTATAAAATTTTTTCAACTTGGATTCCTATTCTTCTAAACATTAATCTTTGCCATTCAATTAATGTTTATAAATTTTTATAAAAATCGTGATTAGTTAAAAAAGAATCTGAAATTGAATTGAAATGTTCATGTAAAAATAAAATAATAAAATGAAAAATAGAACTTACCTGCAAAATATAGTAGACACAAACATGAGTTACACTCCGAAACAAATTATCAACAAACTGTCAAACTCGCCGCGAACGTCAATATCGTGGCCACTACTCGGACGTGCAGAAAAAGATTAAGCATACTATATGCAGTAGTAGTAAGCAATTTATTAATACTGCTAATGTTTCCTTTTCAATGCACGCGTATTTATTACACACGTATTTATTATTATATTGATACTCGAGAGATCTATAATCAAAAATACTACCGTGTTTACATCAATCAATCAATCTTATCGACCCAGCGGATAAATCAGGCCTTTTATTAATAAGTCAGGGTTACTGCAGGATCCAGCGAACATTGATTCGCTAGATCCTACAGTAACTCTGACTTATCAGTCTGATAATCCGCTGGGTCGATAAGATTAATAATGACATCTCGTGACAGACGTTGCAGCCGTACAAAGGCGATGATAATAATGACGTTTCTTAAAGTAAAAATTTCCAAATCGGACTTTGCGTACCAATATCTCTGCTTGTAGGGCACGTAGCAGAAAAATAAAAATACTTTTATTATGCAAGTCGGACTCAAGCTATCGATCAAGCCTACTTGATCAGTTTAGCCGTTATTGAGATTCGATACTCGAATTTCGGATGCTCGCATCTTGCCGACTCGCGTAAAGTCACATGGTAGTTCTCGATTGACTTGACACCCGAGACATTACTATGTCTCCTGATAACAAATTTGTTCAATGGATATTGTAAAAAAATTAAATTTATGTAAATATGGGTTTTTTTAATAAAAATGACAATGTTTTTGCCCGAATTATTAGTCAAGTCCGTGATCTTTTAATAATCAAAACGTAATAAAAAATAAAAATTTTTATATGAAATACAATCCATATTATATAAAATGTGCTCTTAATGACTAAAATCATGCTGAAAAAAAATTAATAGCTTATTCAAGAAAATTATTAGTTGACTGATTTGTCTAACATATTTATTTAACAAACGATTGGTTCGCATCATCAATTGATTAATAATCTATATGTATAATAGTAAAAAAGCTGCAGATTATCTTAAAATAATTAAAATTTACAAAAAACACAATTATTCATATAAATTCATATAAATTTATCCTTTATAAATTTGTCTTTTTATTCATATAAGTGGACAATAAAAAATTAAAATAAATTCAATAAGTAAAAAAAATATTTGTATAACGATCAGAATGTAGCATTTAAACAATATCGATACAACATTATTTTCAATTATCAATATTTCTGACTAAAAGCCATTCGTTGATTAACTAATCAAAAGACACAGTGATGTCTCGACGCGCAACGAAGTTCTCCTAACTCTCTTTACGCAAAATCCCAAGATGAACTCGCTCTACATTTTCATATCTCAGCAATAACTGCATCGATTAAGTCCTAACTACGTTTAATCGACAGCTGAGTACCAAATTATACGAGAAAAGTGTTTTTATTTTTTTTTTTTTGTATTCTAAACTGAGATATCGAGACGCAAAGTTCAAATTGATAAATTTTAAGAAACGTCTTGGTCGTCGTCGACCGTGATTTTCTTTTTTCTGTCGCAAGAGGCGCTAGTGAACACTATGATAGTTCTTGCAGCTCTCATTTTTTTGATATGTCTTTGACAAATGTTTTCCGTGTGAAGTTGTATTAATAAAAAAGAAGATATAACGCGTCATATATAATAGTAAATAATACTGTAATACATAATTAAATATTATTGAAGTGGTAAATATTTTTTGAGGTGATATCACTCATGACTTATGTAAAAATTGTACAGGGAAAGATACAATTATTAAAAATGAATTAACATTGATAAGAGAAATACGTATCATTCCTTTACAATTATATTTAGAACAAAATAGTAAATTAATAAAAATAAATTCAATTTAATTTGACTGCAGTACTAACAACTACAATATGGGGACAATTTTATAAGGTAATGATTGAATTTAATGATAAGGGAATGAAGTCCTTATTAGAATTGATGTTTATCTTTTTTTCTTTAATATGTATCATCTCTGAAATTAATCTTTTATGATAGTTAGATTCAAAATCAAGTATTTTGACATTATCTCAGTCAAATCTATGATTTTTATTAACAGTGTATCCCTCCCGGTGGGGGAGTATTGCCCTCTCCCTCATTGAACTTCGGGAAGGTGGACTTCCCTTCCTAAATAAAGAGAGGGATGGGAAGAGGTGAGTGGCACCCAGCCTACCCCATCCCAACACGCGAGTGTCAGGGTGGCCTTGATACATGCTCCCAATAGCTGGTAGGTGCAATAAAGCCGACACGCATGCGGCCCCTCTTAGCTGTGGGAGCCATCTCCGGTCCCGACTTCTGTCCCGAACCCGACTTGGCTCAGGAGTTTGTGAAGGGAGGGGGGGATTATGCTACTCCCTCCGCCTCCAGGCAGGGATCAGTCGTTTATTAGGAAGAATATCTGGCGGCGCCGCAGTCCCTTTCCTCCCTGTCCTCGAAAAGAGGTTATCGAAAAGAGGATCTTCCTCCTTCCTCCTGCGCCGTTTAGCCTCCTGCTTCTGCGACATTATCTTTTCACAAAAGGAGGAAACGTCCTTCCAAACTTTCTTGTTGTCGACTATCCTCCTTATGACGGCCGACAGCGAAAAATTCTCGTCCAACTGGAACGAGGACACCGCGTTCTTCCTCCCACGATGCACACGCTTCGAGTGTGTGCTGCGCGATGTCCTCACCCGCCGCACAGTCCACCATGCCGTGCGTTTCGTTCCGATTCGGTGCAGATACCGACCAAAACACCCATGGCCGGTTACCAACCGGAAGGAGAGTCCTCCATAAGCCCTGTTCAGCCAGTCTTCCAGGCAGAACCGGATGACTTCCACCGTCCGGGCGCCTGTGATGGCGGGATCGTAAAGCTGAATTATCCAGCGAGTGACGACTCTTCTGCCCTATAGGTTCCTAGTTGTGGAGATCAGCCCCCGGTCCTTTAGCCGGCTGACACATCGATAAACTTCGGTGTGCCCCTAGAAAATTAATGGGGAGTGTCCCAGTCAGGACCGTGGTCGCCGCGTGCGACACCGTCCTATAGGCCCTCGCCAGGCGCAGTGCAGAATTGCACTGCGCCTGCTTCATTTGGCGGAAACTCTTTTTGTCCTCCGCCAGACGATGGGCCTATATCAGTGACCCATATAGGGCCACCGAGTGGGCGGCGTTCGCATAGAACCGTCTGGCTCTGGTGCCCAAACCTCCTAAATTGGATAGGAGACGACTAAGCTTGTTAGCCATTGCCTCCACCCTGAGGGCTAGGAAGTCAAAATGCCTTCTGAAGCCTCAAATCTGGTGGACCTATTACAGCAACGAACAAAAATAAAGCATTGCATATTTTAAAGTCTTTTGTCGAAGATCTCCATATTTCTATAAATCGCGTTGCACAACACAAAATTGGAGCTGCATCCGTTCATATCTCCTAAAAAAAAAAAATAAATAAATAAATAAATGGCATCCAAACAAACTCCATTTGATCCAAGAATTATCTAAGGATGATCTTGATAGATGCGTGTAGTTTTGCGATATTATGATGAAAATCATAATTGATGATCCCTTATTCCTTGATAATATTGTTTCCTCTGATGAGGCTACATTTGAGTTAACTGGAAATGTAAAAAGACATAACTGTTTGTAGATACTGGATCGATCCTTACTAGATGAGAGAAAATCATACTTAGCACCCACAAAAATTAATGTATGGATACTGGTGCTTTGGATTAATGTGTGCTGGTACTTTCACGGGTAGATCAGGTCCTTTCTTCATAGAAGGCAATTTAATAGCTCAAATGTACAAAACCATGCTTCGAAAACAAATTATGCCAGTTATGCAAGAAATAGCTGGTTGAAATTTGGATGACATTTATTTTCAGCTGGATGGAACTCTTCCTCCATTACAGGGTTAATGTACGTCAATATTTAGATGAGATCTTTCCTCATAAGTGGATAGGGTGAAAAAATTCCATTGAGTGACCACCTCGATCTCCGGACTTGAATCCACTTGACTACTTTTTTGGGGGATATTTGAAAAGTAAGATTCACATCAGCAAGCCTCAATATTTAGATGATTTGCAACACAGGATAGTTCATGAAATAAATCTTATATCACAATAAATTTATAGGAATGTGGTTTCAGATTTTTATAACAGATTAGCACATTGCCAGTTCAAGAGCAACAATTTGAACATTTAATGTGAGTTATTTTGGTGAGATACTGCCTTAATTAGCCGGGTCTGCGACCGATCTTGCCTTAAGTGGCTAAATCTGTACCCAAATCGACTTCGAGTTCAAAGTTAAGTTCACCAAAGATAGTCCTTCATGATTTCTGACAGCTTTTATTCGGATCATTTTTCTCGATACCGTCCTTTACTATATTTACTATAACTGTCACTAATTTGACCTCCAAATGACCCCTAGGGATCACCTTGACCACTGACATGACAATGAACGTAGAATTTCCCGCCCTTTTTAAATCCAAAATCAAAAAAGGAATTTCCATTTAAAAATTCAATGTTGACTTTCAGGGTGTGACCTTCAAGGTCAAGTTCAAGATCAAGTTATGGCTACCAGAAATAGTCCTTCATGACTCCTATAACTCTTATCCGGGTCATTTTCCCTGAAAGTGTACTTTTGAAGATCAGAGGAATCCCGTTCTTTTCTATCCTGTATAAATTTATCAATTGATGATACAAAACAAATCATTTGTTTAATGATATTTAGCTAATGTTAGACCAACGAACCAATATTTCTTTTTAATTAATTAACTACTAACTTTATTCGAGTATAATGTATTTTACTCATTAATTATATATTTTTTTATAAAAATAATATGAATTAATTTATAATTGTTTATAAATAAATTTCCATTTTTTCTTTTATCAAGTTTCATCTATCAAACTTTCGCGAACTTGGTTAATAATAGTAATAGCAGGAAAACATTACTTGTTTATGAGAGAAACATACTTCAATTATACATGTTTTATTTCTTTGATAATATATGTATAGAATGTCTGATTCGAAATGATATAACACTTATGTGCAAATAGAGCGGGTCAAACTGAACAAAATCCTCTCTCATCACGCTCCTAGCAATCACGAACGTGTGTAACAATGGACGGTCACACTTCTTTGTACGTTTGCATTCATCAATCGGTTATATAGATAGATGCTCATTCGGCGACTTTTATTAATTAATAACTCGTTATTATTGCGAAAATGATAAAAAACTTTTCTGCTCAGTTTATCCCGCACACAAACATCATTTTGAATCAAACAGCTCGTATATCAAATAAATGTGTTATATATCTTCAATAGTTAATAAATGGCTATATTATTATTTAGAGTAGCAATTCCATGCGATATAGAAATTAAATAACGTTAGATATGTATTATATAAAAAGAATTGCAATACATGACTGCTTATGTATGAAAACATTTATTGATATCTTTCATTTTGTTGGCATAACATTAGTTAATACAATCCAATATTTAATCAACTGTTGATTGTCGATAAATAAACGTAACGCTATTAACACCATATTATTGGGTTCTCGGAAAAGTCATGATGCATTTTTGTAACAAATGGCGCTAGTTCATTTTTAGAAGTACTAGTCATTCGCATCTATGTTATTGCTATGTTATTTGACAGTTTTAGCTTCATTTTAAAAAAAATTGAGCAATTTGGTTGAGTTTTGGAGATTTTATAATAAGTTGAAGATGAAAGACCAAACTGTGCATTTTCGTCATATATTACTGTTTTACTTCCGTAAAGAACGTGCGTCAAGCTTGTGAAAAGTTGCGTAAAGTTTACGGTGACAATGCTTCACAAGAACGTCAGTATCAACGATGGTTCACGAAATTCCGTGCTGATGATTTTGATCTTAACGACGCTCCTCAGTCAGGGACCATAGAGGTTGATGACGACAAAATAAAGACATTGATCGAGTCAAACCCACGTTACACGACACGAGAGATTGCAGAAACACTGAACATCCATCATTCAAGTATTCACGACTATCTGAAGAAGCTGGGATACGTAAGCAAGCTCGATATTTAGGTTCTTCATGAACTCAAAGAAGTTCATTAAACAGCGCGTATAAACATCTGCGATATGCTGATTAAATGTGAGGAAAACGATCCTTTTTTGAAGCGACTGATAATTGGTGATGAGAAGTAGATTGTTTACAACAATGTGGTACGCAAACGGTCTTGGTCCCGACGTGATAATTCGTCTCAAATGACATCAAAAGCAAACATTCATCAGAGGAAGGTTATGCTCTCAGTGTGATGGGATTTTAAAGGTGTCGTGTTTTTCGAGCTCCTACCAAGGAACCAAATAATCAATTCGAATGTATACTGTCGGCAATTAGACAGTTTGAACGAATCCATCATCCAGAAAGATCCAAAGCTTGTTAATCGTAAAGGAGTTGTGTTCCATCACAACAACGCGAGATCACACACAAGTTTGTCAAAAATTATTGGAACTTGGATGGGATGATGTTGCCACCATACTCGCCTGACTTTGCGCCGTCAGACTTCCACTTGTTTCACTCTCTTCAAAACTCCTTGCATGGATATAATGTTTAATTCAGATGAGGCTATAAATCAGTACCTTCAGTTTTTCGCCAATAAAGACAGGTCCTTCTATGAATGAGGAATTATGAAACTCATTGAAAGATGGCAAAAGATTATTGAACAAAATGGACAATATATCATTGATTGATCTTTGTTCTTTATATAAATAAATGACTTTTGAAAAACATAGAAAAAATACGTCATGACTTTTCCGACAACCCAATATTTCAGAACATCAAGCCAATGAGTATTGGAGTTGATGTAGATCTAATATAAGATCAATGTTTCTTCTCTATTCGAGTATCCTATTAGTTAGAAAATATAAATTGTTAAAAGAACATCTTCTAAAAACAAATAAACTTTTAAATTTATCTTCAATTCTTAATTAATTTCTCACAAAAGAATCTCGCGAAATGTCAAATTCTGATTCTAATGAAACTTTAATTACACAGATTACATAAATAGATGAATGTAAAAAGTGTCAGTTGCAGCAAAAAAATACTTAAAATAGAGAGTGAAACCTTTATATATAAAACTTAGATTTTAGATTTCTTCGTTATAACATTAATTTTTTTTTAAACTTCAAGATATAGAAAGATATTCAAGATATCAATAAATGTTTTATATAAAGATTTTATAATAAAATTAGCTTTACTTATTCGTGTCAATAATATTTTTAAAAAATTATTATTTTCGAAAATTTTCAAAATTCTTTTTAAATAATTATTTTTTTAAAATGTTATGTATATGGATAAATAAAGCTAATTTAATGGTTATATCCAGGGGACTTCACAATTCTTTTCTTTCCTAAAATGTGTAGCTGACACAACTTTATTTTTTTTTAGTACAATAAGGAATTTTTTTTTTATTAAGACCTTTCTGCGAAATTGTTGTGTGTCAGCATTTTAGGAAACAAGAGAAAGATTTACAATTATTCCGACTATTAATGAATATATTATAATGTATCTTTTATTTAATTTAAAGAAAAGAAAAAGTTTTTTCTAAATCGGATTTTTTGCAAAATGATATATAAGATTATATACACTTGGCAGAGTTCGAACGTCATATATACAGTCTTAAGAGATATTATTTTAATTACTGCACAATTGCATATATAATAACAATAAAAAAATATACTGAATTTAACAAATTATTTAAACTGTTACGTCCAGCCCGAGGTAAATATTTTTTTTTTAAATGGATAGGCTAGGAAGGACGCTTCAAATACCCTCTCGCAGATGAGCGCGCTGAGGCGTCCCTACGAGTCGGATGCACTGTGCAGATCCACGAGTGCGAGTCAACGTCTTGAAAAAGACGCTATGACTTCGACTGCGTGACGTACGTCCGTCGGTCCGTAATTTAGGCAAGAGAATTTAATCTCTTTTGACAGGACCGACGTGCGTGCGTGCGTGCGTGCGTGCGTGCGTGCGTGCGTGCGTGCGTGCGTGCGTGCGTGCGTGCGTGCGTGCGTGCAGTGCGTGCGTGCGTGCGTGCGTGCGTGCGTGCGTGCGTGCGTGCGTGCGTGCGTGCGTGCGTGCGTGCGTGCGTGCGTGCGTGCGTGCGTGCGTGCGTGCGTGCGTGCGTGCGTGCGTGCGTGCGTGCGTGCGTGCGTGCGTGCGTGCGTGCGTGCGTGCGTGCGTGCGTGCGTGCGTGCGTGCGTGCGTGCGTGCGTGCGTGCGTGCGTGCGTGCGTGCGTGCGTGCGTGCGTGCGTGCGTGCGTGCGTGCGTGCGTGCGTGCGTGCGTGCGTGCGTGCGTGCGTGCGTGCGTGCGTGCGTGCGTGCGTGCGTGCGTGCGTGCGTGCGTGCGTGCGTGCGTGCGTGCGTGCGTGCGTGCGTGCGTGCGTGCGTGCGTGCGTGCGTGCGTGCGTGCGTGCGTGCGTGCGTGCGTGCGTGCGTGCGTGCGTGCGTGCGTGCGTGCGTGCGTGCGTGCGTGCGTGCGTGCGTGCGTGCGTGCGTGCGTGCGTGCGTGCGTGCGTGCGTGCGTGCGTGCGTGCGTGCGTGCGTGCGTGCGTGCGTGCGTGCGTGCGTGCGTGCGTGCGTGCGTGCGTGCGTGCGTGCGTGCGTGCGTGCGTGCGTGCAATGACCCTAATTCCCTCGACCGACCATCCGTCGAGAAGCGCCGGTCACCAGGCAAAGGGCGCAGCAATATCTGTTGTTGATGTTATCAAACGTGGCTGTTGTGTGAAATCTACACCGACGCGGGGTTCAGCGCGTATACTCGTAATCGGGCGTTCGTACATCAGCGAGATCGCCAGAGTGCGGGAGCATTTTTCGGAACGCGAATTTATAATTATGATCGCGAGTTCTTCGGCGCTCAACCAGGCAGTCGCGGATTGTGGCGTACGCGGTTGCCTAGCAATGACGATCATAAATTACGAGCCTGTCAAAATTAGACGCGCTGATTCGCGAGTAGGCGGTGTTTGCGATTTCGATCTACACCTGGATCGATAGATCTATGCGGTCCGTAAAAATAGCTGATGTTGCAGATTATTACGAATGTACGAATGCACTGAAATTTCTTTGGAAGATAAATGATCGGCCGGGAACTCCTGGTGGCGGCGGATTATCCTCACCTCGACGATGTGTTCTCGCTAGGAATCACGAACTACACGCGATTTTTACGATCGACCGAGATCTTTCGGACGGTTTTTTATCCCCGATCCGATATTCGGACGGACCCAAAACGGTAATTAAGCCGCCGTCATCGCTCTAATGAGATCAGCGCTTTTTTATCTTCGACGGAATTCGGAAAAATCCGAAGATGCTGTTGTTTTGCGGGAAGAGCGCGTTTCGCCTTCGGTCGTGCTCGGCGGTCTTCGGCCAAATTCGGCGGCGCGACGTGGAACGCGTTCCGTGCAAACAACAGGCACGGCCGTCTCGCAATTAATTCGCGAGCCTAATTTGCAAAGATTAAAAGTGGCGCAAAGCGCCTTTGCTCGACGGATCGTCGATCGGGACTTGATGGCGGATGGACGATCGCGGAAGAATGCATCGTTACATCACCTCCCTCCTATAAAAGCCTGAATTTTGAAGCATTTATTTGTTATTATTTTGCAGTCAGCGACATGATCGGGGGCAGCCGGTTCGGTCAAACCGGATAACATAACGATTATTTCCATGTCAAGCTTCCTATTTTCAGCTGATGTGCGCCGCAAAGTGTGGCACATCTATTATATAATTATGCCGGACGCAATCTCAAGGAGATTGGCGGTAGTGGTGCAGATCCCAGAATTCGTATAGGCTGTAACGTTGGCCGAGGTTTTTCCGGTGTGGATGGTCGTGCCCGTGGTCGTAACGGTGGCGATGTAGACATTAGCCACTCCATTTTGTAGCGTTGCGTAGCGTCCGAATGTTGAATCCTGCTCCCAACCCGCGAGATGGTTATTCGGGTCGATGCTCCGGTGATGATAGTTGCCACAGTTAGAGCGGTCGCCGTGAAAACGGCGGATTGTGCGGTCGTCTTCGGCCTCCGATGGCTTTTTCTTGGCGGTCGACTGGAGCGGTCTTTGCCAAAGGCTGTCCAGGACTGGCCGTCGTAGCCGATCGCCGTAGCGTCCCTTAGAAGCTCGCCGTGCGAGGTATTCTTCTTGATTTTTCCTGCCATTTATTTGTCGTTATTCGTCACTCTTATTTGGATTTTTGGTGTCGGTTGCAGAATTATTATTTGCCGGTTTCAGGTCGTTCAGATGCGTATGTTTACAATATTTGCCTTGGGCATCTCATAAGTCGTATATCACGGGTGAGATTATTTTCCGCACATTGTAGGGTCCGGTAAATTTTGAAGTCAACTTAGCATTATATCCTACTCCTCTCAGAGAAGATATGGTTGCGTTTTTAGACTCAATCCCTTTTTTTAGGTTGCCATGTTCGTCAGCGTAAATTATAATGTTGTTCCTGATGCTGAAATGCTCGAGCTTGTAAGGTTAATCCTTACAACTTTATGCGCTATTGGTGTCGTAGCTATTAGTGTACGGTATCTGGATGTTCGGCGGCGAATATTTAGTCGGGTCCATCTTTCGAGGACGTCGCGAATTCGCGGGTGTGATTTAAAAAGGCGGGTGTATACCTTGTGGCGTCGTGAACGGTATTATAGCAAACTGCAACTCGCCTATATGGTTATCCCAGCGGCGATGATTCTTCCCGACGTACTGCGAAATTATCGTCTTTACGGTCCGGTTCGTACGCTCTACCGAGTTGTAGTGCAGAAAATAAGTGGGTGTGAATTTTTGCTAAATGTTAAACTTCTTATACAGTTCGACCAGCGCGGTAGATTTTAGCTGTGTCCCGTTGTCCGACAGTATTTCTTTGGGACAACCATGCCGAAAAATAATCGCATCGGCAATTCCGAGTGATTACTTCTGCCGTGACTCGATGGAGCGGTCGCATTTCTAGCTATTCTGTGAAGCATGGTAAAAAGCCACCGGTGTCCATTCGTAGATTATGGGAGCAGTCCAACGAGGTCTACATTCACCTGCTGCCATGATCGTTTTACCTCCGTTGTGTGTAAAGTCCCGGTTTCATTTGCGCAACTTTATACTAATTACATGTTATACAATTCTGCACGTATCTGGTGATCTCGCAGAACATGTCCAGTCAATAATACAATGATGCGATTCGCGCAATGGTTTTTACACCACCAAGATATCCGGCTGTCAATTTGTCGTGATATCGTCCAATCATTGTTCGGAAGGCACACACTTTTTCCATTGCTCGTCGGGAGGAACGTCGCGAAAATTTAACTTCGCAACCATTTTAATGTCTGATGGTCGGTCGTCACCGTAAAATGATACTCTTCGAGATAATGTCGCATCCGGATTGCCCAAACAACAGCGATACACTCAAGTTCAGTGGCCGAGTAATTCTTTTCGGCGGAATTAAGTGTGCGACTTGCGTATGCGATTACGCGCTCGCGCTCCGAGAAGAATTACATTAAGACCACACTGAACCCCGTGCTTGTTAGTCTGTAGGTTCAATGATCGCTCAGGACATGCGAACACCTGTGCCGACCGGCGAGCGGTCACCACTTGTGAGCATGTCCCGGTAGCCTTCCCGGTGATATTCCAGCGGTGGGATGGACGTACAATCTCGGTTTTCGCTCAAAGATCCTTCCCGAAAATCATAGTGCTTTCTAGTGACGACATGGGGAATGCGTACCATGTAATGCGAGAATTTATTTGAACGGACAATCTCAGAATGTACGGGATGTCCACCTTACTCTCGTCTGCCAACCTGACTTTCGTTCCGGTACGAAATATAGATCTTAGACTGACGGGCGGTTTCTTGGTTTATGAATGATATTTTTGAATCCGTGTCTATGAAAGCTTGCAGCGATTGGTCAGCGAGGAATACGGTCGGGTATGGCCGTGACAAAAATGAAATAGTTAGGGCCGAAATGCGGCCGCGATTTCTTCGATTCCGGCAGCATTTCCCGCCCGTATATCGACTAGACTCATTTTTTAAAAACCGACTACTTCAAAACTATGGGTCATTAGCTGAAACGGCCGGTCAAATTTTTTTTTCGCCCAAGAGCAGTCTATATAAAGCATCAAAATCCTCTGACCCGTCACCGGTGTTCCCTTCGTAAATATTAGATTATATATGATTATATAAGTATAAAGATGTATAATTATATAGGAGAGAATTGCTGTATCGGATGCCTATATCCTAAATATTTCAAAAGTTAAATAAATAGTTATTCATTTTTCTAATTAGCGAATTATTCCTTCATGCAATAATTGGCTCCAAGTTATAGTCCTATAAACATTGAGCTACAAGTCCACTTAGCCAAATTATATATTTCATTTGTATAAAAGATTTGCTATACCACTATTTTTAAAAAATCCAAGCGGAGGTATCTTTAAAAATAATAAGAACCAAATGTGTATATCTTTTTACCCATTCAAGACTCTTTCTTTTCTAACCTAAATGATAATAATTATTTAACTTTGTAACGGTACGTCCCTGCTCGATCGGGAGTTCGGTGCGGAAGCGGGAACATGGATCAGGAGTTTCGGATAACTCATAGGATTCTGGGTTCAGGTATAAAAGAATCATGATGCTAGAGTTTAAGTAACAATAAATTTATAACAATTTATTTTAATTTAAGAAATTGAAATTACTGCACGTTGTCGCCTGTCGTCAGTGGCGTGACGCCGGTCGCATAAGTTCAATATAATTTTGAGTGATTTGCAGAGTGATCGGAAATCGAATGCGAATGTGTGTATTCACGGGATAGCGTGTGGATCGGCGACGCAACGCGTGGCTAGGCCCGCGTGTTGTCAAGCGGTCGGATGGGTCGGTTGCTAGGCAACTGAGAACGCTTTCGCGGTTTCGCCTTTTCAGAATCGGATAACGAAAACGCTCGTCGAGGAGAGAATATCGAGAACCTCGGTGTTCAAATAGTGTAACGAGAATACTCGCTATATGGATAAAATATTCGAGAACGCTCGAATATTAAGTCTGAAGAACGAGAATGCTCGTTGAGCCGGAAGAAAATTTGAGAACACTCAGATGTTCGATCGGGATTAATGAGAACTCTCGTTGTGTTGGAAAGAATAACAAGAATGCTCGGTATTCAGACAGAGACGAGAACTCTCATGCTGGTCGACTAGGTTCAGGTCGGATTGTTTGGCGGGACTGGTGTCGCGTCGAAAAATTGCCGCGTTTATATACTCAGCTTCGTTTCGAGTGTCAAAATGTTATTCGATGTGTTATTTTACAATAATCAGCTGTTTTTGACAGTTCACACGTGTGATGCATAATACGCTGTCGCGCGCGCTGTCCGTCGGTGATTTTCAGCGGATTTCAAGCTGCTTGGCGCTGGTGTTCGCCGCAGCGCGCGCTTAGTAACGGAGCGTCAAGACATCATTTATTTTGTACTGTTATTCTTTAATTCTTTGTGATAAAAACTTAGGTTAAATAAAGCAATTTTATGATATAATAATATTTTAAAGCTAAATAATTAGTACTGGATTAGAAAAGAAAGAATCTTGTAAGAAAGAGTAAGATATATATTTGCATTATTAATATCGAATCTTTTATATAAATAATAATGACGATGTTTCTTGAAGTAAAAATTTACGAGTCGGATTTTGTGACATCTTCGCTCGTAAAGTACGTATGTCCCTTTACTTGACATTTTTTTACCTTTAAAAAGGTAATTTTGTAATGATATCATGCATTTTGTTAAGCATTTTGTAAGCATCTTTTTATGTTTGACGAGCGCGTTTATGCTTGACGCCTTTATATAACAAATATAATTGACATTTTTTATATAAATATTTTTGTAAAATATAATCTATCTATATAATGGCTTAATGCACATGTTTAGTAACAATTTTTTATAAAAATAATATATAAATACCTTTAAGCCATTGCTTTTTTATAACTTGTGCATCAATTTTAATCCAAATGCTAGATGTTCTTCCTCTATACATATTCATACAATGAATTTCGATGCAAGTTCCATGATAAAAAAATAACATTTATAACTTTATATGCATGTCCAGCTATTATTATTTTAGTTGTCGATACAGCACACAAACTAAATTTGTATAGTATTTTTACAAATTTACCATATTGTAAAGAAAATAATAAATAAAATAATAAAAAATATTTTAAATTTTATATTATGTCAAAATTATATAAATCTTATCAATATTTACATTGCTGTTAAGTAATTTTCTATTAATAAAATATAAAATTTATGGATTTTAATGTTGCTTTTGATAATATCAAGTTGTTGCGCAAATAACAAAACAGCTTTTCTTTAAATCTAAAATTTTTTTTATAAAATCTATTTTTGGTATAGAAATACAAAATAATGGGAATTGTATAAAACACTACATTATTAGTAATAATTTAATTTATGAAAGTGTAACAGAGCGCATCTCCTCGCTCCGTTCCCATTCCGAATTTTCCCCCGACCGACCAGTCGGGGACCACCGAACATCAAGCAGAGTGCGGCAGTGGCCGCAAAAAAGCGTTTTACGTCTATTTTCTTAATTTTGTATGCGTGTTCCAAAATTTGAAGTAATAGTATGAAAATACCGCGAATTCACGCATATTCGTGGTATTTTCCCCGCACCGCACTACGCGCCGCATCACCGAGCGCTAAACGCGCCCCGTACCGCACCATGCGCCGCGTCGATGCTCCCCGCGCCGCACCGATACTGCGTCACGAAAGCGAGCGAGTGTCTTTCACCGCGCATCGACGAGCAACAAAAACATCCCGCACCTCACCTCCTCTCCTATTCCTATCCACCCCCACTCCGATCCCTTATCTATCCCAAAAAATCAATTACACGATTTCTTTTCTTCCGCTCCTGTGGAGGGAGATGCTACCCCCGAGGTTGACCAATTCAACTAATCCGACTGAAAAAATCGAAGTCGATCTCAGATATAAAAAGGCATCGCTCTCTACAGAAAATCATCCTGTTCCGCGCTCGACTCTCAAGAGTACGTCTCGACAGAAGCGAGCTCGAACTCGAACACGGTGAAAAGCATGACACTTATTGGGGACCTCCCCAATGCGCCAAGTATGCATAGCCAGGCTGAACTGTCTCCGAGTCCTTCCACGACAAGCCGGAAGTTACTGGGGGCCTCCTCAGCGCACCAAATTCGCTCGATCTGGCTCTGCTGTCACCGAGTTCCACCGCTGAGTATTGGGGTCCTTCCTAATACGACGTCTATCTAATAGTGCGTCTATCTGACCGATTCCGAGTAATGGAGCCCCAATCAGCCGAGTATGCTCGGTAATCCAGAATCTTCTCAAGAGACGGAACGTCCGATCTCCGTGACTCGAACGGGGTCACAAGATCCCACCGCGCGATTAAAATTACCGCTCGCGAAACACATGTCTTGCCACCGCTCGCCCCGTGTGTCCCGCGTCACCGAAATACCGCACGGCCCACAGTCACGACCGTCCGAGCGATCACGAATTCTCATTATACGCGTAAATGTACTGCCAAACGCCGTCTGTTTCAATACAATCAATTATTCTGAATCACGAATCAATTATATTTGAGGTTTTCTCTTCCATTTTTTTTTATTTGTAATTTACATCCATTACTTTTTTTTATAATAAATCTTTGTTAAATTATAATAGCGAAACTTTCACTTTCTCTATCTTTGCCTCCAATGTTCTCGCTTCCCCACTCGGCAAACGACTGACCGTTATCCGCGCGGGAACGCGAGACCATTTTAAAAGTATAAGATTATCATTATAATAAATAGTACTTCAAGCTTTAAATTATAAAACATCTTCGTGCTAACTAATAATCTTCGTGCTAATATTTATAAACAATGTTGATAATAAATATATAGACAATCATAATAATTATATAGTATTATTATAAAGAATGTAATATATAATATCATTTTACAGATCAGATTTTTATGATAATTACAAGTAGATTAATTAATCTTAATTTGGATCATGAATCAATCAAGATCCTCTTAATTGATAAAAATGAACATTAAACATTATATGTCAACATCTTATTTCTCTATCATAGAATGTCAATTTCGGAAGTGTTCTGCCGAAAATAAGGAATAGTACTGCCAGCGCTGACAATCAATTTTCGAACACAGCCGAGCTAAGCTGGCTAAGCCAACGCCTCTCACGGCGAAAATTGTAGCCGTACAAAGACGACAGCGATAATAAGGACATTTCTTAAGGGATTATATGCAGTTGTAGGTCGAAAAAAATCGATTTTTGAAAATATTTATTTTCGTAAACTATACCATTTAAAAAATATTTTCTGAAAGTTTTCTGAAGTGATTTGAATTAAAATTATCGGAGATACAGAGTATGAAGGGTTCGCTGCACAAAGTACTTAGCGCAATACTTAGCGCACAAAGTACATAGCGCGCCGTAATTGGCAAAGCAAGGCGGTTCCTTCTGTGTAAAACTGGAATGTAAGTTGATATTTTGGAGACAGCTTTTGCAGTAGAAGGATTACTTTATGGAATACATAATTCTGTGTAAGTTGAAAAATAGTAATTTTATTTACATGGGAACTTAAGCTGAAATTTTAATTGCGTTTTTCTCGAAATCAAATTTTTTTTAAACATACGAATCGGTGAACAAGATATCTCGGGAACCGTTACACCAATCGGGCTAAAATTTTGCAGGCTTTTTTTATACATCAAATGTCCTTGAATGATTAATTTTTTTTAATATTTTTGTTTTTAATTAACAAAAAACAAAAAATTTAGTCATATAAAAATCGTACTTTTTTATTTAACAGCTATTTTGTTCAAAATAAAATTAAAAAAAATCAATCGTTCAAGGACAAAATTAGAGCATATGCTAACGAAATTTTGAACTTCTGAATTCAGATGATCCAGTTTCGAGCAATTATACTCACCGCAAAGCATTTTCAAGAAAACATCTTTCGCAAGAATGCCTGTTATTCGTGTGTTTTTCAATATTATATCTTGAAAAAATTTGTATAATATAAGTTGTAAAATATATTATATGTACTTAAATATTATATTACCTGCAAAACAAATCTTTAAGTGTTTTTTAAAAAATTCTCAAAAATTCCGTTTTTTTGGACTATGCAATTGTATATAACCCTTTAAACTTACTTACTATATTTACCGGGGATCCATCTTACTGGCCGACTGATCGAGGTAAGTCCAGGACCTGCTGGACTTCTTTATAACTAAGGAAATATCGAGCCTGTACAGCAGTGTAGAATCATGCCTGGATGGAACTTCGGACCCACACGAGTAATAATCACAACAAGCACTTTAATCATTTATAGAATAAATAGGGAATCTCTGTATAATAAGAAAACGGACTGAGAATCATACAAAAATTATAAAGAATCAAATATTGACTTCAGAGTTCCATTTAATACTCTTCCTAAATCAGTTGAAAATGTGGAAAATGCCACTAGATACATATCGAACTTCATGCAAACGGCAGCTTGGAAATCCATCTCGTCAATAAAAATAACCGATAAAAAAAACTATAGCTACCCAGATGAGGTCAGGGATAAAGTAAGAAAAAAGAGAAGATTTCGGAAACTATGACAAAACAGCAGACATCCAAACGATAGGACAGCTTTTAATAAAGTTGCTAAAAAATTAAAGGCTCTTATATCTAAGATTAAAAACGAAACCTTTCAACGGTTCTTAGAAAATCTGCCACTGAAAAGGATGACTATTCGCTCTGGAAAGTAACGAAATACTTAAATAGGTCACAGCGGACCAGACCTCCAATAAGAAGTGAAAATTAATCCTAGCAAGAATGGATAAAAAAAAGCAGAAGTACGCAAATTTCCTGGGCAAATGTTTCGAACCTTATCTTACTGCATTAGATAACAATGAAGATGAAATCGAATGAAATTTCTGGCAAGCTCATCCCGAATTGAAACACTTATTGACCTAACGAATCTTAAAGAAGTTGCTAAAGCAATAAAAGAACTCAAAACGAAGAAAGCACCAGACTATGACCTAATAACATCAGAACTGCTAAAAAAAACTATCAAAAAATGGAGTAACCTACTTAACTATTCTCTTCAATGCAATAATAAGAACTGCTTATTATTCTGATCAATGGAAAATTGTCACAATAACAATATGCCAGAAGTCAGGTAAGCCTCCAAACGAAGTCAATTCATCCAATCTGTCCAATCTGTTACCAATAATTTCCAAATTATTTGAAAAAGTTTTCATTGGCCAAATAAAACCAATACTTACTGAAAGGAAACTAATATCGGACCATCAGTTTGGTTTCAGAACTAAGCACTCGACAATAGAACAGACACATAGAGTTACCGAAAATAATAACGACTTTTAAAAAAAAAATTTCGCTTAACAGCATTCTTGGATATCCAACAGGCCTTTGACAGAGTTTGGCACAAAGAACTTTTCTATAAATTAAAAATGAACTATCTCACCGTTATTATCTACTTATGGACTCTTATCTGAAAGATAGAATCTTTCAAGTCAAGCAACAAGAAAAGCTGTCGGGCTTCTATGAAATTAAGGCTGGCGTTCCACAAGGTTCAGTACACAAGGTTCCTTGTATATCTGTCCAGTTATCTTGTCCAGTTTTATACACCTTGTACACTGATTTTCCGGAAAGTAAGGATATTATGATCGCTACATATGCTGACGACACGGCAATGCTTGAAAATCATGTTAATGCCACAGAAGCTTATAAAACTATAAAGTAGGCTAGATGCAATACAACATTGGATGGAGAAATGGCGAATAAGAGCGAGTCCTATCAAATCCAATCAAATAACTTTTGCATTAAGAAGAGAAGATTGTCCAACAGTGAAATTCGAAAATCAAGAATTATCAATTGCCTCCACAGTTAGCCTGGGAATACATCAACACGTCGTCTTACGTGAAAAGACCACATAAAGTCAAAGCGCACAAAATTAAACTTTAGCAGGCTTATTGGCAGACGTTCATCACTCTTAACTAAAAATAAACTATTAATTATAAATGCGTTCTAAAACCAATTTGGACCTATGGTCTTGAGTTATGGGGAATGGCAAGTCACATGTAGAAATAATTCAACGCTTCCAAAATGAAACTTTGCGCATTATACTCAATGCTCCGTGGTTCGCTAGTAACAATAAGATCCATGAATACACTGATATATACATACATGGGCTACTATCCAGTTTGAAATATTGTGAAAGACTAGAGAAATATTCTTGCACAAAATCTTCCTCTTCATGGAAGCATAAACAGTTTGAAGGTAAAAAGGCTAAGATATTAATTACTGTCACCAAATTTTATCATTAGAGAAAAGGGGATTAAAATAAAGAAGGGGATTAAAATAAAGAAGCGGTTCAGCGCTTAGTTCGTTATATATTTATACAATATGTACAAAGTAATTATAAAAAGTATATGTGATTCAAGATGTGTGTGTGGATCAGCGAGTGATTATCCGCATTGTGTGTATGTGTGTTCGCGTGTGAATGTATGGGCATCTTGCAGATGAGGAGTCACCGTTGAACACGGGCTCGCGACCGGAGGCTTCGCAGCCGAGAAGGTCTTACGACCGTAGACTTTGCAGCCGAGAAGGTCTTGCGACCTGAGAGATTGTTCCCTTGCGGGAGAATTTGTGACCCACCAGAGCGAGAGGATGTTAGCCCGTGCTAACGTGAGAAAAGGAGTGCTCTACGCTCCTTTCTGCGTTGCTTAACTTCTTGACCTCTTCCTTAGTGCGCACGCCTGAAGTATTGTCGGTCTGCGTGCTTTGGTCAACCAGTCGAAGTCATGATCTCATAGCGGCGTCGTCGTTGGTGGAATCCCGAAGATTGGGATCAGCTTTCACACGGGTACCTAAGGAGTTGTCTTTTTCTGCAGTTCCTGTAATGCGGATCTGGAGGTGCTTCCCCGATGTAGGCGGACAGTCGAGACGCTATTGTGGTGACTGTGTGATTGTCCGCTTGACTATGAATTTCTCCATGGAGGAGATTTTTCTTTTTCTAGAAGCGACTAACGAGGAAGATGATGAAGAGGCCGAGGAGGCGCTGGAGTTTGATATCGATGAGGCCGATGAGGAAGAGGAGGTGGACGACGATGACGATGTCAAAGATGATGATGACGATGACGATAAAACAGATGGCGACGTCATTCACCTTTGTTTTCCTGGTCGTATCGGCCGGCTGGGCCGACGGACCATACGGTCCCAGTCGCTGGGATGCGTTGTGACTCATGGACACGACCCTTCGATCGTTTCTTCCTGGGACGGGAGGAACTCCCGGATCGACATCTTGCGGTCGAAAGATCTTGCGAAAGATCTTGCAGTCGAAAAGCGCAGAGACCTTTCGGTCGAGAAAGCGAACCTTGCGGTCGGAGTAGCAGACCTTGCAGTTGAGATGTCCTTGCGTTCGAGATGCATTTTCATGCAGTGACTCGACGATGGACGGGAGTGTCGGACGTGGTCGCGTGCCTCCTTAAATATTTCGCGTGACCATATTCTGAATGTGTGAAAGCTCAGCGGTGCCTAGCGACGAGCGCCGCTACCACCCACGAAGCTAGGCCCACGCGTTACGCTGGGAGTACGCGACAGTAGCGTAGCGCGCGGTGGGCTGCGTATTGCCACAACAGTAAGACATTTAAAAAGGAAGCATGTTTTGGATCTTTTTGATTTATAATAACTAATCTGAAATGCAATAAGACGGTACAAGTCAGAAAACTATGTACCTCCAAAAGAACAAAAATTAGCATAACACATTTGCTTATGGTCCCTTCAGGACCGATTTGATTACAAAAAGAATGTTTTAGTTATTCGAACTTGTGAAGAGTTTTTTCCTAATCCAATATTTAGCATATTTATAAGATGCCAGTTATTTAAAAAATCATCAAACATTGTTTATAGTGCATGAAATTAGGAATTGATATTAAAAAAAAAAAATTTCTCGATACGTTAATAATGGACAATAAAAAGATCAATGAGAATCAATGCTGTAAACAGTGCGCAATTATATGTTTAATCATACTTACATTTATTAACAAAAAGTGCCAAATGTTTCGAATTTTAGTCATATTCAATGATACAAAAATGTAGTAAGGATATATGAGTCAAATCAATGAGCTCAACCATAAAAAATAATGATAATATATCACTTACGTCGGTTGACTAAATAAAATTATTATTAATATTATTAAATAAATTTTCAATGAAGATGTAAAATGGAACATTTAAATCATTCATATAAAATAAAAAAGAGAGAATAGTATATAAAATGGTTGTCATTCAGATGGACAATAAAAAAGAAAAACAAGAGAGTAGTATTAACCTTCAGATATAACACTTATTTTAGTATACACAAATATAACAGTGGGGGGGGGGTCCATCAGACCCCATTTTTTAATTTTTTATTAAACATAGTTATTTTTTGATAATTTTTTTCTTTTTCATTTTTATATATTGTTAGGTACTTCTACTTGAATTGTTGCTATTTTTATGTTTCCATTGACGTTTGATGATGAGTAAAATAAATAAATTAGAAATAGCACATTTATTTGCAACAAAAACGTATAATTTTACAAATTTTAAAAAATGTTTACAAATTTTTTATCAATGAGTAATGATACATATATATTCTAAAAGAGGATTAAACTTGTACTTTAATATAAAAGTGCCAAAAGCGTGAAAAATTAAATATGTGTTCTTATAATACCACACAAAAATAAACTTTTTCAGACATAAAAAACTAACTAATATGATTTGAAAGCACAGAAAAAAAGTTTCTTTTTGGAATTACATGGAAACATGTATTATTCTTACTCTATACACTCCTTGCAAACCATTGCTCGGTGTTCATCACACATAGCAGCATGGCATGATGAGCAACGGAGTTTTGTTTTTCGGTCCTTCACTCGAGGACAAAACGCACACCGTTGCTTTCTTGCAGGTTCGTTCTCGCTGTGCTCTTCAGGTTTTCTTGTAGGAATCTGCAGTATTTCCCGGATGGCCAGTTTAGCTCCTTTTTGAAGAGTTGGAACTTCAAAACGTTCATACAACCATGGCTTGATTAAATTTTTTGCCAGTGTTTTCAAGTACCCTTCGGCGAAGTTTTGGACTTTGCACATTCATACTGTATAAAACCATAGAATTAATTCCACACTGATCCAAAATTCAAAAAAAAAAATTTCATTGGTCACCGGTTTGTCTTCCAGCTTACAAAGTAAGTGTGGCATAATTTATCAAACGTGTCTATTCCACTTTTCGTAAAATTATAAAAAAGGACAATTTCAGGTTTCTTAGTTTCATCATCGACTATGGCACTGCGATGCAAGATTGAAAGCAAAATAACGTTTTTCTTTTCTTTTGGGCTAAATAACAAGATTGTCTTGTTTTGATCGAAAGCAAATAGAGATTGTCCTTCAGGTTTTACTGCTAAGAACTTTGCAGGAATCTCAGATTTGTTAGTTCTCATGGTTCCAACCATTGTCAACTTATAATCAACTAGCATTGTGTTGAACATTGGGACGGACGTAAACCAATTATCGGTTGTTAGGTTTCGGTTCGTTCCATGAATTGGCTCCGACAGTTTTTTAACGTAGTATGAGGGAATTGACTCTTTGTTGTTTGTTTTCACTTCTCCCATATAAGGTATGGCATTCAACATGTAACTAGTCTTAGAATCATTAAGCATTACAATCTTTAACCTATACTTATCAGGTTTGGATTTTATATAGACTCGAAAAGCACAACGATCATACGGAAACTCAATAATTATTCGTCAATAGTACAGTATTCAAAAGGGATATAATACTATTTACAATGATCAACAAAACTCCCAGATACCTTGTATCGGAGTCAAGCGATCATTAACTACTCGCTCCTGCCTTGTTGTTTTGTCATCAAAGCGTAAACATACACTTAAAAAACGAAATCGTGGCAAAGACATTGTGGTTCTATAAATTGAATAACCTAACTCAATTGACCAGAGCTCTTTCAGGTTTCTTCTTGAATCTCTGTGGACGCCAGATAAATATAATAGCCCTATGTAAACAAGAATTTTTTTTCTGTAGTATTACAATGATAAGATTGCTTTTCTACATTTTGTCTTTGTTTTTCTGTTTCTTTATTTGTTCTGAGTGTTATTTTTGTTATCATGGTGTCATCAATCAAAAGGTTGCACTTTTAGGTGTACTCACTTCTTTTGCTGCGCCTTTAGGACCTGGTAAATGCTTGACTAAGTTTTTCTTAGGATTTCTTCCACGTCGTTCTGATTCTTTAATTGATCAAATATAAGGACTCTTCTTACTTCTTCCTTGAATTAAATGTGTACTTCTTTGTCTCTATCTCCACTTCCACTGCTTTCATTATCTTATGTCGCTTCATATTGTTCAGAATAATCACCTTCATCTGCACTCAGTTCATCAGGATAGTCACTATCTTCAACAACGAAATCTGAGTCCAAGTCAGTATCATTACTTCCAAATAAACTTTCTACTTCCTCTTCTTCAGCACTTAATTCTTCTAGCAATTCCTTAATTAAATTGGGATTGTCTGCTAAATTTGATAACATTTTGATGAAAAAAAATAAAGAAACTCTGAAGCACAACTAACAAAAACACACACGTAAATATAACACTGGAATCTACGGAACTCCACAGCCACTTTTGTTGTTTACTCTACTGGCAGCAGCAGATGGCTGCAACAGTGCAAACCCTTCCCAGGTGTACCAACTAAATTTACATGGAAGCGAAATATCCCAGAAAAAGTATATTCTCAAAAATTCTCAAATTAAAAATTGAGTGGGGTCCAGTGGACCCCAGTGTTATATTTGAAGGTTAATCTCATTACATTACAGTAATACATTATAATGAGAGTCTGTTATAAGGAAATAACAGAGAACAATAATGATTTTTAAGATTGACAAAAAACAATCAAAACAAAAACAAAAACAAGTTATAATTTGCTCAAAATGGAAACATATACATAATGTAAATATTCGGTATTATATATTATATTCAGTCTGTAAATTTAAGGAAGGAACCAGCTCTAGAACGCTAAACTGATGATTTTCGAGAATTTTTTTAACAAAGAAAAATACAATCAATTTTTTTAAAACTTCAGAGAGACTTTATTATATATTTATATCGTATAAAAAAACGTTTTAATTAAAAAGACTCAAATGTCAAAATTAATTAGTAATTGAAGCGCCTCGTTATCAAAGTTATGGAATGGCGAGAAAAATAGAGCTGGTAATGTCTGTCTGAAATAGAAAAACCAAAAATATTTTTAATTTTCATATAATCGTATATAACAGTCCGTTCTCGCCGTGCGGGTTCAGATGCGGTGTTCGTCGGTTGCCGGGTTCGGAAATTAATAAGGTTATCTGACTCGGATATTGGTAAAAAGAATATATTTATTTGATGTAATTGATGTAGATACACAGCGGTGTTGATTCGCCTAACTCGCTTGTTGGCAGGTGTTATGTGCTGTTCGCTGTATGGTTTTCTGTGCGCATGAAGCATGCGTGACGTACTCGGCATGCGTCAGAGCGAGAGATTGGTTCGTGTCGGGGCCTACTGGTCGCGTAGGCGCGTGATTGATTGAACGGCGGTTCGTCGGTAGCGCTTGCAGTGCGTGCCGTGTTATTGGTATTGCGCGTGATCGATGCGCGTTCGAATGTCAGAAGTGAGAATGCTCGCTCCTGTTCGTGAATCTTACACGAGAGACAAGTATACTTGTCGGAGATCGAGAATATTCCGTCCCGTGGGCTCGATAAGAGTGGTAAGACCGAGAATGCTCCGTCTCGGAATTGAAAGATAGGAGGAACGACAAGTATGCTTGTCGGGGACTGAGAATGCTCCGTCCCGGTTTGCTCGTTAGCAGGGAAGCGTTGAGACTGAGAATGCTCTGTCTCGAGGAAGTGAGCCAAGTACGCTTGAGGGGGACTGAGAATGCTCTGTCCCGATTTTCTCACTTTGTAGATGGATGATATCTGGTGTCGAGCATGCTCGACGGAAATCAGGAATGCCTAATCTCGGTTTTTCGGTATCGGTCGGAGATGTGAACAGGTCGGAGGATCGAATCGATCTGGTTGTTTTATCGTGAATCGGCCGGGTTTATATACCCGACCGCATTTTTTATTTTTAAGTTGCAAAATAGTGCGGGTCATTGGCGGTGTTTGAGGGTGCCGTCCGATGACACGTATCTCTATACGCGCGTATTCGCGTATCAAAGCTCCGACCAATCGCTGACGTCTGCCGTTTTACGTACGCGTCAATTTTGTTCTACTGTCTCATGCAGCGGATCGCGCGTAAGCGAATTAGCGGATCGCCAATTACAGAATTGTTTTGTTAGCTTTGCAAAATAATATTTTATGTTGTCCGTGATTGGTGATCCGCTAATTCACTTACGCACGATCCGCTGCATGGGACAGTAGAACAAAATTGATGTGTAAAACGGCGGAAAGAAACAAATCTAAAATCAATTCGGTAAACTAAAATTTCATATGAGAAATATTATCAATTGTTTATCGTTTATGGATTTGTCAATCGATTATTGTTATTGTGATAAAATGTTATTTTTTTGTAGCAGACAAAATGGATTTAGATGAGGACATATTATTAGCAATTTTCGTCTTAGTACAAAAATTTAAATAAAGTTTTCCTTTTGAACAAGAAACACTGCGTCGAAAAATTTTGCTCGTATGCACTATATAAAGTTGTAAGAAGCGAAGGAAAAGGCAAACAACGTCAATTTTGGGTATGATCTATATTTATTGTGCATCGACGTTTCTTGCAAGGAGCTAGTGAAAATTTTGTCAAAGAGATGGAGCTTAAAGATAAAACAAAATTTCGTAATTATTTGAATGGATTCGATTACATTGAAAAAATTACTCGAATTAATTGATCCATTAACTAGACAATTTGTCGTTCGCGAATCAATTTTTCCTGAAATCTTCCATTTACAAACCGCTGCGTAAAAGCGTAATAAAACGGCAGAACATCAGCGATTGGTCGGAGCTTTGATACGCGAATACGCGCGTATAGAGATACGCGTCATCGGACGGCACCCTGACATGCACGTGGCGAGTGTGTGTTCGGTTACGCGCGCAATAGTCGATGCGTTCGGTTTCACGGGCGCGCGCGTCGGTCGGTATGTTCGATAACGGGCACGGAGCCCGATCGCACTTATAATTAGAACGATGCGCGGGAGGCGTATTGTTACACGTATAGTTGATGAACTAAAAATAAATGAAATAAAAAAATACAAACTTGTAAAACTTTTAGGATTTTAAAGAAAAAAATAACAATTTAAAAAAGAATTTCACTTTTTTTATGTAATAAAAATTGCTTAAATTAATTTTTTTAGACATGTTTTATTTAGAATGAATAATTTAAATAAAAAATTTTGGATGAAGTCGATTCATCAAATAATTTTTTTCTAACTTTCCCGCCAGTTTGGAAAATTTGATTTCGACGAAAAACGTTTTAAGTTTATGATAGAAAAAAATAACTATTGGTAACAATGCTGATTAGCGATACCAGGGCCATAAAGTAAATCTTTCAGCTTTCTCGTAAAATTGATTTTGATGTAGTATGGTATTTGGGGGAGGAAAACAGGAACGGACAGGTTCGCACTAGAAGTTTCTGACGACGATGAACTTGGAGTTATACGAGGCTTTTATCCTATGACAAACACGTGGGTTGAAAAAATTTTCTAGATGTAAAACTTTAGATTTTTCTAACATTTGGAGTTATACACTGGTGAGGTTATTTTCCTTAATTCTATGGCAAACAAACGAAAATCTGAAAAATGATTAGATATTTCTTGGAGCTTGGAGTTATGTAGCTAAGATTGATTTTAGCTCGGGGAAAAGGAAAGTAAGACAAAGACTGGAATTTATGTTACAAAAAAGTTAAGTTTATTGTTATATCATTATACATTATTATACAATATTATATCAATTCATAACAGTGTTTCTTTAATATTTAATTATTCTTAAAAGTACAAGTTTGTATATGACAACACGTTACATGAGATTTTTCGCATTTCCTTTTTCCAACAAAGATTTTTACGAAATAATTACGATTAGCCTATCATTATCTTTGTAATCTTCGCTGAATATTTTGAGAAACTGTTTAAGCTTATAACCGCGAGACAAATAATAAAGAAATACGCAGCAATATTGTTCGCAAGTCTGAGAAAATGTGTCGTGTAATCGCATGATATTCCATTTATGAGTAGTAAAGTTTCGTCGGAGTAAAGTTTCGTAGATTGAATCTGGAATCCAAGGGCGGTAGTCTGTAGCTATCGAAATACGTGCCTTCTCTATGCTTGTCTATGTAAAAAGCAATCCAATGTTGTCCAGAACGATCGTGATTATCAGTATTCGCGACGATGGCCATTGACTTCGTCCACATCCTCGGGATTCTGTCGGCAGGATACACACCCGCATGTCCGATACTGAGATGATGCAACACTTGTAAAATTTCGAGCGAATTCATCTTTCGCAAAGAAGAACGATGTTTCCTGGCTTGTCGGTGTCGTTATATTTTTATCCTCTTGCGAAGATTGTACGGTAGGAGCTTTCTTTTTTTCATGCGTGAGTTTCGATAGATCTTCTTTCTCCACTTTTATTTATTCGCACCTCGCTTGTTCTGTTTCTAATCTCTTATTTCTCTACGTAACGAGATTCGGGAAATTTCATTTTATCGTAAAACCCCGCTTTTTGCATCGCTGTCATCGGTACAAGAATTATCGCTACTTACGTCGCAGTTCCCTTCTTGCGATTGCATCCAGTCTCTCAATTTGCATGCATTGCATAACGCGCAATGAAATTTGTCGGAATTTCGATTAAACTCGTGATGACTGCAGCGACGACTCATGCTCTTCGCCTTCCGACAGGTTTTTGAATGCGGGAGAGATTCCTTCTAGATTATATACGTTTCTCGCGAGTGTGTTTTGCAAATAAATGTACCTTCTTTCGGTCTCTGGTGTATATGTAACGCGTTTGCTGTGCAATTTCACGTAGTTCCGCCATGTTTGGAATTGATTGTTCCGTCAAACCACTCGATTCCGTGGAAGTTTCAAGAGCCAGTTATTTTCTCGTCTGTATTTTTCGGATAATTCGACAAATGGATATGGAGGCAATATAATGGCTTATGAATTCTTCGTTAATGGCAATAACTGTTCCTTTGGTATAAACTTCCTCTTAGCGTCGCGGAAACTTTGTATATCGATAACTATATCCATAATGCGTAGAATGCACTTTCAATCTGTTTTGCACAAAGTGACGACGTTCACGTCTGAAGCAAAACTGCGGTTATTTTTCGTTATGCTTTCGGAGAAATAGAAATGAAAAATAGATAACGGGTGAGGGGGTGAGTATATCTTATCCACTAAAGTCAACGATAATTTGACACGAGAAATCGATCTCTAACACATTATCGAATTCTGCGTAAAACGATACAATTAATCGTTGTGGTAATAGCTTTTTCAAATCTTCTAATCGTAAACTTCCATGTCTGACAAGATTTCAATGTCCCGCGCAATTTGCCGATAGGTCGGGAGTGAGATCGAAAGCGAAAAGTGTGAAACCTTTAATAACCTTCTCTGCTTATAGAATTTCCCTCATTTAGAAAATACCGGTTCCCGAGAAAAGGATGTTATAAGCCTCGATATAGAGTTGGTCTTTTGAGAAATTTGGTTGCATTTGATCTGCTGGGAATTTGCACGCCATTGGTATATAACGAGAAGAAATTTATACCGTAATTTTTGAAATTAAATGTATTTAGCTTTCTCATCGTTAAATGCTTTGTTATCGACGAATCCGACTATTACTCGTTTTGGAAGTTGCCCGAGTATCGCGTTATCAATCGATTCTCCTACCACTTCGGCATGAATCGTGAATGTTTTAACTTCGACTTGTGTCAGAGGATACTTGGCAGTTGTTTTACTTAACATTCTCGCATGTTTGAGTAATACTGCAGGACTTAGTTTTGCTCTTCTTATGAGCAAACTAGCACCTAGAATATGTATTTTCGACGTTGAGTTGCCTTCCATGAGACAAAACGCATCTCTCGAGCGAACGAGTCTCATTCTAATCTCCACTCCGTTAATTAAAAATTTGTCCTGATTAAAGACATCGCAATGAAGATGGCCTATTAGATTCAGCGAACTCCTTGGATGTATCGCGTCTCACGAGAGCTTGATTGAGGTTGTTTGATTCTAATAGTGCGTCCATATAACCGGGTTCGTCTGTGTCCCATAGACAAGAAGATGGGAAGTTTTTGCTGGTGAAGAATAATTTAACAATGTACGCGCGGTATGCGTACGCGTTATTTGGGAGTGATACGAGTTTTTGATTGAAGTACACGTCGATCTGGTTGAACATCAAATGTAGTAGGTGATTTACAGGGCCTACTTTGCTGTCTCTTCCTGCTGATGTTCCAGGACTGGGTAAACTTTCCGCTCGTATGCAAAGGCTTAGCATAGTATGCGTGAGAGCTAGATAATCTTTTCCCTGTCCGAATACGACGAATTTTATAGGTGCGTCGTCCGCGAGCGAAGTTATCGGTTTGTAATAAATCCATTGTGAACTCTCGATGCTGGTTTGAGTAGGAGGTAAACTGAAAAGGTCGAGCTTGCTCTTTAAACACTCGCTCGAATGAGTATGAAGAAAGGATATATTTCTCAATTTTACGAATCGCACTCACATTGGTTGAGCGAATATATCGGATACGGTGCGCTTCTTCCCGCTATTTCGTTGATGTTTCATTGCCTTTTTATTTTTTCCCGCTTTCCTCTTTGATGATTTTTTTTTAATCGTTTTTTTCACGCCGATTTTCGATGATTTCTTTTTTTTATCGACTTGTCTGCGTTTACGAACTCCCGGTGCTTCTCCCGGATTTATCGATGTGTACGTCGTGCCCTCCGAAGGGAAACTGAGCCACTCGTATTTTCGCGGATGTTTTATATCCCGAAATCTTCATCAAGTTACTTATATTTTCTTTGGCTTTTCTCTTGAAATTTCTCCCCGATACCTTGAGCCGCGTTGCTTCGTTGAACAGAATGTTGATTTCAACATCCTCTATCACGCCAATTCCGGCGCGTAAAGCTTCTTTCCTGACTGCGCGCATTCCCCTGTTTAGATAAGGAAGTATTCTTCTAAATAATCCTCCGAGAAAACTTCCGATCCCATGACCAGGCTGATAGGCTGAACCGACGAAAATTCGAGGAATTCCTCCTTCCCTATCTCCATCGTTCTGCATTTCGTAATATTCATCGTATCCCATGCGGGATTAGTTTTTTCTCAAAGCTCCGTAAACTTTCCCCCGCAAATGATAATTAACGGACGCGTCTAAAGTGTAATGTTACTATCAGCGTTTCGGATACGAAAGTTGTAGTTCGAAAGTAAAATCGATGTATCTATACTCTCTATTAATCACGTAGATAAGATTCTCTTTATTTTCATAAACAACTGGTCGTAAGTGTGATTCTTTCACCGTAAACTTATCAGCGTTCTTCTCATCCTTTGTGCTCACAAATCTAATCTTATTATCATTTCGACGTACATGAAAAAAAACTGGAGGGATGTTTGTCGTACGCACTATCGCGCAAACTGACCTCTTCCTATTGCTTTCATGGTTTTTCTCTCGCATCGTTTATTAGTTCCGTGATATTCGAATCTTTTATAACGTTACCGTCGATAATCATGATTCCTTCTTCGTCCTAAATAATTCTTGCGGATACTGCTTTATCAATTAAATATTTCAAAAGTAAACGTGCCTTGGCACGAAAACTTTTCGGCACATTTTCTAATATTTTTTCGACGCTTTGCCGTTCGCACCTACGCAAAGAATCAGTCCGTAGTATATTATTTACATACTCGTCAATATGAGAAAGTTTGCTTGGTGTTTGTGATTCGCGCGCCGGTTCCGCTACGTCTCCTTCCCGCGCATCTGAATTGTTCTCATCGACGACGTTACGCGTCGAATCTTCCTTTTGCGACTTATCAAAATGGAGATATCGTTAAAATACTTCTTTATACAATTTCCATTTCTTACTTACATCGCGCGGGGTGGGTGAATTAAGAATTCTGCTCATATCGGAATCGAGTCGTGACAAAGTCGTTCTGATTTGTACAAAATTTAAATTTTCTCCATGTATCGTCTCCGAATTCTGTCGCATGGAGTTTTCCTTCGTGCCTATTACCGATTGCTGATGTTGTTGGAAGCGGTGCTGCATTCTTTCGAGATTTTCCGTGGAAATCAAGACCATCTTCTTTGCCCTTTCCATAACTCGGTTTTCTCTCTCTCTCTCTCTCTCTCTCTCTCTCTCTCTCTCTCTCTGACCACCGATAATTTTCGAAAATAGGAACGCTAGTATAGGTCCGATGAGATATGGTAAAAATTCACCTCGCTGTAGTAATAGCCTTTTCCAATTACCGACTTTTCTCGCTATGCGACGCAAAGTTGTTTTATATTTGCTTAGATGATTTTTTTCAGCGCGTTCGAGTGGAATGTTACCATTGAGAGTATTGAAAACGCACTCGCAGATACAACGAATAAATTTTTCATCTGCCTGGAGTAAGAAAGAAACGTACTGATTTTTGTTCAAATAACATAGCGCTTTGAGAAGACAGATATTTTTCTTATCGATCGAACGTTCTGCGATTTTTCTCGCATTAACGAAGAGGTTCTCTTTTTCATTGCGAGGAAGTTGCGCGACTGTCGCGAGAAAATGCGAGTACAATACTTTTATACGAAACTTCCGGAAAAGGATTTGCGCGGTACGTAAACGTATTTCGCCGTATCATCAGGAAATATGCACGTGCGAAAACGATACTCGTCAGGAGTCGATTGTTTCAGATCGAGCAATAAATATCTGTGAGATTGAGACGTGGCGTCGTGATACGCATTCTCGAGGAATTTTGGATCGTTCGGATAGACTTGACGAGCAAGATGATGAATTTGCGATCTCATGGATTTTTGAAAACCGCAAAGTAATTCGCGTTGAGAAATATATCGCGTTGTCCACGCCCCTGATGAAAGAGATTTTGTGTGATGAAAATTACGCTGAGATTTTTATGATGGCTTCCCTTGGTAAACAGATCTACGATCGCTTCGCTCGAGGACGATTCCCTCATAAGATCGTCAATTATTATCAATTTCGCACAGGATAGATCGTTAGAATAATCTTCGTGGTAATCCCTCGTGAAATTCGATTGCGGAATCTCGATTTTCGTATTGAAGCTGCTGATAAGCATCCTGCTCGGCGTATAAAACAAAATTTTCTTAAAACTCAAAATTCTCTTAAAAAAAGATATCTGACATAACAGATAAATGACGAGGAAATCTCTTTACAAAGATTGTTTTCCCATCAATCCGCACACGATCAACGTCCACAGATATTTCCAGTGCACATTCATTTCGCGAAATGAACATCTTACGCGTCATACTTAGTTTAATAAACAATGAGATGGGACATTTGAGACAAATTCACATTTTTAATTTTACAAAACATTTTCTAATTGAAACTTCGAATAATAAACATTTTTCGAATTACATTTTTCTCTTAAATTTAATAACTAAAATAAAATAAACTTAATTTTTACAAACAATTTTACAAATAATTTTTTACAAACAATTTATTTGGTATATATTTACATTTGCACGAAGATGGGGAGATTTAACCTAACCTAACTTAATTTTAAGTAAATATTATATCACGTAAAACCGTATGGATAAGAAAAACGATTGTCGATAAATCTGTGTTTTAATAAAACTGCACATGTTTTTACTTCGTTTCGCGTTATTACCTCGTGAATCGCAGATTTATCTCTTCTTTCTCCTTTCTTTTTCTATTTAATAATAAATTATAAATACTGTTAAAATTAAGCAGCCGCGAGCCGTTTTCAAAATTTAATTTGATCCCCTTTATCTTACATGTTTCATATTTGCATCCGTCCGGTGTATGTACCACGTACGCGTAAAATTTGGGTCCGCCAGATACAGATGCCTCGATGAAGCTACCACATCCGTAACTCTCGAGTTCGTCAGTCATATCACCCAAAAAATTACCTGTACGCGGTTCGTACTCGTTGGAATCACCACTGCTCGTATACAAGAATCATAATATTAGGTATCATAATATTAGGTGTACAAAAAAGTTCTGAGCTTTAGATTTCATACAACCGAAATAACAATTCAAATTTTATATATCTTCCCGTCCTTTTGCGGTTTTAAAGCGTTGACATTTGGTCTTTTAAAATGCCGGTTTGGCGTTTGATGCACATAACCTCAAAAATCAGTAGTGTTCACAATGGCAATAACAAAAGAGCATATTCGATTTTCATCCACTTCGCGTTTCATCTGAAGAAAAATGCTGCTGAAGCCACTGCAATGATTTGTGCTGCATATGGAGAGAACGCTGTAAGTCATACTACATGTAAAAAATGATATCAAAAATTTCGCCAAGGAAATTTCAGTCTTGAAGATGAACCGCGTGCTGGACGCTCTCAAAAGATTGAAACGGACGAATTGCAAGCACTGCTGGATATAAACTCTGCGCAAACTGGAAAAGAGCTTGCAGAACAGCTTGGCGTTACGCAGCAAACCGTACGTTTACATACGTTTCCGTACGTTTACATACGATGGGAAAGGTTCAGAAGGAAGGCAGATGAGTTCCACATGAATTGTCCGAAGACAACAAAAATCGTCGGCGTGACACTCACTTTGCTTTCAAAGTTCCGGAAAAAAGATTTTCTGCACAAAATCATTACAGGCAATGAAAAGTGGATTTTTTATGATAACCCTAAACGTAGAAAATCATGGGTTCACCCTAGTCAACCTTCGACATCGACGCCAAAGCCCAATATCCACGCCAAGAAGATTTTGCTCTGTATCTGGTGGGATTGGAAAGATGTGTTGTATTACGAGTTGTTACAACCGGGTGAAACAATCACGGCAGACTGCTACCAACAACAATTGACCAATTTGAGCGATGCATTAGAAGAAAAGAAGCCATTTACTGGCCAAGGACGTCGTAAAGTGATCTTGCTTCATGACAATGCTCGACCACATGTTGTGAAAGCGACTTAGGACCATATCTTTGCGTTAGGCTGGGAACTTCTCCCGCATACGGCGTATAGCCCAGACATGGCGCCTTCCGATTACTACCTATTCCGGTCGCTGTAGCATCATTTGGCTGATACACATTTCGTGAGATTTGAAGAGATACGAAAATGCATTGATGACTTTATCGCTTCGAAGCCGGTGAGCTTCTATCGTTAAGGAATTCGCAAGTTACCCGAAAGATGACAAAAGGTCGTTGATGCAAACGGGGAATATTTCGCTGATTAATATTTTTTTGTTTGTTTTTGAATAAAGATTGAATTTTACAAAAAAAGCTCAGAACTTTTTTGTACATCTAATATAATACGCCGATCTAATTTTTCCAAATATTCGTATAATATAACTTTAAACGCGCCTGTGCCGTCGTGTAAGTATGATACGCCGCTATTAATTATTGGTGAAGCCACCAATACCACCGCTTCGCTTTTTAACCGCCATGAAACATATATTACATCCTTGTTGACGGGCAATATGCCGGATATCTCGTGTTCCGGGGACAACAATTCGGCGAAACGTTGAGGAGTTCTTATTATTTCCGTATTTGGCAAGTTACTTTACTGGCCGAATTTTCCCCAAAACGAACAGAGACAGAGTTTAGTGACAGAGCGTAAGCCAGAATTATGTACGATGTTGTTTTTATTAAGAATGATACCTTTGGTTGCTCGTACTCTCTCCGGTAACGTTCTTTAGCAATATCATCGTTCTCGCATTCGCTCGGCCACTCGCCTCTTGTTTTAGTTGTAAAAAAGTATTGAGGTATATCTGGCAAACAATCCATCCTGTCGCGTTTCGAGATTATATCGCATGTGATTTGTATTGCCAAATCTCATCTACCTGCGTCACGAGATATCCTTTTTCGATTGCTTTGCGTAATTCGCAGAACACCTATGTGCCCTCGAACTCACGCTCCGCAGGATCGTCGTGAGTGCACGCATCGCGAGAAAATGTTTCACAACATGTACGGCAAAGAGCGAATAATAATTTACCGCGTACGCGATACAGCAGTACCGGATGAAAAAGATCACGCAGGGAGAGGGCAACGTACGAGACCCTCGACTGGACTGAAAATTAAAATCTGGCGCAATTCTAATTAAATTATTGCAATTCCGCGCCTACATAAATATCTGGATGACCGATTGGAAAAAGTCTTGAGTACCTACGGATACAGAGACTATACGTCTACGTAGCTCTTCTCTTACCCGAAACCTCGTATCGAGTCACGATATTACCGGTGCGTCCGCCAAAAATGCATCACGAGAATCGAGAGATGAGATTTGTATCACAGGGTAATTCTCAAGAAATTCTCGTGTCTCTCGATTCTCGCGCATTTCTTCGTAAAAAACGCACTCCCATTTTTCCGTTAGGAAATATCCTTGCTGACGTAATCAAGATGTTGCAACCGTTCATAACGCATGTCAATCATACCTTTAAAATTCCCGAGTGTTTTATCGCGATTTATTGGATAACAAGACGGGCATCCGTGAAAAAAAGCATCCCTGAAATTGTAAGATATGATGTTGCCTTCATTCTCACCTCCATTTTCGCATTCGTAATACCCATTGACAAGCATACCTTCCGCTAATCGATACTCGCGTCCACGTCCCGCGTGAATTATTCGATGACCGATCTTGCATTTCTTCAAAATTAGCCATTGCGCGACTGGTTATCTTTAAATCTGTATCCACCCAATGGAATGATTCCTATTTTTCCTTTGCCCAAAAAGTTTTTCCGAAAAACTCTTATGCACGTTGAAGCGATAGTTGTACATTTCTCGAATGGACACACGTTTCCCTGCTCTAAGAATATTTTTCTGAAGGCTATGCATGCTCATCGAAGGATATCAACGTCGGTGTTATAACATTCGAGTATTTCGCGTTGAAAATCAAATACGGCATTTTTTCTGCGTGCCACGCAAGAAAACGTTCGCGTTCCTCTGTTCTTTCATTTTCGCGTGCCACACAAGAAAACGTTCGCGTTCCTCTGTTTGCATTGTTTCGGGCGCGTAATAACGAACATCCGGTAATGAACCGACATATGTTTGATTATCGACAGTATTAAATAAGTGAAGAAAGACACCTTTGTCACAAGTATCTGATAACCCAAAGGCCTTCGGTAATTCTGATAAACGCACCGACATATAATTAATACTGTCGATAAATTTCATATGATTTGCTGATAAAACTATAATTTTTGTACTGTTCAAAATCATACGAGGTTCTAATCCGGAATAATTTTCAATAATGTACCAGAGGATAAACTGCGTCAACGAGTTTGCGTTATGTGCTATACAAATGATCCGAGTAAAATGTTTCGTAGAGTGTGTTGCAAATTCGACAAATTGTTTTACAGGATCCTGCCAAAAAACAAATTCGCGTCCACAAATACTCCACACCAGTCGCAGCGCACTAACAAATTATCTATCCCCGCGCATGAATCGCAAATCTGTTGCGCGACGCAGAGAGTCGGGACGTGAATTTTTATATGAGTTCCCTCAAGCGATTGATCTTGACGCGTTTCAAAATCATAAAACACGAATATCGTTTGTCCCTTTTTGCGTTCCTGCTCACCTGCATTATTCTGCTCGTTTTCTCTCGTAATTACAGAAGAATCCCCGTCGGACTCAACAGCGGAGAATCTGTCTTCACGAGAGAGAGGTTGCATGTAGCAAAGATGATTAAGCGGTATGTCATTGTATTGTTGACTTGTTGTTCTAAACACGTTATTGCGATAAATATCATCACATGCCTCGGTAGTCGAAAGGATAAGATGCCTGCCCGGTAAGCAGGAGATCCAGGTTCGATTCCTGGCTGAGGTGGTATTTTTTCACAAAATAATTACGAGTTTTCACGACTGGTTCGTGGTCGGGCCCCGCCGTGACGCACACCCTCCCTTCTTATTTGGGTCAAATGTCTTGTCAAATCTAGCACGAGCATTATCACCGCTATCGCGTTGTAACGAGAAATTCTGACGTCTTACCGCATTCCATCGTTCGTGAAATTTCCCCGCTCGCAACGTTCCGCGTTCATGATAAATTTGCGCGGCTACGAGAGAGCGGGGAAAACACAAATTATCTGAATTGGAGATTGTTAAGATCGAACGTTTCGCAACGTCTTCCCATAAGTTTATTCGAACGCGCCCGCGACCTCTGGATGCCGTGACATTGAAAACGCGTACGTTAAAATTCTATGCGATATCGAGATCACCGGCGCTTTGCGCTACTAACTCACAAGATGCTAAATGTTCTCATGAGTCGCGTGCCGGTCGAAACGATAATCCCGCCGGACCATGCGTTAAATCCTCCGAATCGAATGAAAATCTCACATAATCATTCGGAGGTATGCAACGCATAGGCATGAATTTTAGCGAATGCGTTTTCAAGTAAAGTTCGACTCCTTCGATAGCGGACGCAAACAGAATATTGCCTCTCTTCCTAATATTTCGAAATTTCTAAATCGGCGCGAATTTTCCCCGAATTTTTTTTTATTTAATAATAAATGTTTAAAATTTCTGACCTCGTTCTCAGAGGTACCTCGTGCTTGTTCCTTTTCTTCCTTCTCCTCTGTTTCCTCTCCCACCTCCTCTTCGATGTTCGCTTCTGCACAAAAGTTATAAAAATTAGAATTTTACTTTATAGAAAATACTTCGCTATTGCTTCGAATATTATGTCCGTATTTAATTTAATAAATGTGCATACATGATACTTTTGTTGAGGTAACTCGTCTTTTAATACTGCTATCTCCTTCTCACATGAAGAATAGGGCTGAGAGGAGTTCCTATTAAAAAAATTCGATAATTTAAAATTAAATATGAACATAAATCAAGAAATTAAGAAAAAAAGATTATATATCGGCAGGAGGTGTTTCTCTAATTTCCTCTTCTACTTCGGCTTTTCGTTCTTCCTCATATTCCTCCTCCTCCTCCTCCTCCTCCTCCTCCTCCTCCCAATATCCCCCCTATTCCCAATATTAATATTATGTCTTTAATATTATTATAGATATTATGTCCTTTAATTAATATGTTTTTCTCTCTATCAACTTAGGCGAAAACACACGCGGGGCGGGAGTACTTACTTCCGTATCTGAAAAACAAAGTTGTATTAAGATTTTTTATCTTTTCCTATTTGTTTTAGAGATTGTTTATTTGAAAATGTAAACCTACCAGACGAGAGCTGAATAATTTCTGGAGGCGCCTTCTTCTTCGTTAATTCAATACGTGTCCTTCCTAAATTACATTTTTAATATTACTCCTGTTTAGTTTTTTAGTGATATTACTTACGCGCTGGTCCTGTTTCTGGCTCTTCCTCCGCGCGTCGCCTTCGAATCTGCGTGAGAAGATACACTAACGCAGTGACCCTTTGATGAGCATTTCCTTCTACAATTTATTATTAAAAATTAGCTAAACCGAGTTCGTTATTCGAATTACTTATATAGAAATAATAGAGCGACGCTTACCATTATGGCGATACGAGAGGAGATTTTGGATGTGTCCACCCATATCATCTTCCCCCATGTGTCCAGCTGCACGTCGCGTTTCGGTTATTTCTCCGGCAATCTGGAGTAACCGCGCATCGATACCAAAGTATCCCAATTGATACATTACTCCCAATATTGTATCGGAACATTCGCACGAAAAACGTGAAAGCAGATAGTTAGCATTGAGCGAAACGTTGGATATTTTAGATAAAAATTTCTCCGCGTTTATGCGGGTATCCAACATCGATGCTAACTTTACGCTTCTTTTGATTGTTTCACTGCCCATTTTTCGCGCCTTTATTGACAAACAAAATAACCCGAATACAAACTTTTAAAACTCGCGTGACGAAATCGAAATGAAACACGAAAGAGTTCAACTCAGAAATAGTGTTAGATTTAGCGCAAGACGCACTATTTATAGGGAAAATTCTATCTTTTCCGTACGGAAAAAGAGACTTATAAAAAATTATAGAATTATTCTGTAGTTTCAAGGAGAAAAGGGAAGGGTAAAAATGTTATGTTCTCAGCTTAAGTAATAAATCATTTTTTCTTGAAAATTTGTATTCCTTGTATCTAGACTTGACCCCTTTTTGATTTCATCTTTTTTGTTTACTAACGCATAAACGGCATCAGACATCACGTCATATGAATAGTTATTTAAATTTGAAGAAAGTTCTCGCTTCTTCAAATTTAACATTTATAAAATATTTCTTACTTGTAATTCTAGTGTATGTTTCGAAAATTTTTTCGAAAATTTCTTCTTGAATAGTTTTTGTATGATTTTTTCGATGATTTTTTAAAAATTTTCTTATCTAATACCCAAGCATGTTTGAACGTGGTCGAACCTGCAATATTCCCTTTATTCGAGAAAATTCTTTTCTTATTGAAAAAAGAACAACGTCAAATTATAGTTTACTCGAATGTTCAATAATTTATTTATTTAAAATTTTTCTCATCTAATATTCAAGATACACGCGTGTTCGAACATGATCGAACCTGTAATAATTTTGTTATTCGAGAAAAGTTTTTCCTTGAAAAAGAGCAGAGACAAAGCGTAGAGATACGTTTTTTCTAGAATCTTCGATTTGACTGCGTATTATTTATAAAATGTACTTTTTTTGTTTATTTCGAAAGGAAGAGGAGATATATAAGTAGGTATTGTTGTACATATCAGTACATTGCTTCACTCGAGTATCGACATTCGTCCACTTCGAAAATATCTCTCCAAGTTTTCGTTTATTAAAAGTGAACATTTGTTCAAAATTCTCTCGTCAAGTAATATGGCCGGACAACAAGAAGCTGCGAATCCCGCGAAGAAAGATATTCGCAAGATATTCAAGAACTCTGTGCAAAATGTGCAACAAAATTTATTGCTTTCTATGACGTACCCTCTCAATACCTCTCATATGAAGAAATTACACGTGGGATTACAATTATCTAAGGAAAGTATCTTCGAGCCGGTTGTCAAATTGAGTGGTAATTCTGCAGAAGAAATCAGCTTTGATTCGGACACGTGGCAGCAATTTCAAGAGAATATTCGGGACATGAGTGCGTACTTTAACGGAAGCAACAAAAGCAAAGTAAATCCTATCACATTTGCAAACATATTCATCAACTTTATCTCTGCCTACGGAGAGAAAGCTGTATTGGTGACGTGTAAGGAAAATGAACATTTTCCTAAAGAAAGTACGCAAGCAGACTCGAAAGCGGAGGAACAACCACCGTCGAAAAAAAGGAAAACTTACTCTGTCGCAGTTGTAATGCAGCAAGCTACTTTTCAAGGAATGGAGAATATCATCAAATGTGTCAATGCTCATATAAACCAGCTAGCATCTGTCATCGATACTGTTAATGAGTGCGCACGTTATCTGATCAAGGAGATAGAACTATGTCTACCAAACAATTACATCGACGCCGATATCATCAAACTCACTCTCTGAGGCAACCAAAAAGATATCGAACTTGCTGTGAAAACGCAAATAAATAATTTACCATTTTTGGATACATATTTTAATATTATATTTTTAGAATTAATTACACTAAAATTTAAAGAAATTACTAATATAATTTTAATGAATCGAGAGTTATAATTTTTATATTTATAATTTTTATATTTAACTGAATCATGTATTTAATTTTGTAACAAAACATATTCATATATATGTGAAAAATGAACAATAGATTTAGCTTTATACTTGATAACATAAATTAAAATTTATGTCGTTTCTTTATCTTTCCTTTTATCCTAAATTTTTTACAACTTCTTCCCTTTTTTGAAAGCCATTTACGCGGACCTGCACGACGTGTTTTCCTATTGTCTCCTAGTATCTTTATGCTTTCCTGACTCACACGTCTCTCTCTCTCTCTCTCTCTCTCTCTCTCTCTCTCTCTCTCTCTCTCTCTGCAGTATTTCTGCAAAGTTATTATCGCGTCGAAAGAAAATTTTTTCAGCCCGCGTTGTCATAAGATAAAAGCCTCGTATAATTCCAAGTTCGTCATCGTCAGAAACTTCTAGTGCGAACTTGTTCGTTCCTGTTTTCCTCTCCCAAATATTATACGACTCGGTAAATAACTCTAACGGCTATTACATTCCGACAAATCTCTCGTCTTCAAAACGTTTATACATTTCCTTCATACAAAAAATGTCAAATGATTCGAGAAATTTATTTAAATTTGCTATGAGAAACCGAGAAATTTTTCCTAAGAAAACGTGATTTATCTCATATATACGTAATAAAAATCCGCAAAAAATCAGTTTTCTTCTCCTCGCTCCATCCCTCGTGTCATAAAAATCGCATTCCATTCTCGTCAAGTATATTCCGTTCACACACTCGCCATCTTTTTTTTTCGCAGACGCCATTTTGTTTCGGGCCCCAAGTGGTCCCAGACACTTTCTCCCCTTTCCCCTACTTTTTCGTCTAACATTTCGACAACCAATCACATGGGACACTATGGGCAGAGCTAATCACGCGCCGGGTAGGCATCAGTCAATCAGAACGCTCCATTTCCACGTGACTGACAGTTTTTGACAGTGGGAGGCCACACCCCTGGCGCCAGTGGGAAAGTGGTGAGGGTTTGTTTTGACGGGCTATAACTACCCATTTACTATTGACAGACATTAAACATAAAATGGACCATCTATTCGCGGATTATTTCTCTTAGCGCGAAGAGCTCCGCCAGATTGTCCGAGTTCAGATTGTGAAAAGACGGACATTGATATTTCTTAAAAGTTTTATTCGTCGTTTAAATTAAAATTCGTCAAAGAGAGTGTTTGCACAAAGGTGTGAGTTTTACAGAGTTAGCTTTATTATGCGCGAACCATTTACACTAAATTATTTAGTGAATTCGATGAAATCGATGAACGCGATGATTATACATTGTTTTATTTGCGGGCTATTTACATCGGCGGATTTCGATATTTAAGAGGATGCTGAACTTGACTGCGTTCCGATATTCACTGAAAATCTATAATATACGTGACATGAACTATATATTTTCAGTACTGGCAGTGAATATTGGAACGCGGCTCTTGTCTGTATTATCGCAATAATTTTTGTATTGCTTTCATTTTTTATTAACTTTATAGATCTTTATAGAACTTTTATAGAACTTTATAGATTTTTATTAACTTTATAGATTTGGAAATCCTTTTCCACAATTAAAGTTTATACATTAATATGTGCTTAGCATTCCATACCAAGAGAGAAATTTTAATAATTTAGATTTTTGTTATCATCTCCTACCATCGAGAGCTATTTGATGAAAGTATGTGCTTAATATAATATAATTCTGCAATTTGTACTTACACAATTACTATTGCTAAACTACTAGCTTATCAGAAAAGTCGACGTAGAGTTCTTATAATTAGGCTTAAATACTTATTACGAATAGAGGAATATCACAAAAATTCATTTATATGTGCGTGTGCGAGATGGATATGGTAGACTGTCAAAAGCAAAAGAATAGTTGATGAATAATATGGTAGAGGGCAATGTGACGTATCTCAGGAATGCGCACAAGAAATGCGTTCACAAAATACATAAAATACGTCACATACACACAAAAGAGTCACGTACGTGTGCTCTCAGCGCCTCGGTTATTTCCAGATGATAGAAAAGAATAAAAATATTATCCTATTCTCTCGCGCTCAACGCGCCGTGAGAAAAGAATAGAAATACTGCCTTATTCTCTCGCGCTTGACGCGCCGTAAGAAGAGAAATACTGTCCTACTCTCTCGCGCTCGATCATTGTACTTACATATTATATCTATTATAATAAGCTATTATATAATTTTACGTATAAAATTAATAGCATTAATTTATTTTTTACAGATTTTAGTATTATCTAAAAAGTATATATTTTAAGTACAATTTTAAAACAATGATTTTAACTATATTTTAATTATATATAAAATTTTAATTACATTTTTATGTATAGAAATTATATAATATAATATTTTAAATAATACAATGAGAACATATATCAAATTATAATATATAAAAGATTTGAAATAAAAAAAATGACGCCAAGTTATAGTCCCATTATCTCGAAAGTTAAATATACAATTGCTTTTAAAAATGTAAATTAATCAATGATTCGTATCTCAATATATGTATACATAATATTTCGGCATATCTTTCTGTAAAGAATTTTTAAATACATGTATATTTGAATCGAATGGAAAATTTAATTACAAAGAATTAGAGGTAATAGTACAAAATGAAAAAACTTTAATTTAAATAAAAAAATTTTTATATATAAAAACTTGACACTGTATAAAAGAAATAAAACTATTTAAAATAATAATGTATATAATAATAACATTAAAGTAATAAGAATATAGTTTCTTGCACATAATATATGTCATATTACTTTATAACAAATAAACTTGTTCTTATATCAATCTTATATTAATCTTATATTGCTCGAACAATAGTGGTCATTTTTATTGCTGTCGCAATGTTCCTTTAATCTTGTCATTACTTTTTTAAATAAATTTAACAAATTCGATATCTCACTGACTCTTGAAATTACAATAAATTGCAAATAGAAAGGCATTAAGAGTCAAACGCGATTGTTATTGCGTAATATATTTATTAAAAATAATACTTTGACGCGATAAAAATTTATTAATATAAATTCGAATGTAACTGTTGTTCGAATGTTTCGGCTCTATATTGAGCCATCTTCAGCGAATAATACAAAAATTAAATTAAAAAACTCGGAACATTAACAAGAAAGATATAACCGTGGCGATTGATGTCATGTGTCTATGCGGTAGCCGTCAATTGTCAAATTAAGGTGGATGCTCACATCGGTTTCCAGAGGTAGCATAAAACCAATCGAAAAATTATCTAGATGTGAGCATCATTTCAATCAAACTAAGTAAAGAATCAGAAGTAGATTCAAAGTAGCTGTTGACTATTCACACAGGCACCTGTCCAATTAATTGTCATACATTAAGGAGTCAGATCGCAGTCTTATTGAATATAAAAATCGACACAACGATATAATAGAATCAGAATAAAAGCACATGTGATAACTATGAGTCAAGCAAATAAAATGACAGTAAAATGATTAAAAAACAATGAGGAAGTTAAATAGATATAAAATGCCACAAACAAGGGAGAACAATAGCGATACAAAAATATTTACAATTTGTTTATCTTATTATCGAGATATAAGCATGCTGTAAGAATTTGATATTTTTTTTGTAAGTTGAGGCTATTTACTTGATTTTTTTATATGTTTCCGAGACAAGTCTCTTCCCAAGAAAGCGCTCCCTATCTAGGATCTTGACATTTTCCCAATCAAATTCATGGTTGAATTGTGATCTATGTTCTGTAATGACAGAAGAGGTGATCGTATTTCTGTTAATGTGATTTCTGTGTTCAGAAATCCTCGTTTTTAGTTGTTGAGATGTCTGTTCCACATAAGAAGCGTTGCAATTTTTGCAAGAAATCTTGTGGACTACATTTTTGTTTTTGTGTAGGAAGAGGGTCCTTTTGCGCTTTGATTAATCCTCCAAGCTTATTTAGGCTGAAGAAGGAGATCTTGGAGTCTAAGCCGATGATAGCTAATTTCATTCTGTCCGCAATCTGTGTTATGAAGGGCACAATAAACCAAGGATATTTCTTCAAATCTCCTTCCATAGTTATAATTTCATTGTTTTTTTGAGTTAAAGTTCATTGTCGTTGTAAAAAATTTTTTTAAACGCAAGTTAATAGAGTTGAAGATAAAGCTTAGAGGATAATCGTTGTCTCTCAAAATGCTAACTCAAAATGCTTTTTTAAATAAAATATATTATTATTACTTTAAATAGTTTTATTTCTTTTATTTAGCGCCAAGTTTTTTTTACATAAAAATTTTTTTATTTAAATTAATTTTTTTTCATTTTGTACTATTACCTCTAATTCTTTGTAATTAAATTTTCCATTCGATTTAAATATACATGTATTTAAAAATTCTTTACAGAAGGATATGCCGGAATATTATGTATAGATATATTGAGATAAAATGAAAGCTACTACCACTTATGTTAGATATATATCATGAGTTAAATTAGGTTAAACGCAATTTTATGATATCATAATTTTGAAAAAGAATTAAAGCTATTATCACTTGGGTTTTAGACATAGACCTTATAGATATGGACTGGCAATTGCTATAATTTTTGCATAAAAAACAGTGTCCGCGGGAAATTAGACAGAGAAACGTACTTTTTGATACTTTTTTCTCTTAAGATGTCCGGAAATATGTATTGCGCATGAGTTCGAAGCATATGGCGGATTAATATAATAATATGATCGAATACAATAAATGTTGATGAAGAGTAAAGAATGAAAGACTTCATAGTCAAACATATAAAATGCAATAAAATAAAAAAAACATATATATAAGAAAAATGAAAAAACATATTAGATAAAACTTTTAGATTAATTTGTGGAAAGAGTTTTAAAATAAACAATATGTAATTCTATATCGAAGTTTTTATTTTTTATAGTAATTCTGTAAAATAATAAAAAAAGAGTAAAATAAGAATTACAATATTTAATGAATCATGCATGGCATACTTGTTGCATATTTAAATTTTAGTTTTATATATAGTTTCTAATGTTGTTTTATTTTATATACATGATACACAATACACTCGTTTTTTAAATAATGAAATTATAGAAGAATAATTTTTTTTTTAAAAATGCGAGGTTTTGGAAAAATATAGTTATAATTATTTTGAACAATAAATGTTTTAGGTGACCTAATAATAAATGGTTTTCTATAAATAAGCGATTCGTGTTGTTTATATAATACTTATTGCACTTAAGTTTATACCTATTGCACTTATTGCTTCTTGTTCTTTTTTTTCCATTGCTCACAAATATATCTAGTCTGCTTTAAATATTGCAAATTCTAAACAATATAGCGAACCTAATATTCTAATGTAATAAAATCTGTTAAAAAAGTGGGTAATAGAATGTAAATTTTTTTTTTAATTTCAAATGAAACAATTAAATAACTTTTTTTTTAAGAATTATTATATATTAAGAATATGATAATTGAATTGAATTTATAATTTAAAGCTCTCCAAATTTATAAAATTTATTTATTTATTTGTAAAATAAAAAAATTTCACAAATGCTTTTACAATTATTAAAGAATGCTTAATATATATATATATATATATATATATATATATATATATATATATATATATGTTATTTGCTTAATATTATATATATGTTATTTTACAATAAATCCTGCTTCATTATTATTTACGAATGAAAAGAAACAAACTATTTTCTGCAGAATAACTCACTCTGCAAATAACATACTTTCGAACCATTATTTCTTTTTAGAAATATAATGTGATATTCCTATCGATATTCCGCAAATACGATACTCCAGAGATCGGCAAAACGCTGAAATTGGGCACGGGCGCCCGCCAGCGCCCGCGAGTGCCCGCCTGTTGTGCACATCTCAGGAGCGTAGCTAATATTTTTAGTATCTTGGGATAAAGTTCCGCATTTCCAAATGAAGCTTAATTTATGAATCAATCAATTTCAATCTTAACAGTTGTTGCATTTTTCAAATTTATTATCTGTTGCCATGCACATTCAAGACAAGCAATAGAAATGAAGAATATATAAATTCACTTCAATTATTATAATGAATTCGATTGTCGGTTTAGGGAAATGCATGTTTTAGAAGAAGACTTACTTATTTTTATGACACCTTTTTATGACACCTGTTGATATTAATATTGTTCCCGCATACAATTAGAATTAATAGATTTAAAATGTGACAATACTCTTAAAAATCGCTTTTATACAATGACTGACATCGTACAATTTTATTCATATATATCTCAAGAACGTTTTCCTCGACTACATGCTTGTGCTGCAAAAAATGATGATGTATGTTCGGTTCTACATATTCATGTGAACAATTTTCTATTATGAAATTAAATAAATCGCGATTACGCGAACAGTTAACAGATTCACATTTGAATTTTGCAATAATTCGTTTAAATTGTCAAAACGATAACACCTGATATATCGTATATAATATCGAAAAATTATGAATTAAATACTAATTAAATGTTATAAGAGTTGTTTATGTAATATTATTGTAAGAATTGTTTATTTAAAATATAAATAGTTATTAATTTATGCTAATTCTGGATCTGAATTTGTGCAACACAATATTTTTTTACTCCTTGAACAGCACGTTCAATCAACAGACGTTCCTGCTATCCTCTCTTCTCATTTTATTGCGCCTAGCCGCCTAACGCTAGCCCCAGCGCGCTCGATTGTTGCCCGCGGGCATTGGGCGCCCGCGAGCAGTGCCCACTTGCCGATCCCTGCGATACTCTGCAAATAACGTACAAATAAACTCAAACTTTCCTTTAACTTGCATAAGTATACACCAATAAGAATGCATTAATGTATAGTATATGTCAAGCATGCGCAAAACATATTTCCGGACACTTTTAGAAAAAAAGAGACGTTTCTCTCTCCAATCTCTCGCGGACATAATCATATCTGTATTACCAGTCCATACATATAAGGTCTATGGTTTTAGAATAAGAAGACTTCAATGAGAATACAAAAATACGAATCATTGATTGATTTACATTTTTTAAAAGCAATTCTATATTTAACTTTCGAGGTAATGGGACTATAACTTGGCGCCACTTTTTTGTTATCAAATCTTTCATCTAGATGATATACATATTAATTAGGTTAAATGCAATTTTATATCATTTTCTAAAAAGAATTAAAGCTACTATCACTTGGATTTTAGAATAAGAAGATTTTAATGGGAATACAAAGATACGAATCATTGATTGATTTACATTTTTTAAAAGCAATTGTAAAAGCAATTTAACTTTCAAATAAGACTATAACTTATAATTAATTACAATTAATTACTCGGATTAATTATTCTTCCGCTTCCGGCGTAAAGTGTGGACATGTGGATTTTGGCTAAGGCATTTGTGATGGAAAAGTGTACGTTTGAGAGTGAAAGCGGTGGAGTGAGTGAGGGAAAAGGAGAAGGTGTATACGGGACGAGCGAGAGGGGATTTAGGGCGTGGGGATAAGAGAAGAAAGTGTGAGGATAAGGTAAGGGACTTAAAGGATCGGGAAGATTCAAGCAAGTGCCATAGAAAGAATGTAGTGAAGAAGGGAAAGCGATAGGCAGAGTCGAGTGATGAGTGAATGTAGAAGGCGACATGGTAAGCGTTTGTGGTGTTATTATCACTATTTAAATGAATGAACAAGATTTAACCACGATATATTATTTATTAGGAAAACTTGTTATAAAAGAATATGTGTTGAGATCAAACGGAAGTAGTAGTAAGTATATATCGTAAAAAAAGGATTCTCAACCTCTCGTCTCGAGGCTAGGAACTTTTGATGCAAAATTCCCCAAAAGGAACCAGGAACGTGTTGGCCACAGCTGTGACAGCCATGCTCTCGTCTCTCATTTCGCTCGTCTCGGATCGAGAGAATTGCTGGCGTCGTTGCACGGCGCGAAGTTTGCTCAGGCGAGTCTGTGTCCCCACAGTACTCCTTCTCCCCGAGCGAAGGCGTTATAATTTGTACTTTCTTTTTTCTGGCATATGTTTTTAATGCTTTTGGATGGTTCCAATGCGTTGATAATTGTATCTGCTTTTGGATTCACGAGATACGCAGGTTTTAGGCACTCTGTCGTGACAGTCATCTCTTTTCCTTTTACCAAAATAGTAAAATCGTACTCGTTAATTCTTTTGATGACTTTATAGGACCCCGTATACGGCGGCCGTTCCAACGGTGGCTGAATAGCATCCTCTCGCAGGAAAACGTATGAGCACGTGTACAAATCGCTATGTACGAACATGCTTTTTTTATTATGATGGGCTGTCAGCGTTGCTTGTAACTTCTGCATGTGGACTCGAAATTCTTCGAATATCTGCGGATCATTCGGTATCTCGACGTTCGTGACAAACTGGAACTCTCAACGGCATCTCGTAGACCATTTCGGCCACTGAAGCTTTTCTTTGTATGCTAAGCGGAGGCCGAGAAGTACTGTTGGAAGGAGTTCGATCCATGACGCCGAGGAAGCGTGACACATTACCGCTGCTTTTAGGGAATGGTGCCAGCGTTCGATGATCCCGTTTACGGCGGGGTGATACGCTGTACTATGTGTCTTCCCTGTTCTCACGAAATGCGATAATGCCTTGAAGAGTGCCGCTTCAAATTGCAAACTTTGGTTCGTTGTAATTCGAAGAATTCCGAATCGCGAGATCCAATGCGTGTAGAAACAAGTTGCTACCGTGTCTGCAGTCTAATGTGTTTCAGAAGAATCACTTCCGGCCACCTTGTGAATTGGTCGATCATTGTTAAGATGTAGCGATATTCTTGACGAACCGGCAACGGCCCGACGATGTCTAAATGGACATGATCGAATTGATTTTCCGGCGTGTCGCATTTTCCTGGAATGTTCCTCGTGTGACGCTGAATTTTCGCTCTCTGGCAAGGAACGCATGTGCGCGCCCAGTGAAGGATGTTTTTTCGCATGCCAGGCCACACGAATTTTTCTTTTATCATCTTGATCGTTATTCTTCCGCTCGGATATGCTAGTCCGTGGACGGCGTCGAATATCTTCTTCCGCAATTTCTCAGGGACGAATGGTCGCACGTTTCCGGTAGAAGTGTTGCAATACAACGACTCATGTTCGTTTATCTCGAATTTTTGCAACTTTAAGGCAGTTTGCGAATTGAGGAGTTGCTGTAGTTCTTCGTCGTTTTCTTGTTCAGCAAGTAGCTCTTGAGCGGTAATTATTACCGGCATGTTTATCTCCTTAACACGCGAAAGAACGTCGGCGATCGTATTTTCTGCGCTGGGAATATGTATGATTTCCATGAAGAATTGGACGATGTAATCGAGATGTCTGAATTGTCGAGATGATGCCTTCTCAGGTCGCTGTCGGAAAGCGAAACTCAGCGGTTTATGATCTGTTTTGATGACGAAATGGCGTCCCTCTATCATATGTGCGAAATGTTTTACTGCGCAGTAGATCGCGAGTAACTCCCGATCATAAGTACTGTACCTCGTTTCCGTTTCGCTCAGCTTCCTCGAGAAGAAACCTAAGAGTTGCCAGTCTTCGTCGCCTCGCTATTCCAGCACGGCACCGATGGCTACATCGGACGCATCACACGTGAGCATGAGAGGTGCGTTTGCAGTCGGGTGTGCGAGCAACGTTGCTTGAGCGAGACTGTTCTTGCATTCTTCGAAGGCGCGTTCCGATCTCTCCGTTCAGGATATCGATCGCTTATCGTTTTTCTTCGATTCTTTTAGATACTCATTCAATGGTGCCTGGATGTTAGCAATTCTAGGGATGAAACGGCGATAGAAGTTTATAACTCCCAAAAATCTTCGCAGCTCGACGATCGTTGCTGGTTTTTTATAGTCGAGTACTGCTTGTACTCTCTCGACCGGAAGCTTCGTTCCTTCCCTCATAATAGTGTATCCGAGGTACGATACTTCTGTAGCACCCAGAGTACATTTTGCGAGATTGATATTCAATCCATAGTCTTCGAGGCACTTGAGGACTTCTCGGAGATGTTCGGCGTGTTCTTCATTTGACGAAGTGATTAGTATGTCGTCTATATAGCAATAGACGTAGTCCAGGTCTCGAAAGATCTCATCGATGAAACGCTGTCTGGGCTGCGTTGCACAGGCCAAACGGCATCGCAGTGAACTCGAAGGCTCCAAACGGAATTGTGACAGCTGTCTTCAGAACATCTTCTTCTGCCACAGGGATATTATGGTACACGCGAACGAGGTCGAGCGTGAAAATCGTTTTCCCGTATAGCTTATTCGCGAAATCTTCGATGTGAGCGATTGGATATCGATCTGGTACGGTTTTCACGTTTAGTTGACGGTAATCTCCGCGCAGTCTCCAATCACCCGATTTTTTCTGCGCCATGTATAACGTATTTTGCCAGGGGTTGCTCGAGGGTCGACACCATCCCTGTTCCATCATATACTTAAATTCGGTGTCTGCTGCTGCTAGTTTTTCGCCTGTGAGGCAACGAGGACGAGCGGCTATCGATGGTCCTTCGGTGATGATATGATGGACTACCGAATGTTTGGCAGCGGGATGAGCTTTCGTTGGCGTGACGACTTCGAGGAAATCGACGAGAATGTTTTTCAGTCGCGACTCTGTATCGACAGAGAGATTCCGTAATTACTTGTTTGGATGATTTGTGAAGTGAGTTTCGTCATATTGTCGATGAGTTATTCCCGTTTCAAATCGATGAGAAGATCGAATTGGACTAGAAAATCGACTCTTATTATCGTTCCTGCCGTGTTGGCGATGATGAAGGGCCACTTGAAGGCTCGAAGGCCAAGATCGAGTAGACACAGCTTGCCGAACGTAGCGATTTCTGTATTATTTACCGCGTACAATTTCAGATTTAGAGCTTTGAGATTATCCTTGACCGCTCGTCGCGGAATGATCGGATCCAGAGTCGACGAGGAATGATAAGTTTGTTGATGCATCTTTGACGTGTAGCCGGTACTTCAGCGGAATGTCGTCGCTGACCGCGCTGACTGACGATGGCATTTCTAGTTTCCCGATTGCTTTGCGCCCGGCGTCGTGTTCGACGACGCGCGTTTGCTATCAGCATCTCGAATGCACATGGTGCTTGACACTTCCTAGCTGCAGGTTCGAAGCGTCAATGGAAATGACATATTGACACATCTCCAGAGTGACTTTTCAAGCGTGAGCGACCTCGAAATTGTTGATTTTGTATAATCGCAGTTCCTGATAAGTCGAATTTTTCTCTTAATATCGCAGCGAGCTCTGAGAAACCCCTCTCGAGATAAGCAAGTCGGTCTTCGATTTGCGAAGAATTTCTTCCTGCTGTTCTTGCGTTGTCTCGATTGCAAAAACCTAGTTACGAGACTTCGCTGTGGCTTCGATCATTCGGTCTGCGATGGTAGTCAGTTTTGACAGTTCAATGTCCTCGCTGGCGGATAGAGCGCAGGCAATGCTCTCCGGCATGTTGCATCCACAATGTTCGCAAGGCTTCCTCCGAGATGTTGTTTTGTGCGAGGATTTTTATCTCTCGATACAACTGCGACGGTTTTTTGTCGCCCAGTTGCATCTCGTTCAACAATCTGTGGAGTTGTTTTTGTTTTGAATCGGAAAACCATTCAATAAGTATTTTTTTTAGATTATCATACTTATCAGCGACAGGAGGATCCTCGATGATATCCGACATTCGCTGCAGGACGTCAGCGTCCAACTTAGCTACGACGTATGTAGTATTTTGATGAGTCTGATTGCACTCGGTGTGTGTGGAATTGTACTTCGGCTTGCGCGAATCACAGAGCGAGGTTTTTCATCCAAAAATCTGGGAGCTTGATGCTACGGACGTCCATGATCTGCTGGACCGAATGGGCCAGGAACACTGGATCGTCGAAATCGATGAGGGACTGGTGGTGTTGGCCGTCTCCATCGTCCGCGCTGCCGCCGGGAGATACGCCGTCGCCGGGGGACACGCCGTTTCGGGCGTTGTTGTTGCGTCTTGGTGAGGGTGACGGTGTGCGATTGACCATCGTGTCACAATTTTTGAATTCACCATCGAAAATATTATCTTTTTTCAGTAAAATTGGATATAATCGCGTGAAACGTTAAATATTTTTTTCGAAACGTGCAACCACTGTCCCGATGTTTTTCGATATCGATCGATGTGAGATTAAGTTTCTAGGCGCGTGCCGACTGGCGTTTTTCACGCGTAGTTTTTACGTATTTTTGATATTTTTATTTAAGTGTTCGATTTAGGATAACTAATGTAGTGTTGTTGTCACTATTTAAATGAATGAACAGGTTTAACCACGAACTATATATTATTTATTAGGAAAACTTGTTATAAAAGAATATGTGTTGAGATCAAATGGAAGTAGTAGGTATATATCGTTAAAAAAGTATATATCGTTCTCAATCCCTCGTCTCGAGGCTAGGAACTTTTGATGCAAAATTCCCCAAAAGGAACCAGGAACGTGTTGGCCACAGCTGTGGCGGCCATGCTCTCATCTCGTCTCTCATTTCGCTCGTCTCGGATCGAGAGAGTCGCTGGCGTCATTGCACGGCGCGAAGTTTGCTCAGGCGAATCTGTCCCCATACGTTAAGGGGAATTTAAGAGGAGGAAAGGCAGAAGTAAAAGAGAGAAGTGTCGGGAATATTAGGTGCTTTCCATTTAGTGCCACAAGTCGACACAAGTATCGTTCTATCTTTCTTGGCTTTCGATGATTAACAAGGAGAAAATGATACTTGTTGACTTGTATCACTAAATGGAAAGCACCCATTGAGGACTATGTGAAAAGGAAAAGGATTGTGGGGGAAGGAGGAGAGGTGAAAGAGGAGGAGAGCTTTAAGAAAAGGTGACAATGAGATCTCCGGAATTGAAGTTGATAGGAGGCGAGCAGGAGAAAGGGGAGGCGGAGAGCGGGGACGAGAAACTTGGATAATAGGGAGATGGAAAATGGAAATGGAAGAGGTAATTAAGAAGATGAAAGTATTCAAGAGAAGAACGGAGGAGATAAAGGGGATGAAGGAGGAGGTAAAGGAAGAGATACAGCAGGGGGTGATACTAAAGAAAGAGATGGACAAGATAAGAAGAACGATGAGAGTGCAGGAGGAGAACTGGGAGAGGGAAAGGGAAGAGATGAAAAGGCAGATAAGGGGAGATTAGAGCAGAAGATATTAAGGAAGAAAAGAGATTAAGGAGAGAGAGGGGGGATTTGGGGAGAGGAGAGAGAAGAGAGGGAGGAACGGGGGGCATTTAGAGAAAAGAATGGAGGAACTGGAGAATATTATAGAAGAGAAAGAGAAAGCGGAAAGAAGGAAGAATCTCTTTATAAAAGGAGCGGAGATAAAAGATGGAAAGAGGAAGGAGGCAGTAGAGGAGTTATTTAAGGGGATAGGGGTAGAAGTGGATATAAAAGAGGTTAGGAAAATAGAGGGAGAGGAAAAGAAGGAAGGAGAGACATTATGGTTAAGACTGGGGGACGAGGGGCAGAGAAGAAAGATATGGGAGGGGAAAAAACGATTGAGGGACAGGAGGAAGAGAGTTTTGGAAGATTGGACGTGGAGGAAGAGGAGGATGAGATGGAGATTAAAGGAGATTGCGAGGGTAGAAAAGAAAAAGGGGAAATTAGTATGGACAGGTTATGGAAGGATAAAAATAGATGAGGAATGGTGGAAATGGAACGAGAAGGAAAAGGTTTTGAAAGATTGGAAGGGAAATAAATGGGGAACGGGGCAGGGAGAACAAGAAAAGGTAAAAAATGGGGAGGCGGGGAGGGCACAGAGAAGGCGGAAAAAGATGGGGAGGAGGACGAAGATAAGGGATGGAGGATGGCATTTTGGAACGTGGCGGGAATGAGGAATAAAGATAGAGATTTTTGGGGAGTATTAGGGCAATGGGATGCAATGGTGCTGATAGAGACATGGGTGGAGGAGAATAGCTGGTTAAGATTAAGAGAAAAGCTACCAAAAGGATACGAGTGGGAGGTTCAGTTTGCGAGAAAAAAAGAGAAAAGAAGGAGGGTAATCGGTGGGATGATAATGGGGATAAGAAGGGAAATGATGGAGAAGAGGACGAAGATAGAAGGAGAACAGGAAGGAATGATAATTAAAAAAATTAGATGCGGAGAGGAGAAATGGAGAGTGGTAGGAGTATATGTGAAGGACGACATAGAGAAAAAGCTGCAAAAAATGGAGCAATGGACAGAGGAAAGAGACGCAGAGGTAAAGACAATAGTGGGAGGGGGGATTTTAACATGAGAACAGGGAGGGAAGAAAGTGAAGTAGAGGAAGAGGATGAGCTAACAGGAGGGGGTGGAAGGGCGAGAAAGTCAAAGGACGGAACAACTAACAAAGAGAGTAGGAAGCTGATCGAGTTTTTAGAGAGGAACGGATGGAACATCTTTAATGGAGACACAAGAGGGGATGAGGAGGGCGAGTACACGTCCACAGGTGGAAGGGGAAACACAGTAATCGATTATGTGATAGGAGACAAGAAAGCAAAGGAGAAGGTGAAATACATGAGGGTTGATGACAAAGTAGATTCGGATCACCACCCAGTGGAGATCTGGATGAGAGGAAAAGGAGGAAGAAAAAAAGGAAAAAGAGGAAAAATGTGAAGAGGAGTCAAGAACGAGAAAGGAAGAAAAGCGTTTAAGGAAAAGTTAGGAAAGGTGGCGCTGGGGGGGAATGAATTGGGAAAAGAATGGGAAAAGATGGAGGATAGGTTAAAGGAAGCGCTGAAGGAAAGTGAGACATTAAGGGAGAGAGGAAGGAGGGAAGGATGGTGGTTCAAAGAATGTAAGGAAAAAAAGCGAGAGGTGAAGAAAAAGTTAAGAGGATGGAGAAGAACTGGTGAGGAGGAAGAGGAGTACAGGAGGCAAAAGCGAGAATACAAATGTGCGAAAGGAAGAAGAAGGGAGAAAATGAGAGATGGGAGAGAATGACGAAGGAAGCGAGAAAGGAAGGCGATATCTGGGCAATAGTAAACAAGGAGAGAAAGAGGAAAAGGAGGATCAACGAAAGAATTGGAATGGAACAATGGAAGAAGCATTTCGCGAAGCTGTTAGGGGGGTAGAGAATAAGGTGATAAGGGGGAAAAAGGGAGATGGAAAAAAGAAAGTAAGGAAAGGAGATGATGAAGTAGGAGTAAGTAAGGTGAAGATTAGGAAAATGATAAATGGACTAAAAGAGGGGAAAGCAGCATGAATAGATGGAATTCCAGGAGAAGTATGAAGATTTGGGGGGGAGGGAATACGGAACTGAGTATGAGAGTTTTGCAACAGGATTTGGAGGGGAAAGAAATGGCCACGAAGCTGGAAAGAAGGCATGATTATGCCAATATTGAAGAAAGGAGGAGAAGAAAAGATGGAGGCGTACAGGAGGGTTACACTAATGCCAAAGTATATGCAGCAGTTTTAGTGGAGAGATTAAGAGAGGATGTTAAAGAAATAATTCAGAGGATCAGACGAGGTTCAGGAGAGGGAGGGGAACAATAGATAACATATATGTGATAAACTGGTCAACAGGTGGATTGAAAGGAGGGGGGGAAATCTAATTCTATTTGTGGACCTCAAAGCAGCGTTCGATTCAGTGGACAGGGGAGTAGTGGACAGGGGAGTGCTAGAAACCATGAGGGAGAGAGGGGTGAGGGAAGGATTGAGAGAGAGAATAGGGGAATTACTGAGAGAGACAAGGAGCAGAGTAAGGGTAGGCGGGGTGACGAGAGAAAGTTTCTGGATGGCAAGAGGGGTCAGGCAAGGGTGTCCATTGAGCCCTCTGCTTTTCAGCATCATGATAGCAGATCTAGAGGAAGAAATGGAGAAGGTTAAATGGGGAGAGGGGGCGTGAAACTGGGAGGGGAAAGAGTGTACACCCTGGAATATGCAGACGACATGGTGCTGTTGGCAGAGGAGGAGGATGAAATGGAGGAGCATGATGGAGAGACTAGAAAGATATCTAGATAAAAAAGGATTGGAATTAAACCCACACAAAAAACTATTTTATCATGTTAGTACACCCGACCTCGTCCTTCGAATAGGCTCCTTCGGTTTCCCATTTAGAATTATACAATTGATATCATCTTTTTGTCAATCATCGTCGTGCCGTTGTATAATTTTACAAATTTTAGAATTATGGCAACAGTGCTTTCAGAAATCCGGCACTGCACATGGAAAGACCGAAAGTGTGGAGCAAAACGAAGCACAACATGAGGCATGTACATGTGCACCCGCACATTTCGGCTTCAGACGGTAGAAGAGAATAGATACTAGCGTACTCTGTCGCGCTTGACGCGCCGTGAGAAGAGAATAGAAATATTATCGTACTCTTTCGCGCTTCATGCGCCGTGAGAAGAGAGTAAAAATACTATCGTATTCTTTTGCTCTCGATGCGATGATTGAACACCTCGAATGTATCTTGGTTATCGCTGACTATTGTTGACATTTTATGAACTGAAAAGAGTAAGCAGATATTGATAATGTGATCGAAAACGAAAATCGTTATATATAATCATTATACTTTACAAATAATATTTATTATAATAAACTGTTCTATAATTATGAATAAAAATTTTAAATAATGTAATAAATGAGACTGTATATGAAATTACTTTACAATACATTTTCCGCTATTCTCTTAAAAATTCAAAGTTTGTTATGTTTTGAGGAATTAATTACAAAATCGACAAATTTATGTACAAGTAATGAAATAATCAATTTTACATCTTATTTCTTTTCTCTTGTTTTATTTGATGCAACGAAAATATATGCTATAACAACAAGTATATATCAAACATGTAGAATTTGTAATTATTCAAAATATAGGAAACTTTGAGTTTTTAAGAGAATTTTGAAATATATTATAAAATAATTATATATATATTCTTATTATATTATTTAAAATTTTTGTACCTAAAATTATATAACAGCTTATAGTAAATATATGTAAAGTACAATGATCATATGTAACGATTTCCATTTTCGTTCACATTATTAATATCTGCTCTCTTTTCAATTCATTCGCTATATGACAACAATTATTAGCGATAACCAAGACTCTCGATCATCGCGTCGAGAGCGAAAGAGAATGATAGTATTTTTATTTTCTTCTCACGGCACGTGAAGTGCGAAAGGGTATGATAATATTTCTATTCTCTTCTCACAAAGTGTCGAGGGAAACAAAGTACGACAGTATTTCTATACTGGTCTACCATCTGAAAAGAACCAACGCTGGATGCACATGTACGTATCTCGTGTTTTGTGTGTGTGCTTCGCATTGCTCCACATTTTCGCTCTTTCCATGTACAGCACTGATTTCTGAACTGTTTTAACATCGATTAATTACTCAAAACATAGCAAACTTTAGAATTTTTAAGAGAATAACGGAAAATATATTATAAAATAATTTCATATATTCTCATATATCATATTATTTAAAATTTTTATAGATAAAATTATAGAATAGCTTATAATAAATATTATATGTAAAGTACAATGAGTATATGTAACGATTTCCGTTTTCGTTCACATTATCAATATCTGCTTAGTCTTTTTAATTCATACGCTACATGTTAACAATAGTCAGCGGTAATCAAGAACGTAGAGACGCTCAAATATCCTATGTCGTATAGCGCATCAAGGGCGAAAGAGTGCGATAGTTTCTCTATTCTCTTCTCGCAGCGAATGAAAATGAACTCGATCATTCGTCATCCTGTTTTATAATTTTACAAACTTTAGAATCATGGCAACAGTTCATTCAGAAATCGGTGCTATACATGAAAAGAGAAAGTTTGAAGCAATGCGAAGCTCACACACAAAACGTGAGGCGCGTACATGTGTACCCAGCGTTTCGGCTTCAGACATAGAAGAGCATAGAGATATTAGCATACTCTGTCGCGCTATGAGAAGGGAATAGAAATATTATCGTATTCTCTCGCTCTCGATGCGATGATCGAGTGTCTCGGACATATCTTAGTTACCGCTGACAATTGTTGACATATAGCGAATGAATTGAAAAGAGTAAGCAAAACGAAAGCAAGCGAAAGTTTTTTTCAGATTGTGTAGTTTCAAGCAAAACATAATTTGATTTAAAAAAAATTCATATTGAATAAATGTATCGGAATGATGTAAAAGTTACCATTATTTCTTTAAATAAAGTCATGTAATTTTTCTAACGATACGATTCTTATGATACAATTTCTCTAGTTATTCTGATGTAAAAGTATAAAATAAGATTATAAAAAAGTTAAACTTTGCGAGGCATCTTATATTTTAACATAAAATATTAATTATTTTATATTATTATTTTTCTTACACTATATAATTATCTATACATAAAATTATTAAAATATTATCGAAAAATAAAGAAGTAATAAAATAATTAATATTACCAGGTGTATGCATAAGTTTTTTCCGGTTTAACTAAGAGATGTTGCCAGCGAAAAGTATGCAGCGTATTAATTTGACACATACATCATTTTGTTCGTCTGACATTTAAAACTACAAACACACACAAGTTGAGTCCGCCAAAAACTAGCGTCTTTGTTTTATCGTTCAGTGATCATGTCGAGTTTTGTGCCTGAAAAAGAACATTTGCGGCATGCATTGCTTTTTTTATTTAATCAAAAGAAAAAGGCTGTTGAAAGTCATCGTCTGCTGGTAGAAACATATGGTGAACACGCTCCATCGATTAGAACATGTGAGACATGATTTTGACAATTTAAAAGTGGTGATTTCAATGTGAAAGACAGTGAGCGCTCTGGTAGACCACAAAAATGCGAAGACGAGCAATTGCAGGAGTTATTGGATGATGACCCAACTCAAACTCAACGGCAATTAGCAGAAGCATTACATATATCACAAGAAACAATCAGCAGACGTTTACGAGCAATGGGAAAGATCAATAAACTCGGTAAATGGGTCCCACACGATTTGAATGAACGTCAAATGGAAAATCGCAAAGTCACTTGTGAAATGCTGCTTCAACGCCACGAAAGGAAATCATTTTTGTATCGAATTGTGACGGGTAACGAAAAATGGATTTATTTTGAAAACCCGAAGCGGAAAAAATCGTGGCTTTCACCTGGCGAAGCCGGTCCATCAACACCAAGGCCAAATCGCTTCGGCAAGAAGACCATGCTCTGTGTCTGGTGGGACCAGAGCGGTATTGTGTATTATGAACTCTTGAAGCCCGGCGAAACCGTTAATACACAACGCTATCGCCAACAAATGATTAATTTAAACCACGCATTAATCGAAAGACGACCGGAATGGGCCAGAAGACATGGCAAAGTGATTTTGTTACACGACAATGCGCCGTCTCACACAGCAAAACCAGTGAAAGACACCTTGAAATCGCTTGGATGGGACATCCTTCCGCACCCGCCACCGTACTCCCCAGATCTGGCGCCATCTGACTATCACCTCTTCGCATCAATGGGGCACGCGCTCGCAGAGCAGCACTTCAGCAATTTCGAGGAAGTTGGAAAATGGCCCGACGAATGATTTGCCGCAAAAGACAAGCAGTTTTTCTGACATGGTATTCATAAATTACCTGAAAGATGGGCGAAATGTGTAGAAGTCGATGGCCAATATTTTGAATAAAAAAAAAATTAATTTTCCTTGAAAATTACGTGTCTTTTTTTACTGAAAAACCGGAAAAAACTTATGCATATACCTGGTATATGTCAAAATATACCAGAATAAGATGTAAAATGTCTCACAAAGTTCAATTTTTGTATAACCTTATTTTATACTTTTATATCAGAATAATTAAAGAAATCATATTATGTAAAATTATTAATATTACATAAATTATATTATTAAAATATATATAAAGACTTTTTAAAAACGTATAAAAACGGGCACGTATAAAAAAATACGTGTTCCTTATATTGGTCTAGAATATAACATATTCAAAGCTCATCAAAATTGAAGGGGGACACTTCCATGTCCTTCCTTGGTAATCTATAGATACTACGGATGCGTTTCTGAACGCAATCTCTCTCTCTCTCTCTCTCTCTCTCTCTCTCTCTCTCTATATATATATATATATATATATATATATATATATAATAAAGATATATATATATATATATATATATATATATATATATATATATATATATAATAAAGATATATATTATATATATATATATATACACGCAATCTCTCTCTCTATATATATATATATATATATATATATATATATATATATATATATATAGAGAGAGAGAGAGAGAGAGAGAGATTGCGTATATATATATATGTATATCTTTATTTCAAGTATGGTAATACAGAGCGAAATTATAGATGTTGATAATTTATCATGTGATAAATTATCGACATTTTAGTTCCCTCTAGATGAGGGCGATTTCTTATCGGAGTTCGACCATTGTTTCAGCATCCCATTAAATCGGTTAACGCAAGCAATTGCAACAATTTATTCGTGGACTATTTATATCAGCAGATTTCGGTATAAGGGGCTTTACAAGGGTCTGTCACAACTGTTCGGAATCGATTTAATTCTCCTTGAAATATGTTATTAAACACAAAAATCTAAGAGACACGTATTTTTTTATGCCCAATCTGAATTTTAAGGGATGAAACAATCCCTTAAAGATTAACGTATATATTTGATTCTCATCAATTATTAACGAAATGGTGAGATAAAATGGTCTGTCCTGCCGGACGTTGAAGGGAGAAAATTGATAAAATCGGACTTGACAAAGTCGGCAACGCAATGTAACTATTTCTTTTTTTTCGGATAATTATTCCTTTATGACGGGAAAAGGAAAAAAACATTTTTTGTATATATATATATATATATTTTTAAACATTTTGAATACATTTTGATTTAAGCGTGAAACTTTTTACATAGTTTTTTCTTACACACTAAAAACTAAAGTTAATAACTCAACGAGTTGATGCCTATCGAAAATATCGTTATTGCGTTTGGTATCTCCTCGGGATCTGTTACGACAGACGTGATGTTGGAGAATATCGTATACTTGGCATCGATCGTATCGACGAATCTGATTAATCGATCGAATGTCACATCAATATATCCCTCGAGATACGGCGTAATGTCGATTCGATCATCGTTATGTGTACGTTTAAAGATTAAAGGCGTACGAGTGTAACGTCGTTCATCATGCAATCTCTAACGGTTAACGGTCCGACGCTTAAAAAATTGTCTATAATTGTTTCGTAGCAATTTGTAGATATTCCATCGCTGTTAATAGAGTTCCTTCCACGTTTCGAAAGACAATATCAGTTTCTGTCCCCAATAATCTGCTAGTGCGATCTCCACGTTGATTCCAATTTCCAGAAACTTGTAACCCGTAGCCCATCAGAGTGTAATATTTGCTTAGTTGACGCACCGCGCGACACTCCACCGAAATGCTGTATAAGGGAAATTAAGTACATAATATTGCATAATGTTGAAGAAAAGAAAAAAAAAATAAAATATTGAAACTTACGCATTACGTTCCTTCTTCGTTTCGCCATCGTACGATGTGCTGCTTCCTTTGGCGGAATACATTGCGTGTGGATTTTTCGTACAAACAAATGATGGAGCAGCAGAGTATATTGCGGATCATTCAATGGAGGACTGATCGCACTTGCATAAATTTTTACATGGCAGGGTGCATCCCGCGCCCCTCTTTCTAGGTATTTCATTGTTGCGATCAAACATGTAGCGACATGTTTGCACCTGCTAAAGGAGCTCGATAATATGTTTAAATTTTTTCCAGAAAGAGCCGCAATAAGATGGCATTTCGTAGAAATCGACGACTGTACGTATTGCGATTGTACGTATCACGTGTTAAGAGAAGCGCTATATCCGGCTACTGTAAACTACTGATAATCTGGCTACTGTAAACAAATTGCGACTTCATCATATTCCGATTTAGACAAAGAGACAAAGAAATTGCAGATAATATATAATAGATCACTAAGCACGCGGGATCACAGTAGGTGCCACAGTAGGAAAGTCTAATGAATCAATTGAATGTGAGAGAAAAGTATCATTTGTATAAAAGATTTGATATAAAAAAATGGCGCCAAGTTGTAGTTACATCATCTTGAAGATTCAATATACAACTGTTTTTAAAAAAAGAAAATCCATGTGATACATATCTTTATATTCTCATTAAAGCCTTCTTATTCTAAAAGTCAAATGATAGATCCAAATAATAGAATCCAATCTATGATCCAAATAATAGAATTTCAAAATTTAAAAAAATAAGATCTAATAATTATATATTATAAAGGATTTGATGCTTCATATAATAATGTCTCATTAAACATTTTTCTAACTAATAAGTACTAAAATTCCAAAATAGTTTCAATATTGCACAATATATGCTATTCTGCCACGCATTCTGCTATATATTTTAAATAAAGCGATATTTTTAAATACAAAGCAACCTTAAAATCAAACAGACATACAGATTAATCGCATTTATCGACAAATTTAATGACAAAGGCGATTGATCAATTCCATTAGGATAAGAAAATCATTAAGTTAATCGATGACGGAAATTATTTTAAAATAAACTAAATTTAAATGTTTCATTAAAAATTTAATTCTTATGTATAATTTATAATTAAATTTTTATAATATTAAAATATTTTATGTAAATTAATAATTATGATCTCTTATATCTCTTATATCTCTTATATTAAATCATATATATTATATTAAATTTAATAAAATATTTATATATACATATATAAATATTTTGTATATTATATATCTTAAAAATAGGGATCATGTGATCACTTTTTTATTTTTCAAATTTTCATTTTCATTCATTTTTTAAATTTTCATTCGCATAATAAATTTTTAATCATAAATTTTTTTATAATTTACAACACGATCATGTACTTACATCATTTCTACAAATTGTTGTAAAAACATGAAATTGTAATGTTTTTTATTATTTTAAGTTGTCTCAATTAACCAATCGCCTTTGTTATTAAATGTGATTTAATTCCAAATCAACAAAATTATGAAATTAATTGATTTAAAATAAACTAATTTAAATGTTTTATTAAAAATTTATTTTGTATTTATTAATTTTAATTAAATTTTAATTTTTTATTTTTATTTCTTTTTATTTATTTTTATTTTTATTTTTGCGATGATATGCGGAAAGATTGCGGAAATATACGGAAAAATTACGGGAGGATTGCAAAGTGATTGCGGAAGTATGCGAAAAAGTTGCGGAACAGATACAGAGATATCCGGAGAAGTTGCGGGAAGAGAGAAAATATGCAAAGAAACTGCGGAATGATCGTAAAACTATAACATTCATATTTCGCGCTAAGAGCTTCATCTCCGCCGCCACGTAGTGGCAAATTGCAACCATAGCCCATACAAACGACGATGATGACAATAACAATATATTTAAAATATTATAAATTTTTGAAATTTAAGAAAGATCAAATGATAAACTTTTCCTTTTAAATTTACTTTTAAGAATTAGAGTAAATGCTTATAAATTGAGTACTTTTTCTTAATAATAATATAATATTCTTAACCTTTAAAGTTAGGATAATACCAACTTTAATTTTAGAAGAATAAGTAGTTTTTATTAATTAGAAAATTCTTTTAATGTCTACAAATTATTTCAATTTAGTTCACTTATGAATCTATCAATCAATTAATCAAATGGAGTTAAATATTTATAGTTTGGTAAAAAATGGTTAAAATTTAATTAAAATGGCATAAAGAGAACTACAAAAATTTATTACTTTAAAATTTATATGTTTTTAATTGTTTATAATTTATAATTACTTCAAAGTTACTATAGCAAACTTAAATACAGATTTAAAGTATAATATTGAAGATATTAAGAAAATTACATAATCTTTAAATAAATAAATTAAATAAATTATGAACAAATACATAAATATATTAATAATATTATTAATAAATTAATTTTATATATTTCTAGAAATTTTATATCTTAGTTGAATTATTAACAGTAATTTATTTCTAATTTGGTTTTAGTTAAGTTAAACTAATTCCTAAATATTTTAAAATTAAAAATTTAAATCAAAATTAAATAATTTTTTTACATTAAGTATATTAATAATAAGTATTGAATTACTCTATAATGCTCAATAATTTAATTGCTCTATAAATGTATATATTGAGTTTCAATAAAATCGGCATATTACAGCTCATATAGTAATGTATGTTAGTACCAAATTGTATGTTAGTTTGGTTTTAGATAAAATCTTGTCCATATTTGTAAAATATTTTAATTTTTATGTAATATCAAATAACTTTCTATTGATTAATAAAATCCTTTTTATATCTTTATATTTATATAAACTTTAATGTCACTTGTGTAGGTCCATAAATCATCAACAAAAATAAAAATTTTCAAAATGAAAAATTTTTAATTAATAATATACAAAATTGCGTTATTTACAATTCTTTATGTCTATAGGCCATTAAAATAAGGTTTGAAAATATTTTTGAAATTTCAAGATCACACCTGTGCCAAAACAAAATGTTCGACCTAAATAAATATCGAATATGAAGTCCGTACGATTAAAAATAAAAATTTTCAAAATGGTGGCAGAAAAGTTTTAAAATTAAAGTACAACATTTTTTAGGATCCTCTAGGTTTATAGATTATAAAAATAAAATAAAAAATGATCTTGAAAATGATGTTGGAATTTCAAGGTCACACTTATGCCAAAATCTTAATTTTAGATGAACATACAAATGCTGAAGTTACAAATTTGAAGTTCGTATGATTAAAAATAAAAATTTTTTAAATGGCGGCAAAAAAATTTTAAAATTAAAGTACAAAGTTGCGTTATTTACGATCCTCTAGGTTTATAGATTATGAAAATAAAATAAAAAATGATCTTGAAAATATGTTTGGAATTTCAAAGTCATACTGTAAAATATTCAAATTTCGCGCATTCATGTTCTCTTCCAGTTGCGTGTGACGTAACGATTTAAAGAAGTTATTATTATCATGACAAACGTTCGGCGATAGCCTGTTTGCGTTCTGCGTGCCAAGTAAACGGATTGCTTATTGCGAAACGATCGGCGATAGATACATTAGTAAATATTATTTTCACTTATTCTTGTTGGTATGCAAGTTACTTTTTTGAAGGCTCAATTAATAAAGGTGAAGTGCAAACGACTAAATAATGTGAAATAAGCCACATTCAGTGCGTCAACCTAATATTTATCCTTTTCTTTCAACTTTATCCTGCTCAGTAAAATTATTGATGATCCTGAATAGTTGAAAATTTGAAGTAGTTTGTTGATGTAAGCAAAACATATTCAATATCAATATCATACACACAACAATAATTTGCGATCCTGCCAGGATCCAGAATAATTAAATTGTATATTGGTTTAATATCGTAACTGATACTGTGAATTCTCGTGCTGCTTGTGTGACGTCACAAAAATTCTCTCACAATCTTCGTCGACGCTCGGGAGCTCGCATTCTTTCATCGACAACAAGAAAGATAAACATCGCACTGGACTATCAAAGTTATCTACACATGCGTGGTTCGCAACATCACATCGCATAGCCTTGTCTATTAATGAATTTAACACGCAAGAGATTTGTTCTGCGTTAAGAAATTAACGCAGAACAAATCACATACACTTGTACACATGCATGAATTAGCTTAATAGTAGAATGTCCATATTCTCGTTGGATGATAGGACAGAAATAATTAGTAATAAGACAATTAAAGTTGAAAATCAATCAAAAACAATAAGTGACAAAGTGATTACATACCTACTGTTGAAGATCTTATTTCGAATCAAACTCAAGATTTCGAATCATTAAAATTATAACGGAGCGCATTCCTCCGCTCCGTTCCTCCTCCGAATTTCCCCCGACCGACCATCAGTCGGGGACCGCCGAACACCAGGCGGAGTGCGGCAGTGGCCGCAAAGAGGCAGCAATGCCTCATTTATAATAATTGTAAATACGCGAACTCCGAAACGTCGGAGAATACCACGAAAACATACGTGTTTTCGTGGTATTTCCCCGCACCGCGCCAAGCGTCGCGCCACCGAGCGCGAACGCGTCCCGCGCCGCACCGACGCCGCGCCACGCAATTGAGCGAGCGTCCCGCACCGCGCCACGACCGCGTCCACAAGCGCGTAACCACCCCGCGCCGCACCGATTACCTTCCCACCGAACTCCTTCCCTACCAGAAAACCCATCATCCCCCGATCCTTTTTTTCCGTTTCTGGGGAGAGGGATGCTAACCCCGAGATCGACCAATCCGACCGATCCGACCGAAAATACCGAGGTCGATCTCGGGTATAAAAAGGCATCACTCTCCGCAGAGAAATCATCCGATCTCATACTCACGATCCGATCTCATACTCACGATCCGATCTCATACTCACGATCCGATCTCACACTCACGCTCCGATCATTCCTGTTCCGAGAGCTCGCCTCGAGGAAACGATCTTCCGCCACCGGTAGAAAGCCTGAGATTTGTTGGGGTTCTCCCCAACGCGCCAAGTTCGCTTGGCCTGGCCGAACGCCGTCTCCGTAGCTCGCACGGCAAGTCGAGAGTTGCTGGGGTCTCCCCAGCGCGTCGAGTTCGCTCGACCCGACTCTGCCGTTCCGAGAATTCACCGCCGAGTATCGGGGTTCTCCCCGATACTACCTCTCCGAGCACCAGGGTACACCCTGGTCGGCCGAGTACACTCGGCACCGCCACCTTCTTCTCCGCACGCAGCTGGGGCCCTCCCCGGCTGGCCGAGTTCACTCGGCATTCAAACAGACAGACGAGGGGCGCACCCCCCGTCAGCCGAGCACTCTCGGCAGGGAACGGGCTCACCCGTTCTCCGATCTCAACGATCCGCCGAATTCGCGAAATCTCCATCCTCGCGACAACATCGCGACACGCGTTTAAATCCACGCCGATTTAAAGGCCCGCGACCGAACACGTGCGACACCACCGCCGCCGCGCGCGCCCCGCGCCACCGAACTGCGCGCCGCGATCAGTATCGCGTCGACCGCCCGAGCGATCTCTTATATTGTATTATATTTACGCGCTATCCACGCGCCGATCGCCGTCTCGCCCGTTCACGGCCACAAACATTTACGCGAAGTCTCGGTGCATTCCATCGCACCCCTATTAATTAAATAAACATCGTTATTGGTTATAACTTTCGTCTAACGAGTTACTAACGCCTTTCTGTCTCCAACGTCCTCGCTTCCCCTCCTGGCAACCGACTGACCGCTCTCCGCGCGGGAAAGCGAGACCGTTATATAAAATATTATATAAAATGACAAGTATTATATAAAATGACAAGTCGAAAGTACAGTACGACTTATCGATGCTAATAAACCAGCTATGGTTCTCAATAGCAGAGCCGAATACATCAAACATTTATGGGTTACGTGTCAAGGGAGAAACGCACAAATATATCGACTTGCCACAACGGATCAAAAAACGATGTTGGAGTACTTTAAAAACAAGGAGTTTGCAACTATTGAAATTTGCATTTTTGATGGTCTCGACGCAATCTCGAAGAAGATAGGAGCAAGTCAGTCTGCAGCGCCATCGAGTCTATCATCATGTGAGCTTCATCAAGTCGGTCTCTCGCACATAAAACTGCCTCGTATTTGATAAAATTTTCTGGCAATTCACGGAGTGGCAAACATTTCGTGATACGTTTCTTTCGTTAGTAAAAACTAATAACTCTTTGGATAACATAGCAAAATTGCATTATTTATGTGACGCTCTTGAAGGCAAAGCATTAAACACAATCTGTCATATCGATATAACTACGGCATAACTTTGAAATTGCATGGGACTTACTTTTAAAATAGTATGATAATAAAGTTGCTCTTACGAACGCGCACTTAAATGCAATCTTTCTCATTGAACCAATAAAAAGAGAATGCGCGTCAAAACTTAGCTTATTGCGTAATTTAATAACAAAACATATCGGTGCGCTGAAAGGTTTAGATAGAATCACCACGAGATACGATGATATTTTAATAAATCGCATTGCTACTTTGTTAGACCTCAACACTAAGAGAGATTGGAAATTATTACTTGTTTCAAAAACCAGTAGTGTCCAAAGTATGACGATTTAAATGAGTTTTTACGTGAAAGAATTCGTGCGTTAGAGTCGCTTTCGTGTTCAACAAAGAAACAAACATATTCTCGTGCAGTTTCAAAGGGCATTTCAAAATCGCATTTTGTAAAATCTCATCTTACATCGACAACAAAGGAGATTTACGTTATTTGCCAAGACAATCACACAATTTTTTAATGTAAAAAGTTTAAGGAAAAACTCAACACATGATCGATTCGAAAAAATAAAACAGTTTAAACGTTGTATCAATTGTTTGAAACCAAACCACATATTATGTAGAAAGTTCCACATGAATGTAGAAATAAAAATGATTGTTTTAATTGTCACAAGCAACATCACACATGACTATATCGAGAACCGCAAGCGAGCGCAAAAACGGGAGATGACCCAAAGTCGGAGCCAAGTTCATCTGTGCAAGATAGTGGAATTGAAGTTCCGAATCTAACATCAACATCAATTCATTTTTCATTTTCAAAAACAATTAATCCGTCAAATATTTTACTGGCCAACAGCGCGAGTTTAGATCCTCTCGCCTACAAACCGAGTCGTTCGAGTAAGAGCACTGTTAGATCAAGGATCGACATGGACATTTATGTCCCGTGATTTCGCACTCACGCTCGGAGTTAAGCTTAATCGTATTTCTGTGACACTCTCCGGTGTGGAGAGTTTGAAACGGGCATCTTCGGCAGCTGATATACGAATATCTGCAAATGTAAACGGTGAGCCCTTGATTCGACCGCTTTAATAGTGCCTCGTATGTGGTACGTACGTCTTACGTACCATATTGTCCAGTGCCGAAAACGTCATGGTCACCTATCCAATATCGAATTCGTTGACGATTTCTCAAACAGTGATCCTGTACACGTGTTTATTGGAGCAGATTCTCACGTACTTCTCGACGATTTAAAGAGAAGCGGTACTGCCGAACCAATCGCGCAAAATACAATATTTGGTTGAGTAGTTTTCGGCAACATTGGAGCAATAAATAATCACTATGCTCAACCTGTCATTGCACATCATTGTATTTCAAATAAATTGTTTGATGACTTGTTAAAAAATTTTTGGAAAATTGAAGAAATTCCAAAAACGCCAACTTTATCGCTTGAAGATGAACTGTGTGAAAGTCATTTTCGTCATACACATTCCCGCCGATGATGGTCGCTATATTGTTCGTATTCTCTTTAAATCACTCCCTTAATATCGGCGATTCGCGACACACTGCAGCTTTGGCGTTACGTCGTCTCGAAAATTAACTTGCAAAAAATAAAAATAAGCAATCTATGTATCATGCATTTATGAACAAATATCTGTTCCTAAACATATGCAATTAGTTTCAAATGTAAACGAGTCATTACCAACTCAAATTAAACCAGTGTATTTGCCGCATCACCCTGTTTTTCGCGAAAGTAGTCAAACAACAAAACTTCGCGTTGTATTTAACGGCTTGTAAAACATCTAATAATACTTTTTTAAACGATCATATGTACGCAGGCCCTTCCTTACAATCAGACTTGCCTATTATCTTGTTAAATTGGAAGTCTTTCAAATTTGTTTATACGGCTGACATAGCAAAAATGTATCGACAGGTTCTCGTAGATTCTCGCGATGTAGACTGCCAACGCATGTTGTGACGTAAGTCACCGAATCAACAAATGAGTGAATATCAGTTATTAATTGTAACCTACGGCACTCGGCCAGCTCCATTTTTAGCTTTACGTGTACTCCGCCAACTAGTTGAAGACGAAGGAGAAGCTTACCCTCTCGCTACACCTGTTTTGTTATACGATACTTTCGTTGATGATATCTTGTTCGGTTCTCGCGACACAAATACTGCTTTGACAACTCGAAAAGAGTTAATCTCGTTACTCGATAAGGGAAAATTTCAAGCTTGCAAATGGACGAGCAACTCCAAACATTTGCTTGAAGGGATTAAGCCTTCCGATCATGAGCTCGCTTGAGTATCACCATTAAATAACGATGATTACGTTAAGATTCTCGGCTTAAATTGGATCACCGATTCCTTCACCTTTAAAGTTACTCTTGAACCGTTAAAAAGCATAACAAAGCACTCAGTACTATCATTATTGTCAAAATTGTTTAACCCATTAGGTTGGATATCTCCAATTATAATTGTCGGAAAAATATTTATGCAAACCTTATGGCGTGGTCAATATTCGTGGGATGAACCTTTACCTCAGTCATTAGCCGTATCAATTACAGACTTTTTTGAGTCATTGCATCAACTAAGTTGTATCTCTATACCTAGATGGACCGGTTACTTGCCATCAATTATTGATGTTCAATTGCATGGGTTTTCAGACGCTTCCGAACTTGCTTACGATGCTGCTGTTTACTTGCATATTACAGCTTCGTGTAAAAGGGTTATCGTCTCTCTTCTTACAAGCAAAACAAGGGTCGCTCCTGTTAGACATATGACTATTCCTACTTAAACTACAAGCAGCTTTGCTTCTTGTCATATCAGTTCAATCCGCTCGATCGCTTTCTTCTATACAATATCAATGCTGCAGTGACTCTGGTATCGTCTTAGTGTGGCTACGCCAACATTCATTGAAATGAAAACCTTTTGTCGTGAACAGAGTGAGATCAAACCTTAGTACCTGAATGTACTTGACGATATGTACCCAGTGAAAACAACCCTGCCGACCTTTCATCGCGGAAAAACAGTTGACGATCTTGTAAATTCGTCTCTTTGGTGGTCTGGTCTCCCATGGCTCAGCCACTTACAACATTACTGGCCTTCAAATTTAAGCAACATTTCATCTGATGCAAATTTAGAAGAAAAAATTTCGCTTCAAGTCAATTTTGTAGATGTGCAAACCTTTGATCAACTGTCGCAACTCTTCATTCGATGTTCAACATGGCAAAAAATTCTTTGAGTTCTTGTACGAGTAATTAGGTTTGTACATATACTGCAAGCAAAAATAAAAGGGCAGTCATTAAGCGCTTCTCAAATTTCTGCAAATGATATCATTTTGGCCGAATGGCATATAATCAAATATGTACAAGGTATGTTTTTTAAAGAAGAGATCGCTTTGTTAAAAAAGGGTCATTCTATCCCTACAAAAAGTAAGCTAAATGCTTTAAATCCATATCTTGATAATGGTCTTTTAAAAGTAGGCGGTAGACTCTCACAATCCGAATTGAACTTTAACGCTAAATCACTTTTATTAGCTCGAGTCATCATATTAATCATTGAGGACGCTCACATTCGTTGTTCTCATGGAGGGGTGCTCCTCACTTTAAGTACGCTCAGACAAACTTATTAGGTATTAAATTTACGAAGTCAAGTCAAATCAGTTGTTCTTAAATGTATCTCTTGTGCAAAACCTCGTGCACAACTGGCTTCTCAAATAATGGCGGATTTACCAAATTGACGCGTAACCCGTCCTGTTCGAGCGTTTACTGACTGTGGTATTGATTACGCAGGTCCCTTGCAAATTCGACTAACGAGCGGAAGAGGCTACAAATCCCATTCATGCTATATTGCGATATTTGTTTGTTTTGCTGTTAAAGCGGTACATCTAGAAGTAGTGTGCGATTATTCCACTGATGCCTTTATAGCTGCCTTCAAAAGATTTGTATCGCGATGTGGACTTCCTGCACGCATGTACAGTGACTGCGGGACTAATTTTAAGGGAACTGATCGTCAATTAAAATCAGCTATCATTACAATCTTTAATAGCGAAGTATTTCATTCTTTACTTGCAAGGGACCGCATTTCATGGTATTTTAATCCACCTACAGCCCCTCACTTTGGAGGGCTGTAGGAAGCTAGTGTATGAAGCGTGAAAGGTCATTTAAGAAGTATTCTTGGTAGCGAGACACCCACTCTTGAAGAACTAATGACACTCCTATGTCAAGTTGAGGCAGCGTTAAATTCTAAACCTTTTTTAGGCTCTCTGACTGATCATATAGAAAACTACAAACCTTTAACTTCTGGGCATTTTTTGACGGGTGGGAATTTAGTTGCGGTACCTCAACCTTCGCTAATAAATTTAAGTCCTAATCGATTATCTCGCTGGTAACAATTCCAACAGTGCTTCAAGCGATTTTGGCGAAAATGGTCTACAGACTATTTACAATCGTTACAACATCGATCAAAATGGCGGTTTCAAAAGGATAATATAGAGGTTCAAAAGGATAATATATCGATTAGTTATGTTGAAACAACCGAATTTGCCACCGACAAAATAGCTCTTAGGAAGGATAGAGGAATGTCATCCTAGCTCTGATAATTGCACCCGTGTAGTTACAGTAAAAACATCTAATTCAAGCTTTTTGAGGCCTATTATTCAATTAATATTACTACCTATTCTTGAATTTGAGAGATCTAATCCTTCGGATCACATTCCTTCCTTCTTATCTAGTAAAAGCGTAAAATAGTCTTTTTTGTATACTTATTTCATACCTATAAGCATTGTATATTATACTATTTACCTTACGTTACAGTTTTTTTTATTTTCCAATTTAAAATTTTCCACAAAAAAAACCAATGTTGTCTATGTATTATACACACTATAAATAAGAAAACTTGTAATATTGAACACTGCGGTTCAAGGCAGGCGGTTTGTAAAATATTCAAATTTCACGCGTTTATGTTCTTTTCTAGTTGCGCGTGACATAACGATATGAAGAAGTTATTATTATCATGACAAACGTTCGGCGATAGCCTGTTTGCGTTCTGTGTGCCGAGTAAACGGATTGCTTATTGCGGAACGATCGGCGATAGATATATACATTAGTGAATACTATTTTCACTTATTCTTGTTGGTATGCAAGTTACTTTTTTAAAGGCTTAATTAATAAAGGTGAAGTGCAAATGACTAAATAATGTGAAATAAGCGTTCGGTGCGTCAAGTAGTGTTTATCCTTTTCTTTCAACTTTATCCTGCTCAGTAAAATTACTGATGATCCTGAATAATTAAAAATTTGAAGTGGTTTATTGATGCAAGCAAAACATATCTGTTCAACATCAATATCATACACACACCTATGCCAAAATCTTAGTTTTAAATAAACATATTTAAATACTGAATTTGAAGTCCGTACGATTAAAGATAAAAATTTTCAAAATGATAGTAGATAAATTTTAAAGGAAGAGTTGCGGAAGAGATACAAAGATATATGGAAAAATTGTGGAAAAGTTGCGAAATAGTTGTGAAAAAGTTGCGGAAGGAATGTAAAGATGTGCGGAAAGATTGTGGAAGAGTTGCGGAATAATTGCGGAAATGTTGCGAAATGGTTGCGGAGTGGTTGCGGAAAGATTAAGGAATAGCTGCAAAGCTATGCGGGAAGATTATGAAAGAGTTGCAAATGATTGCGGAGATATACGGAAATTGTGAAAAAGTTGCAAAGATATGCGGAAAGATTGCGAAGATAAGTTACGGAAAAGTTGCGAAATGGATGCGGAGATATCCGGAAAGATTGCGGGAAGAGAAAAAATATGCAGAGAGACTGCGGAATGACTATGAAATTATATAACATTCATATCTCGCGCCGAGAGTTTCATCGCCGCCGCCGCGTAGTGGTGAAAATTGCAACTGTAGCCCATACGGAAGGCGACGACGACAATGACAATAATGATGATAATAACGACGTTTCTTAATAGTAAATTTCTAAGTATCGAACTTTGAATCGTAATATCTCCGCTCAGACGATACAGAGAGGAAAACTCAAAACACTTTTATTATATAATTCAAACCTAAGCTATCGATTCGCTTATTCAGAAATTGATCAGGTCAACCGTTACTGAGATCCGATAATCTTGATGATCAGCAACTCGTCGGCTCGCGTAAAGAGATACGGCCGCGCTCGTGAAGCGTTGGCGCTCACACTTGGCGACGAGCCACGTGTTTGATGGGAGAGTGCGAGATAAATTTTCTCGATTTGACCTTAAAAGTTTTAATAGGAACATTGAAATTGATTGGTTTCGTAAACCTATATTCTTAGGAAAGTACGTCAATTTTCACTCCCAGCATCCTCTCGCCTCAAAAAGAGGCACTATTGCTGAACTCGTCAATAGAGCATTCTTATTATCTCACCCGAAATATCATCAAAAAAACTTGAATTTAGTGATGATTATTCTGTTGAACGATTACCTTTTCAACTTTATTTTTGATAATATTCATTCTAGATTAAAAACTTTATTTAAACGAGATAATAGCTTAAGCATGCCAAATACAACAGTGAAATCACAAGAAACAAAATGGTTTACTTTACCTTTTGTTCCGGGAATTGCGATCAAACTCAAAAAAAAATGCTAATGACTTCAACGCAAAACTCACATTCTTTAGTATGAATAAGTTGAGAGGCATGATCAGAGTTCATAAGGACGCTCTATCAGCACGTTCCAAAAGGAATGTATACAAGATCTGCTGCAACAATTGCGATGCGTGCTATGTCGGACAATTATGAGACAATTAAAAACTGAGACTGCATGAAAATCAAAATCATATACGCAGAAACACAAATACACATTCAGTCATTACATGCACAGATTAGATTACGTCCACGAAGTTGACTGGAACGATGTGAATGAAATTTACAGAAACGACTGATTTCAGAAATGCTTTTTATTAAAAAACAAAATAATAACCTAAATTCCGTCACAGTCAGTCTGATACTGAATTCTTGCATCACGCATACGTTTTCGTTTTGAGCAAGCTGTAATGTTGGTTTTGTTTTGATTGCAAGTGATGTGCTGCTCGATGCGAACTGTACCATATTCCGGCACGTGCTTTCTCCGTTTCGGTGTGAACTGTGTTCACCTGATGATTGACAACCCCTTAGTGACCATTATCTCGTTTCCTTTAGAGGTGACATAAATATATTTTTTCGTACTACGAAAGACGGAACCGGAGAAAGAAGAAGCGTTGTATAGTAATAAGTACGCTTTTTTGAACTGGTACGCTCTTCGGAGCTGGTTTGTTCTTTGGAGCTGTTCGGAACTAGTACGCTCTTCGGAGAAAATTAAATATTTCCTTTAACAGCAATTAGAATAAGAGATATAATTTTTTTTGTGTTCTTATTTTCAATTAAATCACTTCAGTTTTTTTGATCACGGACTTGTACAGCTATCCTTTAACGCTTTTTTCTGCACTAACATCACTTGAGAATGAATCCTAGCTTTTTCCATCATTTTACTTGAACTTGACCGCAGAAACCAGATATTTACTAAATTTTATCAATTTTTTACCGTTCATTTTACAACAAAATATCCGTTGATTAACCTTACTCAAATCACATAATTATAATTGTTTTTGGATGTTTCGGTTAATTTTTGAATTATTTTCAACGAAGATATAAATTAGTAACGTACAAAAGTATCACATTAAATTATTAGAAGCGGCTATAATAGATGATGTGTGATCTCATAATTTTGTCATTAAGTGTATTAAAATAAAAAGTTTAAAAAATAAAAAAAAATAATGTTTATTAATTATATTATAATTAATTAAAGTATTATTACCAAAGGTATATTAATTATACAATATTTTATACATCATATAAAAATTAGTTTTCAATTAATTTTTATTTACATTATTTTTAATTCACATTATTTTATTTTAGTATTATTATATAAATTAATATAATGAACAAAGGACTAATCGGAGTCGGCGCAGTAAATAAAAGCGCAAATTAAATTTAAATAAAATAAACCTTTATTTCCTTACAGGAATATGTTATTTCATTTTATTATCCTTTATTTTATTTTATTTTTATCCCTTTTTTAATTTTATTTTAATTTATTAATTATATAGAGTTTTTAAGTTGTATTGTTTTTAAATATTATTATGTTTTTTTCTTATTTAATATAATTTTGACATTTATAAATATAATATATAATTTATATAGTTATTTTTTTTAACTTAAATCTATTTTCTTTTTTTGTAAACTATTATTACTTCACCAATTTTTATATTATTTGTCGTTGCCGTACAAATTCCCTGACACTAATAACATTTTGAAATAAGAAAAGCGAAATGTATTCCCTGTGAGTTTAATAATATCTTATCGGTACGTTTCTCATTTTGTTTCTTACTCTGGCCGCAACTTTTCTAAGAGGGCGTTAGCGTACAGTGAATTTTTGCTGCACCGCTAACTCCCGTAGGATCGTTAATCTTTAATAGTATCTCGTTGATGATCCAGCCTATAGATCAACACGTAATAATAATAGCAAAGAAATTATATCGAAAGAATTTAATGCAGCGATTATTATATAGTAATCGTAAAGTTGAAGAATTTTTTAAATCTTTTGATTTAAGAGACTGCTGCTATTTCATAACCGCGTGAACTAGTACTTCATCTTTGACGTTAGCTAAAGCTTTGAAAAAATTAATAAAATTGAATGAACGTTCTAATAGTACAATAGAAGAATCAATAGAAGAAAGAAATAAAAGCTTTAATTTATCAAAAATTACGTTATGATGAACGACACTCTTGACATTACATAAGGAAAGAAAATAGATTTGTGACTGATTTGTGATTTGAGACTCAACGAAGATGATGGTGATTGCAGTTGGAAACTATTAAGTAACCGAGAAATAGTTGCCGAGGTTATTGGAGTACACATTCTCGATAATAATGTTACTGAAAACGACAGAATACGAATATTAGCAACGAATAACCTTCTTCATTACTTTCTGCGGAGAAAGTTATTAAATCAACTGACTCTCTTTATTGTTGGTTAGAGTAACAAAAGGAATGCACTGCGTCTAATTTAGCAGCATTAGAAATGATAAAAGATTTAGCTATAAATAAATCAGTAACATCAAATTTAAAATAAAACGTCTCAAAGTTTCAAACGAAAGTATTATAAATTATATTCAAATTTATAAAAATATTATTAAATGCGTTTTCATTATTTATAACATTTATAAATCTATATATTCATTTTTTTTAATATCTTAACTTGCATTAAGTGGTTAATATAAATATTAAGTGATGTTATAAATAAACAATAAACAAACAATAAACTATGAGTGATTTCGAGTATTAACACAAATATTTGTAACATTATTATACAGTGATAATTATTATAATTTCTAAGTATTTGAGAGAAGGGGCGTTAAAATGTTACAGTATTGAGCGCGCCACTTGAACGTCGCACAATTGGCTGCTGATTTTGTCAAGTTCCAACCTACCGACTTGACAAAATCGGCAACGCATTGTATTAAGATTCGTAATAAGAGAGAACCACAACGGGAGAGAGGGAGCTAGAAGATAGTAGATATACGTGTACAATAGGAAAAACACTACGAAAAGAGAAGATGATGATAAATATATTATTTGAGAATATGGCGACGACGGGCGGACGCGGCGGCGGCAGCGGCAACGGCGGTAACGCGGGCCCGAGCCCCGCACTCTGTGACGTCATATCCTCGTTCTGCAGACCATGCTAGGTCTTCCGAGTTGAAATTTGTTTATAACTTCTATTATCTTTGCAATTGACGTTCAGGTGACGCTCTTCTGAATTTATGCTGCACAGATTTTAAAGAGCGATTCCTTTGTTTATTATTTACATTATCTTCATTGTTAATGTTCGCCAATGTTAATTGTTTCGCCAATATTTAACAGTTCGCCTTTTATAAGAAATCAATGTATATCAAAGTACACATTATTACTCGAACATTCATAAATATTTAAATTATCTTCGCTCCATGCTTCCTGTTACGTTCACCCCGGATAAATCCTTATGGATTGTTGGGGACGGAAGGACGCATCAGACGTTCTTGTAATTTACGCTCGTGAGTGTAAGATCACGAGCACACAATGATGGGGTCCAGGAGTGCAGGTTAATGTGCTGTCCAGACTCTGACTCCAAGACGTGTGCCTGTTGGTCCGTTTTCGGGTCAGAAAATTTAATCTCTTTAACCCAGGATAGGACTCAGTGCGATTCCTAAGGATCGAAGCAACGAGGGAGAAGTAGTTTCGAATGATAGGAAACGTTTAAGTTATTTTATGTTTAATCAATAAATAAAAAAAAAATGTTACAAGTCTCTTGATTTGAGATGATTTGAGATGAAAGAAACGGAAATTTATATAATGTACATTATAAAAACTATGAATAAAAAATATTTCGATTTCAGTGTACGAATTACATTCAGTTATATTTATGTGTGTATATATTTACATATTGATCCACAGGTAATAATTATTTTTATTTTATGGTTAATTATATTTATATATTCGTTTATACAATGTAATTATTCTTATCCTACATTTGATTATTTTTATACATTTAAATTTATACATTGGTATCCATGTGTGTACGTACGTGTTTCGGAGAGGGGGTTGGATTTTTTGTAGTGAGGTCTAGAGGAGGGGAGGAAAGAGTTTGGAGTTCGCAGAACTCGTCCAGGAATTCTTTATTAAGAAAATTGGGGTGTTGGAAATCTGGGTCGTGGCGTCCGAAAAAAGCGCACTGAAATCTGGGGGTGACCCAGCTTCAAATGGTCTGATCGGAGAGTAGGACGGAGGGGAAATTTCCGGTGAGTAGAGTTTCGTACCGGAGCAACTCGTAGTTTCGTCCATTTTTATTGAAATCTCGGATGTCCCTGCAGAGGAGCTGCTGGCAGGTCGACGAGCTCGCTTATTACGATGATAACGCAGCTTCTTCAGGGCTCGCTTCTGTCTTTAAGCGTCAGAAAGAGAGGATGATGTAAATTTCACTGGAAGAAATGGATAAGTGAGAAAAATCGTTGGAGTGTGAAAGAAGTATCGTTGGTCGCAAACCTTAAGGTTATCTCCGAAATATATCGGGAAGCCGAAAGGTCCAACGGAGGAGAGAAGTGAAGAAGAGAAAGAGAAAATTGCGGAAGAGTAGATTTCCCGAATTATTTGGTGGCCATGAACCTACTGAGTGCTCCGCAATGCATAGAGAGCCCGAGAGGTCCGACGGCCAAAGCAAAGAGAAAAAGAAAGAGAAAACGGGAGAAGAAATGTAAGGAGAAAAGGCAGAGAATAGAAAGGACGTAAGGGAGAAATAAGAAAATACAAGGAGAAGAGACCCAAAGATTATTATTAGAGATGTGTGTAGTTAAACTTACTGTTATTTAGCTGGAATGCTGGAAACTTGGAACCTATGAGGTGATGAAGTTGGAAGTGTCACCAGGAAAACATCATCCATCGAGTGAGAGACCAACATCGCTCTGGAGTACCGGTCGTGGGGATTCGAGAGAATATACATATATATATGTATATTGTAATATATGTATATGTGTGTATGTCATTGTATTGTTGACTTGTTGTTCTAAACACGTTATTGCGATAAATATCATCACATGCCTCGGTAGTCGAAAGGATAAGATGCCTGCCCGGTAAGCAGGAGATCCAGGTTCGATTCCTGGCTGAGGTGGTATTTTTTCGCAAAATAATTACGAGTTTTCACGACTGGTTCGTGGTCGGGCCCCACCGTGACGCACACCCTCCCTTTTTATTTTATATACTGAACGACCGTCGAATCAAAATTAGAAAAATAAGTTTTAAAGATAGCAGAGGCTGTGGGCATATTGAAAGAACATGTTTGTCATATATTGACTAAAGAATTAAGCATGCGTAAGCTGATATATATACGTTGCCGCGCTTGCTCACTGTGGACCAAAAACGCATTCGAATGAATATTTCCAAGGCCCTGTTGGAGCGGTTTAAACGAAACGAGTCAGATTTTTTGCGTCGATTAATAACTATTGATGAAACTTGGACTCCACTACTTTACTCCTGAAATGAAGGAACAATCAAAACAGTGGACTGCGAAGGGTGAACCTGTTCCAAAGAAAGTGAAGACTGGTTTTATCAGCTGGGAAGGCGGCTGATGGCGACTGTTTTTGAGATAGTAGATCATAGAATTGTGTTTCGACTGTCTTGAAAAAACTAAAACAATAACGGGGAATGTACTACGCATTATTAATTGATAAGCTGAAGACAGAAATTGCGAAAAAACGGCTACATTTGAAGAAAAAGAAAGTGCTGTTCCATTCAAGATAACACATTGGTTCACATTTTTGGTATCGTCAT